>JAOUQU010000021.1:363056-376664 GCA_028566735.1 Ammoglanis amapaensis | reverse complement strand
AAATATGTATCCCGGTCTAAATGGTATTTTTAGTCGACTACTAGTTGATTAGTTGGAGTAAATGACGACCACTGGTCGACCAACAAAATCCTTGGTCATGGACAGCCCTAGTTATAATGATCATTATTTGAATATGTGTTTATTTACAAAGCAAACTATACTACATTGTGTTAGAATCTCCCATTATACAGTTTGTAGCTTGCAATGCTAAACTGGTTTAGTTGATCTTATAACTTGATCCGTGTATGAATGAAACTAATGCCTCTGCAGTTGTTTGCCACAATGAAAGTGCCAAACTGGCTTTTGCTTTTGCGCAAGGCCTTTTACGCTCAATTCTTTACTGACTGTGTTTTTTTTTGTTATTTTGTTGTTTTGTTTTAAACAGAAATGCAGGTTTATCTTTAGTTTTCATGTCGATATTAAGTGGTAAAGATATTTCATGCACGATTATGAACACACACACGGCATATATAGTTATAAATGTATGGCAAGAAGTGTCAGGACACAGAATTCTTAGTCCCATTGTTTATTAAAAGCTCACAGCGAATCCCCTTAAACACTACATAAGTATAACAGTTCAATAAGGTTTAAGCAGAAAACACGAGTAAATGCAAAGTTACATCCATCATATTTTTAACACTAAATTACCAGTTGCGATGTATAAATGAACAAATTTAACGGAATCTCGTCACTTAAGAACAATCTTCCAAATGCCTGCAGTAGACTCTCAATGCTACTATAAAATAGACCACACAAAGTGTTTTTACTTTTTAATCTTGGTCAGCCTGCACCAACCGTCAACTCAGAATTCTGCTCACCAAATTTATCTCCAAAAGTATCTCTAAACTATTTTCAGTGCATTGGTGTGGTTGGGTATCGATGTTAGTCAATAAAGCCTCAGTGCTATAGTTCCAATTACAAAGCTGTTCAGCTGAAATCAAACTTTTATTTAAGATGTAAATTAGAGATTAATTAAATGAATGTTTTTAACAAACATGCAACATTAATAATTGAATGTCTATTTTACTTAAAAAGCTGCTTAATAAAATTGTTCATGCAAATTTTCTGTAGTTCTTAATAATTGCTGCATGGTAAAGAAAACACTAAAAAAAGCAACGTGTCCATGTCTGAACAACTGAATAGATTTTAATCAAATTAATAAACATGCCCTACCTTTTGTATTGAATGTTTTAGTGTCAATGTAAGTGTATAGCATTCTGTTATTTTATAAATCATATAAGTATTTTTCTAATATATTTATAATATTATATATTTAATTATTATAATTGATTTATTATTATTTTATAATTATTGTAATCCCACATTACTACATTCTAATGAGGCATCGGATATAGAAGCTACTATTGTGGTCAATACCACAAAATGTAATAAAAATGAACCATATTTGCAAAATGCACTTTGAATAATTTTAGAATCCAAGTGGAATAAGGTTCTAAAGAAGGAAAAAAAACAGAAATGTAAATTATTTTAAATAATAACAATATGAATGATCATACATTTTATATTTAGCATTTACTCACCTCAATAAAACCAATTAGGCTTATTGAAACCTCTCCTTTAATTCCTACTGAGGACACTTTCTCAAAAGGAATGCGATGGTTGAATCTGCAAAGCTTCTGGTCGTTTGCATAGACCTGCAGAGACAAGTTGTGTTTGATTGTGGTTTTTTTGCGTTTTGTGTAAAGTAATCTAAGACATACGTACCTCATAGCCATTTGACCTAATTGCAATCATTATATAAAATGAACCTCCAGGACTGAAAACTTTTGCAGGAGCAGATTCCTCAGTCTCCCACTGACCATTTCTAAAGCTGTTTAGAGCCATATACTGACCAATACGTGGGTTGAAGTGAAAAGCGATATCATCACGATCTGATAAACCAGTTTGCAAATTTATTTCAAATCTGCAAGCAAAAAAAAATTATAATTATAATGTGGATAACAGATAAGACCACAGTGTTTGGATTTATATTTGATAAAATAATAAGGTCATACCCTTTGGCGTTAGCTTGAACGGCCCCTTGGAAAAAAATGGCTATATCTTGTTTTACCCCGATAGGTATTTTACCTACATAGGGAAGAGTCTAAAAATAAACAATGTGTTTAATTAGGTATGTCATTACATGTAAGAATAGAGAAGAATATGTATATCATAAACTGAGCATTTATATAACCATTATGAATGTACTGTATAATACATTTTTGTACAAAAACAAGAATATTTTACGTACAGGGTTGCTGATTGGTTGAGAAATCTCTAATTTAACTTCTTTCAAACTTGTGACTGTGCCAACTGTTTGCGTGAGTTCCATTACGGTCTTACAGCAAGAAGAACTGCTCCAGTTCTGTTTGGGGTAGATGGTGTATTATTAAATAAAGCAGTATAACCAGACAAAAAAACATCCAACCATGCATGCAAGCTATAAATACTGTCATATTTACATCAATATATCCACAGATGGAGAGAGAAACGTCTCCACGAAGACCAAGTGTAGAAACCTTCTCTATTGAAATGCGATGTTTGAACGTGCAGTGCTTTAGGCCATTCACATAGACCTACAAAAGAAGCTTATATTATTATTTGAACTTGACATATTAACAGTAAAACTTTAATAACTTTATAATATTTACCTCATAACCTTCTGAGTTTATGACAATAAAGATGATGAAGGCTTCCCCCTTGATAAAGGGTTTATCGGTTATGGTTTCTTCTTTCTCCCAGCTACCATTTCTGAAGCTATTGAGGTATATGAATTGACCAAAGCGGGGGTTGAATTGGAATGCGATGTCATCACCTTTGGCTTGACCAGTTAGGAAATCTATTGTAAAGCTAAATAGAAACAACCACATGAACACCATTAATTCACAAACACTATACGTATCTATGGCAAGTTTCCATGTTCTTTGCAATAACATGCTTCTGTAATAGTTTACGAATGTAACAAAACTAAAATAAAAGCATACCTTTTAGCATCTGTAGGTACTGTCCCTTGAAAAAATAAAGCCATATTTTGCTTTATTCCTACAGGCATTTTTCCCACATAGGGAAGTGCCTACAATCACAGACAATGTGCACAAATATGCCATTATAAGTGTGTTCAATGACAATACAAATAAAAATAAAAATTTAAATTCAATTCGTCATTACACATATACAGATGTACAGTACAATGAAATGTTTCTCTTCGCATATCCCAAATTGTCTGAAAGTTGGAGTCAGAGCGCAGGGTCAGCCAATGTACGGCGCCCCTGGAGCAGACAGGGTTAAGGGTCTCGCTCAAGGAGCCAGCAGTGTAGCGGAGTGTAGCAGAGCCTGGATTTGAACCCCCAACCTTTGGGTTCACAGCCCAACGCTCTAGGCTACACTGTCTAAGTTGCACGTTATTCATTTATTTTTGTTAAATCAACATATCGGCTACGCAAGAGTGCTTAATTATAAAAGGTATTCCAGCATGTTTAAAGCACATTTGAGGGTTTTGTCATTTGTGTATTTCGATATCTTTCCGTCATAAAGGCTATGCTGGAATTTCTATCAAAACACCCCAAAGCCAAAAGTGCCCATGATGTAGAAAAACATGCACTGCATGTATATTAAGAACTGGTCTGGAAAAGCTAAGACCATGCATTATATAACTAAGCTTAGTTGTGCAAAATATTCAAGAACACAAATTAACTAAACAAAAATTTCAGGCGGTAATAGTAAACTAACTAAAAGTAACTAGTCCGTAAAGCAGCAACATGTTTAAATTTACTGGGCCACATGGATTTTCATAACTTACTTTAGGGTTACTATTGTACGTCTGTTAAGAAATTGTATCCTGGTCTCACTTTCAATGCCTTTTAAGGCTAGAACTAGCAAAATTATCCAAAACATTGATTACAGCTTGATTGCTTACCGAGTGCTGTATCACCTTTCCATGAAAGCCTCTCTGGATTAAACAGTGACCTTTGACCGCAACATAAATCATTACGAACGTCTGTGGAATGCTAGTGAGGGAGGAAGTGGCTAAGCTAGAGTGAGCCTGATTGATAAACCAGGAAATCTTGTTTGGTGAGAAGACGCACAGTAACAACCACAGTACTCAAGGTGCATTGTTATTTCTCATACAATAGTATTTAGAGTTCCTAATGTATACACAAGTTCTGATTGAGGGCAAGAGGTGCGCCATATTAGCATGTAAGTGAATTCCTTCAGCTGCTACTGGTAAGGTCGACTGAGGTCCACATTATTGATTTGGCATTCGTTTCAGATCCTTGGAACTAGAATGAAAATCCTGCTGCTTTACCTGGGTTTACCATTTATTCATCACAAATTATAATTTAAACCCAAATATATTTGGATATAATTTGCATTGTGACTGAATCTATTACGCATTAAAATGACACTGAGTGAACAAATTAATTACATCATCTTACTGCTTTACACCACGCCACCATTATTAAGCAAGCATTCCAAAACTGATTAGGTTAATATTCGGAATAGAAATGTGTAGCTCGTCTTTTCCAAAGCACTCAAGGATGAGAATGTATTAAATGATCTAACATTCAGCTTCTATTGCTAATTAATATATACTGCACATGAGTACATGTGTCAAATCTATTATTGCCTTTTATTAAAATTCAGAATGTCCAGAAATCCTTTAAGTAGCTAAACATGACAGAATGTAGTTTAATTAGCCCACAGTACACAAGTTACCGTCTTGTTAGTGTCCTTTCTACATCTTCATTACTATTTACTCTCCATCATCAGTAACTATAGAAGTTTAACAATTTATAATCATTGTTGGTCTTCATTTGTGGCTAGAACTTTGAAAAGAAAAAAAATAATCGCACAAAATTTCAAATACGTAATTTGTTGCGAGATTGTGTTTCACATTGAAACGCGCCATGCACAACACACATTTAGGTTTACATGTTCATGTCCTGAAGCCAAAGCCAGTATTCAAACCCAAAGTTTAAGATTGATAGCCTAATCACTACCACTAATACAGAAGGTGCATCATGTGGGTCGTACAGGTCAAGCTTCTCTCCCAATACCCAGACCTAAAAGTAAATTTAATATGTGGCAATTGGATGAATATAGCCAATAATTAACTGGTGCGAGCAGAGGTTACACTCGATCTAATCCGAAGGGCTGAGATGGGGTTTTGTTTAAAAGCATATACATTAATAATAAATGTTATTGTGCTGACAAGAGGTAAAGTAACTCTGTCATGACTAATTCTCCACTTTGGTTTCACAATCATGTCTGGACATCACTACTCCAGGGAGTTACATCATCTGCTGGGTAAAGAACCCATCTTGCTTTTCTCACTACAACATGAAATATGAGACCTAAAGCTGCACCAATGGTTTTTAAGGTAAAGCCTTGAGATGTGCTGCTATAGCGG
The DNA here is from genome assembly GCA_028566735.1 of Ammoglanis amapaensis. NCBI lineage: Eukaryota > Metazoa > Chordata > Actinopteri > Siluriformes > Trichomycteridae > Ammoglanis > Ammoglanis amapaensis. Next base: position 371,254 of record JAOUQU010000021.1, on the reverse strand, counting down.
GCAAAAGCATTAAGGTTAGAACGCCACAAGACAGCAGTGAACAATTTCATGCATAGAAAGCAAGTAGCTTAGCACAATGTTGTAAAAAGGTGTATTTGAAAAGTATTTTTTAAACTTACAGGCTGATTAAAATCTATTTCATTTTTCCATACAAAACATTTCACCTTCATTGGTACTGCCGGTTTACTTTATTTCCTGAAGTGTCATTAAATGTTATTCATGACAGATAGAAGAACTATACTTAACATGTTGTACACACGTTGGTAACATTCATGACATGGCACGCTTTTGTCCAATTCACCTAATGAGCTCCAAGAGACATGGAACAATATGCAAACTCATCGAAGACACGGGTAGAAAATGCAAACTCTACTCAAAAGTTCCAGGATATCTTAATCTAAATCAAACCAAGTACCTTCTTGCTGTGAGGTGACTATGCTACCCATAGACCCAATGCACCACCCGGGATGAACCCTTGTGTGATAGTGTTACAGATACTGTACTACAAGACGACGGCAGCAATTTCAGTACGACATGGAAACAACTTCACCTCGGAAGGGGGGTAAAGACAAACTTTCCCCACCTAAATGCAACTGTTTCAAAAATCAAAAGTCTGACACTCATACAAATTGGAGATAAAGACGAAGCACTTCACAGATAAGCTAATAGTGAGGCACTTAATCGAGCAGTTGCTCTGTTACTAGTGAAAGCTGAGTCATCTTCTCTGACAAAATGTCTCATGATCAGAATAGCCCCAGGACTGTACAAAAAGTTCCATGTTGCCATGTACATCAACATCTTTTCCACTGCGATTTCTGTCCTGTATGTAGAGCTATCGTTTAGATGTGACCCACTCTAGAATGTAAAGTGTAAAACGGCCTTTTCCATTTGAATCAAATATGACTGTGACCTTTAAAAAGCATGCATGAATTCAGGATTTAAACAAAGAGGAGAAGAACAGTAAAGAAAAGCTTATACAAGAGCCAGGTGGCCTCGGAACAGCTAATTTACCGAACCCGGGTGGACGACAAGAGGCTTCCAAAACACTAGCCTGCTGCCACAACAAATACGCCACCCCCGCCTTCCTTCTAATGCACCTCCTCCCCCTGGCTTACTCACACACCCCCATCTCACCGGGTGGCTGCTCGGACTGGCCCTTCTAGCTTCCATGCTAACAATGCCACATTTGGAAAACAGTTTTAAACCCATTTGGGGTAAAACTGCAGCCAACGAAAATGAACGACACAGATGGCCCATTCTCAAATTAGCAAAAGTCATATTTCATTTACGGTTTTAACGCTTAAGCAGTGCCGCCACCACTACTAACAAATCTAAATGCAAGTGGGAAAAGGGACAGAAGTTTAATTAAGAAAAAAAGGTTTAAATAGTAAATTACCTTTTTACAGCTGCTGAATAATGTGCAATTTTTTCCAAAAGGGCATCCAGTGTCTGAAAATCCAGCAAATCATTGGACTTGGAATGCATCTTGTAATCCATTTATAGGTTCCTGTCTCCAGAAAACAAAACCGAAAGACAAAAAAAGAACAAAGAGAAAAACTTTACGGACCACTTTAATCCCAAAACATGAGCAGAGCTAGTGTTCAAATCTCCAATTTAGATAAATGTGTCCCAAGATCCACTGTGCCAAACACATGTTAATCCTCATGAAGTCCACAATAATCCTGAAAGTGAAGACTTAAGTCCTAACTGGAATCCGGAAACCGGTTCTACAGCTCCAGTAACTTCGAGGAGAGCAAAAAAGAGGGGTTTAGAAAAAGGGGGGAAAACGAACGGGGCAAGCCGTAAAAGGAGGCCTGAGGCCGGCTAACGGCGTTAGCTCTAAGCGCCGGTCTTCTCCATTCCCCCTCCCCCTCTCACATACACAACGGCTCAGTCGCCAAAGGCACTTTGCCCCATTGTGTTTAGCTTCCAAGTCCTCGTCGTTTGCCCGGTATCCAAGCAAACACAGAGAGGGAGAGAGGGACAAGTAGTACAAGAAGTAGTAGTCCAGTTATCGATAAAGATCCAGAAGAAGCTTTCCTTCCCCCCTCTCTCCCTCTCGCGTTCACACGAAACAGTGGTGTGTTCTTACTCAACGGTGAAAATGGCTCTGCCGCTTCCTCATTCAGAACAGTCTCTGCCCACACGCACACACACCCCTCCCTCGCTTCATTCGCTCACACACACGCCCTCCCTTCTCTTTACCCATCAATAGCATGAGGTCTCAGCATGCCCTCCCTGCCGGTCTCTCTTTTCCCCTCCATACACACCTTTGGTTCCACTACCACCCCCTTCTTTCCTACTACCATTCCCTTCCCCCTTCTCCATTCCTTTCAGACCGATCTTGGTCAGGCCTCCCCCACCAAACCGAGGTCCCCCTTATCTGCAAGCGCTCCACATACGTTCGCATGTCTAGACTACAGATTTTTTTTAAATAGGCATGCCAAGGTGTTTTTTTTTACATTCCTGAAAAAACACACTAGGGATTCTATTAGTAATTTTGAACAATAGCGCAGTACTGCATGCTATTATTACCATTAAAACACGGCTGTATAACGCCACAACATTCTATCACTAACTATGCGGTCATCTCTAGACATTGGTGCACGGTTCTTCTTCCAACTGCTTACCACAACTGGAAGATGATTTAGATAAAGCACCTGCTAAATATCAAATGTAAATTGCAATCTTGTCAGCATCATATTTAGGCTTTTGTAAACAAAACAGAACCATGTCAAATCGGCAAACTGATAAGTTTAAACGTTTTGTAATTTTGCCATGGTCAACTATAAATGAAACTCAAAATTAGTTATTTGTTTTTGGACGTAGAATTATCGGGTGACTGCAAGAGCTTGTTCAATACACAATTAGAAAAAGTAATAGGATACAAATTTTGCAGGTTTGTTTTAGCATAAAAACAAGTTTCATTATATATTTGGTCAGGTAGTAGAAAGGCTTACCAAAAGTACAGTGTTACATTGACGTTACATTGTGAACTACACAGAGCTTAACATGGTTCAAAAGGTTCAACAAGGTTCATTTAAATTGTATACACAAATTACACATATTTTTTCTTTTTTTACTATTTATTGAGTCGAATTCGTAAATAACTAGCCACTGATTTTGTCAACACTACTCACCAACACACAAAAAAGTATCAACTTGCCTCTCAGAAAAATATCATATTTACTTTCAAAGTCTTTGCGACAACAAAACATGTTTTGAATAATCAGATTATTAAGATAAGAAAAAATCAATATATATTTCATTTCTTGAATAGAATGCAGTTTAAAAAGAACATTTTTGAAATGCAAAATTTGATGTTTTGAATGATATAAATAATGTATACGTGCAAACTGAAACTAAAGCATAACTAATAAGAATCAGATTTGACCGTGATATACAGTATTAGTATACAGGTTGGAAACTGGCATCAGCAAACCATGTGACATAATTGCATAGACAACGAACGTCCTGTGCAAAAGGAAAATACATTTCCTGTCTGCCAACAAATGATGGCTGCTTAGTTATAAATGTAATTTATCTTTTGCATCTTTTGCAGAGACTTCACTGGGAATTAAGCTACTGGGAACTACTGGGAATTAAGCGCAGCAACATGATTTTTGAAACATTGGCGTTGTATGGACATTTCGCGGTGGCCAAGCTGGTAGAGGTGATGATCAGAATGTTTTAAAGTAAATGTGGTGCGTCCGAATAATAACGTCACGTTAATAGACTTATTATTTTAAAATACAGGCCTTCATGTTTTAATACAGTGGTGTATGGTAATACAGTCATGCCACCCAAGTCATGCTCATGCAAAACATAACCTGTAATGATAAAGTAACTTTTTGGCTAAATGCTTTTTAGCATTTGTAGAAGACAAAAGCATCAGTTCGATCGAGATTTTTTTCTTAGTATGTGCTAATAAAATGATAAATCTGAAAACCTTTTCTGTTTAAATTTGGTTTGTGCATCACTATTTTCTCTCTCTTTCTCCATTTAGAGGTCTGCACTATGAAATCTCCGCTGAATTCTCAACAACACTTTCATACTGAACAGAACACACGAGCTGTGACTATCTAGTAAACCATATTTATTGACGTGATTGTGATTTGGGATGCAGCCCTGTGCAAAAGTCAAAGTCATCCATGCCAAACACGATGAGCTTTATATAGCTGTATGGATTAAACGAGGCTTTGAATATATACAATATTTTATGGTCATGATGAGGACTGTTTATTTGAGCTGTGCTGTAAACCAAAGTGTCGCTCATCATAAATAGACAGAACTGGGCTTTGTTCACACTTGAAAAATTCTGTCAAACACAAGTTGGATGAAAAAGATGATTCAGAACAGATTTCAATACGGAACTGCAACAGAGGGAGGTCAAGGCAACATTTTGAACATTTACCAACAGAAAGTATGTCAGCTATGAAAGAACCATTCACCAATTGCTGCATTCCAAAATGTGCCGGCATGGAAATTGCAGTGCAACACTAGTGTAAACAGTACATGCTGAAAATCTTCTAAAAGTGTGTTTCTGTTTGGTCTGTCATGAGTGCCACTTAATATAAAAAAAATAAGTCAACATAATTCTCCAGTTCAACATTATTACGATGGCATTAATAAAATCATCCATTTAGCTAAAATTATCACCCCACGTTCTGATCCTATATATTGGTAGTTATTACATGTCCAGTAATAAACATTGGCTGCTGTGCATCATCTGAAAAGCTCTGGATGCTGTGGAGAAGTCCAACATATGAAAGCAAAGACAAATTGTGATAATCAGCATCAACCGTGACAACAGTAAACATTGCCAAATCATATATACTCTGACAGCAATGACAGTTTAATAAGAAGCTGTTTTGTAGCAAATACTGGCAATAAATCCAACTAATTTCTCTTAAATCACTGGGTAAATCACTGCACTTTATATAAACAAGGAAGGCCCCTGCCCAAAGCTTCACCTGTAAGATGCAATTCTTCGAACCAGTGCAAGTTATAACCAGATTATAATAAAGTAATTCACAAACTGATGTATGCCTATGGCCGATACGGAGTGTGCGTCGGACTTATTTTCCCAGGAGGCATCTCTTTCCATCTCTCGTTTCCAAATCAAGCTGTCGACTCTCTACGCAAACACATTTCCCATCCTGACACCGGGAAAGTCCCTACAGTCACAGCACAATTCACTCAGCTCTATTTGCCAGGGGAACAAGACCACCAGGTCATCGGGATTCTGCCAAAATGGACTGACAAAAAAAAGCCCGAGCAGTCTGTAGGAGAAATATCAGAGCAACCCAAAAACTATTCAGCAAACCAAAGAACATTTTGTAGCTACTAAATAATGGAACCGAAAGAACACAGCGTTGCCAAGCTGACTGAACAAGTTGTGCCTCAGGACTAATTTACTATACTTTGTAAATTTATTTTAGCAAATAAATCAGCCTAATAATTAAATTGAACTAAAAATACGAATAAACCAACGGGTACAAAGTTAAAAATAACAGATCAAAGAAACCAAAATTTTCATAAAAAGAACACTGCGAACACACACACACACATATTTAGACATAATAAGAATTAATCACTTTTTTAAACAGTAAAATAAGGTGTGTCTTCCCTGTGGGTTTGCTGGTGTCAGTGTGATAATTAAGGAGAACAGGGAATTACCACCGGGCTGAGGTTTCACACCACTAAAAGATATGATCTGAGGACGCAGATGTGAAAGAAAGACTTCCTGAAAGGCAAATCTCAAGTAACAGCTTCTTCCAAACGTATGCTGAGACGAAAACAATCGTTTTGTCAACAGAATTGATGTCATAAAAAACTATATATACACACTTGTTATTCAAAGCCACCAGCCCACCTGGAAAAAAATGATTTTTAAAAAGTTTAAAGACGTTTTCAATTAGAATTAGAAATATTGAGAAATCACATACTGTTGTTGTGCTTTCTTCCTACATTGCTATAAATTTTTGGATTTCAATACCATCTAGTATTATTCAGCTTTTAACTGCTCTGTACTGAAAACATTCATCAGTTTTAGTTTCTAATTTAAGGCAAAACAACAACAACTTGCATGTCAAATAAAAGCTACCTCCATGTACCAAAAGTAGTAACATTCCAAACAAACAGCCACCAAATCATTTAGTTTTATTAATTAATTTAGGGTCACGTTGGGAAACATGATGCGCCAATACAGTAAACACCTGAACAGGCCACCAATTTGTTGCAGGGTAATGAGACAAACACACACAAACAACATTTTAGTAGCTTCAATTAACCTGATTGCAAGTATTTAGTTAACTCACCACACAAAGACTCTGATTGCCCAAGAGTAAAACCAGAGACTTTTTGTTGTGAGGGGGCGGCGGTGTTAACCACTAAGCCATCGTACCGCTCCTAATAAACACGTGTACACATTAATTGTAAATTAAATATAACTTATAATTGAACTCCGTTCGATTGCAGTGTCCTATATTGAAGAGACCTCCTTAAATTTTGGAACACATTTCCTTTTTTGAACCTTGTCAAATTTGTGCTTTAGCGTTAATTGTGAAACGTTTTTTGTTACTGTTAACATTTACAAATATGCACTACATTTTCAGCAAATATTTTTCGATATGATTATTATATGGATATTCGTTGGAGATTATTTACAAATATTTGAAGCCTATTTTAATTTTTAAAAACATGAACACAGGAAGGACTTTCAAAATCCATACAGTAAGGATTTTGCTACCACCAACACAATATATGAAGCAAGCTACTTCACTTGTGTGTCTTTCGAGTGTGAGAAGAAAACACCCACCCCCACCCCAAAAAATACAAAAACAAGATAAATTCCAAAGATAAAGAATCTGGACCATCCCAATTCATAACCAAACCCAATCAGACCAAAACCCAGCTGTGTAAATATTCGTTGTAATAACTGTTCTAAAAAATTGGATTATGCATTTAATACTTTAAATAATGTATTTGACATATTATGTAACTTGCAAATGATCTATCATAAGGTGATGCAGTAAAAGCCACACCTGAGCAAATTACTCTACAACTTTCAATCTTTTCTATTGAGGCAAAACTTTATCAAGCTTATCTGAACATTTCAAAAGAAAAGCTCAAAAGTCAATTCTGAGAACCTGTGACCACAAGAAAATCGTGTATCTGATTCTGATCCCATGAATACTCACTTCCAGCTACAAAGATTTGAGTTCAAGTCACGATTTGCATTCCATATGCTGCTAACATAGTAAATAAACACAGTACTGAGTCCTACCTGTGTGTAATTATTCTGTTTGCCTGAGTCATTAATTAACTCATTAACAAAAAAAGAATATTTTACTCCTCAGTCTGTTCAACACACCCCAGAAACACGTACACTAACCCCCACAAACACCTTCCCCATCTGTCGCCTGAACACGTGCGCCCTGGGATGACAGTCACACATTGTCACACCGCAGCACAAAGAGATGCCCTCATCAACCCCCCTTTAATCTCCTGGGTAACTGCTGAGTTTCTAAAGAAAATGTACAGTACACTCATGTACAGAATCAATTACACAACTAAACAATACACTTTCCTACAATGCCAGGTTCTTTATACACATACAGCTCATCGCAGCTGCCGAAACATTTGTAAGCTATGCCAGCACTTTGGTTCATATGTTTTTATCTGATATAAAATATAGTCACTTGTTATGAGTGAAGTAGCTAGAATACTAGACTATAAATCCAAAAATTGTGTGTTCAAGCTCCATTATTGCAAAGTTGCGCTGTTCAGAGTTGGGTTGCACATAGGCACAATTGTAAATCACAGCAACGACGTTCTATATAGTGATGCCCTTATATATATATATATATATATATATATATATATACACTGTATATAATTTTTTGTGTTTCTTGGAGACATTAAACATAATGCAAGTGCACAGTTGGGACAGAACATTTGCATCACCTAATAACACCAAACATTGTCTCGTCAGCCAACTGCAGGCTCACAGTAGTCTGATTTTTGATGATGCAATGAACAAGGTAGTAACAGTGAAAATTATTCATTAATAACTAGTGGTGGGACTCAATTAAATATTTTAATCGAGTTAATTACAGAGTCTGTAATTAATTAATCACAATTATTTTGCTACTAAAATGTTGAATGAATGCACGTATATTCTTAACAACAAACAT
>JAOUQU010000021.1:343321-361818 GCA_028566735.1 Ammoglanis amapaensis | reverse complement strand
ATAATTAATTATATAATTATTATTGTGACGTCACAAGTGTGTATCAAACTGGTCGCCCGCCGCATTAGTTGGTAACCAAAAAGTAGCCCGCAGCTTCAAAAAGGTTGGTGACCCCTGATTTAGACATTTTTCTTACTTTGTTTACTTTGACACTATTGAAACTTGCATAAGATATCACACACAACAGTTATTCACCCTTCCACGGTTTCCACTTAAGTGTTTAGGTGAAAACACTTACTATAAAAACTGGACAATCATCAAAAACCAAACTGACCTAAATTATACAATGAACACAACTGCAAACCGTTTAATCATGGAACCATAACCCAATTTACATACCGTCCTCTGCTTCGGGGTAAAAGGACAACAGCTCAGGCTCACTCTCCTGAGTCATATTCCGCTTGTACATCCTCTGCTGAAGGCGCTGAAACATCCGCTGCTCCCGTATGCGCTGTATATCCCATCTGAAAAAGAGAAAAGTCTCCATCAGTCGGTTCGGTCATAACTAAGAGATCACGTTTTTTATTCAATCAGCATCTCAAAAAGTTTGGCACATATTCCATACCAGTCTAGTAAATTATAACATAGCAAATGTGAGTAAACAATAACCAGAACGAAATCTTACATTGCAAGGTAAAGATATATAAAAAGATAACGACTGTCCCCATGCGATACGAAAGCAAATGTTAAATGTAGATTGATGAACAAAAGAGACGATTACAAAGAAGGACTTACCTTTTACGTCTTTTTTCATCTAACTCCAGTTTTGAGTGTCTCTTTATAAACACACAGTCATCCAGACACTGCGGAGAAAAACATTTAGAAAAAAATGGGAATTTAGCCCTCAAATGGGAATTTATGATCAACTGAATGATCAAATGATTCTTCTTTCTATAACTTTTTTTTTTACATATACATGCCACATCACTGTCCTTCTCACTTGCCAGAGACCAGTCTACAATCTATGACCTCCACCTCCCCCCATCAGACACATCCAATAATGACTGTAAAGACGCCATAGCCCAACTGAAATGAAAATTCTGATCTCAGTTATGACAGGCTAGCTGATTATAGGCACCTGATTATTAAGATTATTAAGTCTTAAAACGTAATTAATTTAAAATTAATTTCTTCTTTTAGTAATCCGGTTTAGATCTGCATTATCGATTTGACAACGTTCACACCTGAGACATTTCATGACACAAACCTCCCTATTTATCCGGACATGGGCTGGCACTACAAGGGACCCATGGTTTAAACATCCTAGTAGCTAGGTCCCTATAATTTTAAAAGCTGCAAGCTTTTAAAGTTAAGAAAGACAGTGATCAAGGGGCTAGAGACCAAAAGGTCACCGATTCAAGCCCCACTAACAATTGGTTGCTACCCCTGTGTTGGGGCTCCTGAGCAAGGCCCTTTAACCTCAATTGCTCATAATTGTGTTTTATTTAGTGCTTTGAATAAAGGCGTCTGCTAAGTGTTGAAAATGTAAAAAATCTATTCGACCACCGAACCCTCTTGTTGTAAGAAAGACTACAAGTGCTATCCAACGAATCCAAAGAATTTATTTTCTTCACTATAGTGAAAATTTAAACAATTTAATTGCTCACCTCAAGGATGTCTGTTGGCTTTTTGTCTTCCAGTGGTTCCACGCTGCTGTCACGCCAAGAAGGGACTAAATAAAGAAACCACTGTAATTATTTGTCTGTTGGACAAGTGAAAGGGCAGAAAACTAAAATGCATACAAATGAAAAACAAAACTACAAAACTAACATCTTTAGGAGATGTTAGTTTTAAAAACATGAAAAAAGGTAAGAGGTGAGACTAATGCCTTGCAATAAGGTTCAGTGTTGCCTATTTATATATTATTAACCACTGCACAAAAATGCACACCACCAAATGCTAATAGTCATATCATTACAACCACGTGATAACAATCAGAGCAAACATATCCCACAGTTGTCGGGTGGGATCTACAAAGCAAGCATGACCATTAAAGCTGGACCTACAGTTGCTGGAATGGTTGTGGTAAAATTCTATAAGGAATTGATTTATGCAATCTGTGATTACTAATAAATTAATACTGTGCTAACAGAACTGACTGAAAGCTCAGTGGTCAAAGTGCAGGACTGATAGCTACAAGGTCCTGGGTTTACTGACTTTTTATTTTAATTTTTGTGTCATGACCTTCGTCCTTTGTGTCGATCTTTTACACAAACTTCCTAACATACCATTAGGTTTGTGGGTGTTTAAAACGTTCAAGGGGTATCAATACTTTTGCAAAGCACAGTATACAGTCTTTATTACAAACTGTGTTGCAAAAAAGTTTTAGTGAAATGCTAAAAATGTTAAAGAACTCACCTGCGACCATGTCCTGCTCTACTGGAGATGGATCTTGCCATGGTGAAGATGATGGCTGGTGCCAGCAGCAAAGATACATCTCTGTTGTAGCCATATAAGGAAGTTCCTCCGATCCGACAACAGAACAACTCGGTGACTGGACCTCGGGTTCTGTCTGATCCGGAGACTCCTCTTTAATGGCTTGAGTTTCTTTTGGCGGGGAGGTTTTGGAAAGTCCACGTCTGGACTTCACTCCGGTTGAATCTTGAAAAAGAAATCTTCTGCATGTGCAACAAAATGAAAATTATTGCTCGGGTTTGGATGATTTTTTTCCCACCTCTTTGTGAGGAGTCAAAATATATTTATATAATATATAAGCTTACCTTTTTAGACTCTTGGAACTCCTTCCAAATTGTGTTGGTTGTGGGGTCAGAGTTTGCTCCTCGGATGGTCCAGTGGCTTCTGATGACATGGCTTCTGCGGCTTTTTTTCGCTGTGAAGTGGGTCGGACCTCTGCACTGCCTTTCTTTATTGTTTCTAACCGCCGTTCCATGCGCTCAATTCGGGCAGTCAACTTAAAAATGGTAACACGCGCAACAATGACGAACTTATTAGAAACCACCTAATATGATCACATTTGTATAAAATAAATTCCATAATTGGAAAATTTGTTTTTTAGAAAACAATTACTTGTGAATAAATATAAACATACCATATGTTTCTCAGTTTTAAGGTCATCAATCTCCTTGTTCTTGTTATCCAGTTGTTGCTGCTGCTGTTCTATCAGTTCTAGCTGTAGCAGCAGAATCTGTCGTATGCAATTAGTCTGGTTGGCAGCATGGCCGATGTTTTTAACCACACTTCCATCAAGAACATTTTCAGGTAAGGACACACTAGTCATGGCTAACGCGGTCCCTAGCCCGGTGTTCCGGAGCTGCTTACTTCCGTTAGATGCCACTGGATCCATCTTGCCCAAGTGATTGTGAACGGTATGTCCAAATAGTGACTTCTTAACTGGGGAGCCTTCTGCCCCCATCTGCTTAGCCAGTGAAACTTTAAGAAACCCCAGAGTCACCCAGTTCTCTTCCTGGCCCTTCCTTGGTGCTGGGGTGAGGCCCGATCTTCCCACAATGCCCTGACAGCTTAAGCAGGTTTTTGCTATGTTGCTATGTTGGATGCTCAGGATGCTGGGAACTCTGACACAAAGCTCAGAACTATCCTTCTTTACGCTAGTGAGAATTTCTCTTTTGCCTGGGTCCCTAATGCCTGTGTCCACCTTGATTCTTCCATTTGTGTACACAGCGGTTCTCATAATCATTGAAAATAAGAAGTGCTCACTAGCACCCACTGCTGGGATCAAGGGAGGTTCAGGATCCGGCCACAGTATGTTTTGGTGTGAATCACATCCATTCTAATATCTCTAAGAAAACAACAACACAGTAAGAATTAACCATTATATCTTTAGCGATAGTAACATTAATAAGTTACGTGAAAGTATTTAAAAAGCCATGTGATTTTTTAGTAATGAGAAATATAGAACTAATTGTTGTACTAAACCTTTCACCGGCAACACAGGTATAAGAGGCAAGTTGTAACTTAGTTACACTTAGTACTAAGTGCTGTACTAGTCAACAGAAAGTTTCTATTGTTGGACCCTTAAATAAAAGCCTTTTAATTTTATTAAATAAGAACGTCTGCCAAAGAGAACATCATTCCAATATTGCTTTCATAGCTTTAGAAAATGTTGGCTTACATATACTGATCATATATTAATATTTGTTAGAATAGACAGATCATCTAGTTTGACCACAGTTTAATCCTATACAAGGTCCCAGTGGTCCACACACTAGGTGAATATACTAAACACCTGAACAGATCACCGGTGCGTTACAGGGTACAATATAAGTATTCCTAATTAATCTGACTGCATTTCTTTGGACTTTGACCCAAAGCTTCAATACCAAACAGAAACTCATGCAGTCAATGGGAGAGAAAATACAAACGCCACACAGAAAGACCCGAATCGCCTTTACCCAGGATGCTGTGAGAATAGCAGGTTATGTGGCTGGTACTAAAGTGTGGTTTTAATTCAGTGCGGAGCACCGACAACTACGTTGTGTTGTTTGTTTACAAGTTTAGCAAGAATGCTAACATGTACTGTGTTTGTGAAACGGCGCAGGTAACACGGTGTATGTCGTGTTTCACTCGGGTCCATGGAATGAATGCGCTTTACAGTCTATTACCCACAGAAACTTGTTTTTCACGCAAGGGTGTTCATTTATAAGCATAAATTTGCGTACGCAAACACTAAATAATAATTAAAAAACACACAACGTCATTTCGTCGTGAAGCTGCTCACGGGAAACTGCGTCCACCATTTTACTCAGTATATAAACGACATGACAGTCACTTTTGGAGTGTCTCGCGCCACACAGTTCTCGATAAGGACACCAAAATGTACCTAATTTTCATAAACTGCATCATTTGTTTACTCAAGTTTGTAAATAAAACCTATTAAAATTTCCCCTTAACCGTCTGTCAACAGCCACCCACGTACCCAACTACTACTTACCAGCGCCTGTCGAAGTATTATAAATACAAATACCGCGCATGCGTTCAAGTCAATAAGCTCGAAATCTGATTGGACGAGAAGACCTGGCAGAGTTATACCTCATTTGCATCCCGTCAAAACCCAGTGGCTTAGATAGTAGTGCTGTATCCTCTCTGTGTGGAGTTTGCATGTTCTCCCCGTATCTGCGTGGTCTTATGGGCTCCACCCGGATGCTCTGGTTTCCTCATACAGTTCAAACACATTTAGCCAGGTTAATTAAAGACACTTGATTGCCCTATAGGCGCTTAGAGTTGTTTACGGTGCTTAAATGAGTGCATTGCTGTGTCAGCCATGAACCGGATAAATAGGGAGTGTTTGGTTCAAGACAGGTTTGGCAGTAAAAATACTACTTCTATTATATAATAATGCGCATCACAATATGCTGTGCATATAGAGCATATTGACTAAGAATCAACTGGATAGTCTTTTTGGTCTTTGGACTTTCATAAAAGTGGCAAATTTGGTCCCATTTAAAGGACATTCACTGTGATGTGGTGTGTAAACGATACATATTAAAGCCACTAGAGGGCACCCGTAGCTATACAAAGTTTATTACCAAGCCTTAGTAGGTATCCTAGAAAAGGTTAAATCACGGTTCTATTATACGAGGCCTTGAATGGTAGACAGATGACAATTTTATTATCAAACAGTATAGTTAGTAATTCTCTAACAGTGATAGGAGTGATAAGATCACACAATATCATGGTGGCACTTAGAACTTTTTAATGTGATTACTTAACAAAGCCCTTAGCAAATGTGTTGCATAGTGCAAACACAGTTGCTATAAAAATATTTAACCCCAAATGGGTTTCAGAGGCATCAAATAATTCAGTCAAACCTTGACGTGCTTTTTTGTCAAGAAAGGTATGTGTCTTGTTTTTTTTTCAGAATAAAAAAAAAGCTTTATATCATCTAGAAAAACAAAACTAAAATCGTTCTCAGTTAAATTAGGCTGTCTGCAGTAGTGTTACACCCAATCTGCATCATTAATGGGACGGGATTTTAATTGGACTTTGGAATTGGAATGGCTATTAAACTGGGAAAGGAGACGTTCGTAACCATAAACACGAACTCAGTTTGTAAATCAAAGGGCCACTGTAAAATACATAACCTTACCATTAGACTTGCTATACTAATTACTTAGGAAGCTGTCTCTTATTCGGATGACCCACAACATCCGAAACGTTGTTAATAAACCAGCTAATAAAACTCTAACTAAAATAAATATGTAAGGCAAATACCAGCAGCACGTGCACAGCATCTCTGGAAAAGAAAATGGTGTCTATTAACGTTGCCTGGAAACAGAAGCTGTGGCGGTGTTCCAAATTGTATCTACAGCTTACTTCTATTTTACCCTTCAGTCGAATTCGACCCTGGGTTACTCTGTGGACCGCTACCGATCCCCAGAGTATCTCGGCAATATTTCACATTTCCGATCAACCTAGTGCTTGTCTTGGACTGTGGGAGGAAACCGGAGTACCACGAGGAAACCCACGCTGACACGGGGAGAACATGCACACTCCGCACAGAAAGTCCCCAGCCCAACCCGGGGATTGAACCCGGGACTTCTTGCTGTGAGGCGACAGTGCTATAACCACTCAGCCACCGTGCCGCCTGTATTAATTTATTACTAGGGGCTAAATAAAAGCGTCACATGAATCATATAAGCAAAGGCTGATGGATAATTTGGCCGACTAGAGAAACGTAATCAAAATGTTAGTTTATCACTTCACATGAAGTGTTCCATTTCTATTTGAGACGACACTTACCCATGAAAGTGTGCACAGAGATGTTTAGTGCACTATACACTAAATGACAGTACACAATTAGGAATGCCCCTAGTGTTTTTATCAAAGTGCATCAGCACACACACACACACACACACTTGATAGTAAGAGCTTATCTTTCTCTACATAGCTTTCCAGCATTGGATTAATCTTCCTCTTAATCTCTCTCTCTAAAAAGTCTCACAGGTTTTTAGTTCATATCAACACGTGTAGCCTCTCTTATTTGAAACAGCTTGGACTTGTTTTTATCACAAGCTATATGTTGGCGTCAACTAAAGGAGGATGGTTTCTTTCTTTCTGGCTTTGGGAGATCTTCCTTACCACTGTCACCATCAGCTTGCTCAAACAAGCTTGGACACAGTTTCCTCGACTCTTTTTAGTATGAATCTTAGAAATTAGAGACCAGTACTAAACCAGTTTAGATCACATCTAGGAAGCTTTCAGCGGTTGCTGTTAAGCAATTCTCATCAAAACATAACTTACCTCCGACTCACTGCATTTGCTTTATCATTTAACCTCTCGTCACTTCACGTCATGTTTGTTTTCGTGACAAAACTCATTTGTAATTCTTCCAAATGTTAGACAGTGTACACGATCTGTCATGTAGTATGAAAACCACAAGAGATCCAGTCATGTGTGATCTGTGTAAAGTGTAATTGGAGTAACACTCATCTGATCTTTTTAGGTGCCTTTGTGATCTGCTGGACTCCAGGCCTGGTCATCCTGCTGCTGGACGGACTCAGCTGTACAGGGTGTCAGGTGCTAAAATACGAGAAGTACTGCCTGGTTCTGGCCGAGTGTAACTCCTTGGTGAATCCCATCATCTACTCTTGCCGTGACGAGGACATGAGGAATACATTTAAGCGCATCCTGTGCTTCCTGTGCAGGCAGGAAGAGGAGCAGGACGGGGAGCTTGGGAACGTTCAGTCGGACACTCTGAAAACAGAGAGGTTGCTCTCGGAGAAATTCTCCACAATTTATAACCACACCGAACGCAACCACACTCTGTGAGAGCCGGGCCCTTCCATTTCAGTGAGACTTTGAGACTTGCAGTGCTCTTGTTCTGTCAGTCATATGAAATTTACTGACTGGCACCAGGGCTGAGCGTAGCAAATAATCAGGTCTGTGCTTGTTGACATATGCGGCACTTTGTAGAGAACAATAAACGCTAGGAGGCTTTCAGTGTCTAAGCAGTAATTCACAGTTCAAACTAACCTGGTGAGAAGGAGATTAATGGCGTGCTTTGTCATCTCAGCCAAAATCCATTTCAGCTCAGCCACAGACCAACCACTTCATCTGGAAACAAACGGTTCAGATTTGATGGTCTTGTGTTTTTGAAACATCCAGGTTCAGTTTCTTGGCCGATCACTTTCGCTGTATCGATGTGTCGACAGCCCCAAATACTGCACCAGACCGCGATGCTCTCGCATCCAAACTTCACTGTTCCAACAAGTTCATCACAGTCATACTCCATTCTGTTTAATCTGTATTTTCCACCCCGTGTATTTATGTAGCATAAGAGTTCTGAGATGGAGAATTAGGTTTACTGAACACGTGTGTGAGGTTTGAAATGAGGAAGAGCAACTAACGTTTCTGCAGCATAAAGATTGTTCTAAAAACGTTTTGTGACTGCTGGTTTTGCATCCTGTTCATTCTGTAAAATCTAATTCATAACCGCCAAAATGAAAATAAAAAATCTTTTTCTTATGAAAGCTTATATAAGCTCCTTTGTTTTGACCCACCAAAGGCAGAGTAATTTACAATAAAATTAACAGCAATTAATATATTAAAGTCAACCATGTTTACCATGGTTTCTGCCTTGGACCACTTTTGGTAGCTACTAACCACTGCACATTGATAACACCCTACAAGAGCTATAGCTTTGGCGATGCTCTGACCCTGATCATTTAGCAGTCACAATTTGGCCCTTTTGGGCCAAGTTATAATGTAAAACTGAATGAATCTGATGAATAAAGAAATAATGGTAACTATCCAGTTTCAGTGGCACCTGAGCTGTTGGAAGCATGAAAAACATCTCTGGTTGGACTGAAGGTTCTTGTGAAGTGTGCAGTGATTAGTACTGAGCAACACAGCACACCAAGTGAAGTTTCAATAATTAAAATCTATCAGTAAATAAATTCTGTATGGAAGTAAAATGATAATTGTGGCCAAATCATCATTTACTGACCAAATAAACATGTTTTAAATGTTTAAACGTTATTTCTAATCCAGAAGTTCTCAACCTTATGCAACTAACGGCAACTCACGGCTCACTTAACTCAAAGCAAAACTTACTATTTTATGTTAACAGTATTTTAAGGTTTAAAAATACTATTTCTACTGACTTACCAAATGAGATGACTGATGTTAATCCACTAACCCATCCTCAGAGGGCTGTTGTGGCTGCTGGATTTTATTCTAATTAGAACACACCTGATTTCACTAGTTTAATTAACTGGTCTTAGTTAACCAGCTGATCATGTGACTTCTTGGGTTGATTGGAATAAAAACCAGAGGCCACACCGGCCCTTGAGAGGATTAATTGACTTATTTATATGGCACGTTTTACAATAGACATTGTTCCCAAATACAGGACGAACAGATACAGAAACCCGTCTGAGAGCGGTCAGTCAGATGATTTGAACCAAGAGATTTGCATCCTTGTGCTTATAGTTCAGGATCGTATAATACAGACGCTATAACTCCTTTTGTTTACTTTCTACCTGTCCTTATTTAATCCCAGCTAACAGTTCTTAATAATCAGGAACATTCCGGGCTAATAAACAAGGCCAGTGGTGAAAATTTACTGCCACAATAAAACATGAAGTTAAATAGTCGGAACCAAACATCGTTGATTTGGCGTTTTAACAGAAAATTATGGAATATTTTGGCTACGCTCAATTCTTGCAGTTTGGTAACTAGGGCGTACATTCTTGTAGTTTGTTACTAGGAAACAAAGCCCCGTTTCTAGGTTCGCCTTGTTGCTTAGAGGTGGAGTGTGTAACCATACAGCAGCTATACACAATATAAAAAACCTGTGTAACCACTGTAGATACTGATCTACTACTCATTCTATCATTGAATATTATGGGTGTGTATTGTAAAGCAAATTCATTGTGATCGTTTTTTTACCCACTCAAATGTCCGTTTATGATTAGTGACTGCATTTTTTCATCGTTTCACATAATTAATTTACACATTTTTTTAATGCAGCACAATGATCAGGAAAAACTGCAAAGCCTTAATTACGTTTTCAAAAAAAACAACTGAATAGTGTTTGTTTCACACATCACCAGGTAATTGTAACATGATCTTTATGAAGAGTCGTTTCTGACTCGATGCGGTTTTCAATTGTGTATGTTCTGTGCACGGTATTAAACATTATGAAATAAAAATCAAATTAGCAACATAAAATGCATTAATAATAGTAATTTATCAAAAGGTAATAGTAATATTGAATATCTCACGGTGTCCCTCTTCCATGTACTGAGATGGGGTGCCAAGTTGTAGAAGAACGTATCTGTGGGTGCCCTGGCTGTAAAATTCCGGAACACAATGGTCGAGTAGGTGAAGTAATGGAATGCTGTATTGTGCTACGAGGGTACAAAGAGATGGTATTTAAATGCCCTATAATAATGCCAGTCACGCACGGCAAACTGCACTTAGTAGCGCCAAGCTTGAGGAAACTTCAGAGCAGATGTTTACATTTCCATCAGTACAGATGTGCTCGCCTCTAGTTACACTGTAATTGAATGACATTTACTTTTTTAATTGAGGTTATATAAGTGCAATGGATACTCAATGTTACTTTTAAGTGTGTGTGTGTGTAGAACATGTACACGTTTAAAAATCAGCTTCATTACACTGAACAGCTTTACAGTCACTGAAGGTCGATACACACAGACGACGAATTAAATGCAAATCTGCTTTTAGAAGAATCCAACAGTTCAATACAAGGTGATCATTTGTATTCTACATCGTAGGTGATATTTAGATGGCATATTAAATATTGGTAAACAATTTTGATTCTAACAAGCATGAATCATAAGTTGTGGCATCAAGTGTCACATTGCTCGTCTAAATATCAAAACTGTGTCAGAATAGATGAGACCAATCGAGAAAAATCAAACCAGAATCTTTTCTTATTTAAAATGACTTATTAAAAATTATAGCGTTCTTGTCAAAATAGAAAACAACGAAAACAAAACAGCCCACATAAATAAAGCAGACACAGCTCAAAAGCACACTAGATTATTTTATTAGTTTTTGTTTTTCTAATAAGGAACACTACAATTCTCTTATTTTTTTTTCTCTTACTAGAACAGTTCTAAAGTTGAGGTATAAAAGGAGTTTGTAACAGACTCGAGTCTGAAAATGGCAGGGTTTATATACAAGAGAAATGGAAAGAATAGGAGAGGTAGAGAAAGCAAAGGTGGTGAATACAGAAGTGGAAAGACAGGAGAATATACTACAGTTCTAAAACTTATAGGAACACAAATTTCAGTTTCTGTTTGCGTTGGTGCAGTAGAATTAAAACTCCTACATGTGATCTTAATGGCACGAGCGATGCTGGTTTTGATGTGAACAGTAAAGCACGACTGGTGTGGACCTTTTTATTTACTGATAGATCCTGCAGGCAAAACTGAGATCTACACACCTACTAGGACATTTCTTTCCCTACAACAGAACCATAACTGGTCAGATTTGCAATGCTGACCATTAAGCATCGTTCTAATTAGCCCAGTACCTTACACGATGAGTAACCAATGTTTATTACACTAAAGAATCCATATGCAATGTGAATCCTTTCGAATTTCTTATTGTGGTCCAATAAGAGTGACTTGGCAAGCTTTTTATATCCATTTTTCATCCTGGTGACTACAGTGATGGTCATCTTACCCAGGAACACATTCTATTCAAGACTGCCATGTCGTATTTCTCTAAGTGAGCAGAATGAACATCTAGATTGTTGAAGTAAAGAAACTTTCTATCCTGAGGCAGATTGTATGTTAATGCTGAAGTCATTTACACGGCCTTTACTAGACAGACATTCGACCAGACTTTTCCACCACTTCAAAAATTATCGGCTCCAACAGAGCTCAAATCCGTTCAGTAATAAGCGCTCTTAAAAAAACTTAAGGCCAAGCTAAGAAAATCCCATTGCCCAATTCGAAATGTTCATAACACTGCTTAATTGTTACATTAGGAACGTTCTTCTTCCCCCACGATTCTGAGGTGATCAGAATATTGTTTAAAATCAGACAGACTGGCCTCCCAGTGCTTTTACTCTGTGTGAATCATGTCGCTTCACGCTACAGTTCTGTTCATGCTGAAACCAAACCAAAGGTGCATTCCAGAAACACACAAGAGGGGAAATGGTTCCCACCGGCAGCTGCACTCCGGACTCTGGTTAAACAAGCAAACATCCTCGTAAAGCTACGCTCCGAGTAAAACCTGACTGCAGACTCTAGGTGACGAACCTTTTACCTAATTACAGTATTTAGGCAGCAGGCGTCTAGAGTACGACGACCCTGTCTGCGCTTCATCCTGTAGAAGTTCCAGTAGAACCCAGCTGGACATCCATGCACATCTAACCTTGTTTTTTATCACCGTACGCTATCAGATCACATTTCAAGGAGAATCCTACTGCACACGGAAACAAACAGCTGACAAAACACAATGGAAAAAAAAAACACAACGGAAAAACTAAATATTACAAACATTACTCCGTTCATTAAAAAGAGTAAAAGCAAAAAAGGAACAAATGTTTTATGTTTATAAAAAGAGAAATACACTGAAACATTCCACAGTCTGTACAACGACATCCATCGATGACTAGTACAAAAAGGAAAGGGGGTGAAGCTGTTAAAAAATAAATTTGGTGTAGTAATAATAGCATTAGTTTATAAGAGAGCCAGCCTGCTGAAATGATTGAACTAAAAAGAATCTATACAGGACGCTGCGATGTGAGGTCCTTAAGAGCGAGTGTTCTTTGTTGTGTACAGAAAAACAAAAACCCCTCTTGCATTTCAGTTCGTCTGTGTAACAATTTCCATTCGTATATCAAAAATGCCCTGGTGCTACCATTACAAGAAAAAAAATGATGCTTTCAAAACAATGGCTCTGTCGGGCCTCGTTGACCGTAGTTCACCAAGTTCACAACCAGGAAACGCTGGATGTCAATTTTTGGTTAGAGGTCAAAGAACGTAAGCCCATGTAGTGGGTCGATAGGTTTAAAAACATCTGGTTTTGCGTCTGAAAGCATAACAAAGATGGTGTAGCATGCCAGCATATCAGAATGATATTTTCAATCACACATTACAATCAATTAAAAAGTGGAAGTAACAAACAAGCCCCAGACTGTATGGACACTGTTTGTAGCAACACAAGCAAGAGCATAAAAATAATTCCCAACCAATATACCCACTGCCTCCCAAACTGTACCTAGCATATTTTACACATCTAGTATTTAACATTTTTGGTTTGGAAGTCTGATAGCTGCTCTCTGAAGCACTGCGTGTCTTCCTCAGTGCCTCTTGAGGGCTAATGATGTCTGGAAATGGCGCTGTAAAACCTCCAAGTTGTAAATGGAGCGTCCTGGAGGGCTGGTATGTCCTGTGCATGTACATGATGCTCGAGTATCGGATCTTTTTGGTCTATCCTATGGTTGAAACCCTTTCCTTGATGCGGTATGTCTAAACAATAAGACGGCGAAATCTAAAACTGACAAACTACACGAGTGGAATCTCTAAAATGTCTTCAAGAACCAACATGCATGGAAGACGGGAAGATCCTCTTACAGTTCAATAAAAATAATTGGGTTTTTTTTTTAAAGAAATTGGCAACAACAACAAAAAAACATTTTTGCTGGTCTGCCCAAAGCCACCACTATGCTTACAATTTAGTAGTATTATTAATATTAATATTTTACTTTGCTAGCAACAGCTAATGATAATTTAGATCTAAAGTTTGGCTGATGAAATGTCTTACAAAACTATTTGAAGAAGTTAAAGCAAAAAACATGACCAATGAAATCCATCTCAAAGATGAGCAGAAAGGGAGTAATTTGCTCACAGATGCAGGAATAAAAATAGCCAATACCCTCTGCTCCAGTACAGACCCGCCCTCCAACTTCCCCTCCATGTCTTCAGAAATGAAAACGACTCGCCACCTTTTACAAAAATCATATCACTGATATTTGTGCTTCGCTGATTTTCAACACAGGAAGACGGCATGGAAATCTAACAACAAAGCGAATGTCCATAATCACTTGGGCAGCTGTGAGGTAAACAGATGTGAGCGACGGAAACCGATTGGACACGGGGACTGAGAAGAAAACCTCGGTGGAATTGACGTGTTTCAGCTGTCCGAGGAGGTTCTTTGAGAAACAGATGAGACTCGACAGCGCTTTGGTTCAAGCCGGCAGAAACGATTTCGGTGTGTGTGTGTGTGGTTCTCCACTCTGGTTTAAGAACGGCTCAGTGAGCGGGTGCGGCGTTGGGTTTGGGTTCATCAGGCCTGGGTGCAGCAGCGTTGAGCGTTTCGGCACGTTAGACTGTATTCAGCCCTGATGTGCTAGTGACCTTTCTTTTTCCTTTTCCTGCGTTGGAGCCTCAGGAAGGGCAGGGCAAAGGCTTCTGGACTAGCTTCCAATAAAGTCCAGACTTTGTCCAAATGCGTGTACGTGTGTGGCTCAGTACTGGTGCTGGAGACTTTATCAGCTGAACGTTTGTAAAACAAAAGCAGAGTCCAAGGAGGAAGCAGGGTTGTACTGATGGAAGCTCAGAGGTCCTGTGTGTGTGTGTGTGTGTGTGTGCGCGCGCACATGTTTAGGTGTGTGTGAGCTCTGGGTGTCTGATTGCACGCTGCTGGGATGTCCGGGTGGAGGAGTGATGATGCTTTCCTGCCAGCTTCTGTTGACCTTAACAAAGAAAAAAAACACACACAGAAACGTAAATGTCCTCATTGTGCCTCTAGCATTGTGCCTAAATTATTATTTTTATCACTGTTCATACACAGTGGCATTTCAAAATGGGAAAAACAGCTTTTAAAAGCATTAAAACATTTAAAATCCTTTAGAAAACGTACTAGACATAGAAGCTCAGAAAGGCTTGCTTCTTACAGTTACAAATAAAAGCTTTAAAGGTTAAAAAACAAAGAAAATATTAAAATATACTTGTAAGTGTTAAATTCTGAATTCTTAAGATGAATTAGAACATTAAAAGCAAGGTAACTATAAAGAATAAATAGATAAATAAACACTACGGAAAAAAGTGGAAGCTACCCGATGTCCCAAGAGGGATGAAACTACCTAACTAACTGAACAGAACAGATCAGCGAGGTTAATAATTAATAAAATGTTAATCTTTGTGTGGTGTGTATAAATTGTATTACTCACGTCTAGGCAGTGTGGGGTGTAAAGGGCACTTCCTGACTACTTTCATAGCCGCCCATCAGGTGTGTAGCATGGTGCGGGGTATCCACCTGTTTCACACAAAAGAAAAAAAGGAGGTTTAGAAACACAACCAGACACGTCATCTCAGGGTTAGCACACAAGAGAAGACTTCCTCCTGTTTATAATCGCAGCTAGAATGGTAAATGAATACGACACGAGGATTTAAAAGCCTAAAATTAGAGAATGCATTGTCTGCACCTTCCATAGCAATTATAAAACGGAAGCGACGTGTCTTCACAGGAGGGATAAAAGCTGAGCTTTGTTTAATACACCATCAGTTTTGTAAGGATTTAGTATAAAGGCAGTTGGTGACAACTGAAGACAATCTGCATGCACAATACAGAACACAAAACGTTGAAATCCGGCTGAGATATTTTAGCAGATGTGATTATTCAAAGTGAAACAGGCTAAGCAAGCTACAAGTTTTCTTTAGTCTTGCTTCGGGGAATAAAACGAGTGCCCTTTCTAGATCTAGTCCAGCACCTTAACCACTAGGCCAGATTTAAAACCGCACAAGAGAAAGGAGTGGTAAGTGCTTGTTCTCACTGCATGTTCTGACTGGTCGACCCAACGTCCAGGAATTTACCTTTTCAGTGTTTAGCGTTTCATGTCATAGCTGACACACAAGCCGAGTGAGCATTTCGTTGGTGGTCCACCTGTTGAACGGTTTTATTTTCCAGGTGAAGCATTTTGATTTAAGAGCCGTGTCATTTATGTTCAGCCTCAACAAAACGTGACAGTATTGCGGCATCATAAGAATGCGTTGGACACGAGAGACTCCAAAGCCCACCTGAAGTGTTTGTAATTGGCCTATTTCGTTTTAATGTAAACGGGCAAATGTATTCTGACAGCACCGGTTCGAACCTTTTCCTGTGCTCGACATGTCAGACTGACAGTGCAACAAAATTCTCCAAAGTCTTGTCAGTTGGGTTTGATTTATAGACACAGCTGCCAGGCAGTAGCACGCTGATTTGTCTCTATACTCGGCTCCAGCTGTTCATATTCCCAGAGTCACAGAGCAGAAAAGTGAATCACGTTTCTGATGGAAGAACCCAGCGGATCATAAGGCGAGTATGATAGGGACGTGTATCTCTTCTTCTAAGAAGCTATGATGTGCATCTCGAAACAAGTTCAACTAGCTGATGTATGACAGAAACATTTAGGTGAGGAGAAAAGAGAGAGAGAGAGAGAGATTTGGCATGCAAGTGAATGGAACACACAATAAGCTCCTACAAGAGCTTGTCCATCTTGAGCCAATGCTGGCATTAAACAGAGCGCTTTGTACAAAAGGTTGTACAACACCGACATACCCGCAGGGAGCTTATAGAGTTTTGTCAAAGCCATTATAGGAAAAGAGCTGAAGGGGAAAAGTTCACTGGAAAACTATCCGCCTGGAGCGTGAAAATCAGGACAAGTTGCATTCCACAGTCTCTAATGCAACCTGTATAAGCTTTCAATGAGAAACTGCAATGAATAAAATGATCCTTGGTGAAAATGATTTGTTAAGAAGATATACAAAATATTCAACAGAAGGCTGCTCATATCTGCTGCTGAAGACGGTCACGTCGAGCAAGTCAAACATTTAACGGTTCTTGTTTCTACTTGTTACTTCAATTCAACTGGAATGCAGCTCCGGAGTCGATCGACATCAAAAGAGGAGGACAAGTCCCAACCCAAGAAGGTAAAACAAATGCTTAGAGCTAACGATTAGCAAATAATCGAAGAATGGGCCAAGACGTAACAGTGCTTAAGGCCCCACCACTGCCACATCTTGAGCAAAACCCTCATATCTGCTATAATCTTCTAAATCTCTGCTAAATATGGAAAACGTACACGAAGATGCATTTGTCTACATACTAGAGGAAGCAATTAAAATGTGGTACATCTAGAGCAGTGGTGTATGAATTGTCCTGTGGCCCCCTAGTACGTGAATCACTGGAACCACAAATGTTTGTGTGCATCCTTTCAACATCTGAAATTGATTAGACTGTAGCACATCTGGAAAGGTTAACTCTGTGTGATTCATGTTGAAGGTGATCAATGTACTTCAGGATCTTAGTCACACTTGTTGAGTTGGTATTTGTTACGCGCTGAAGTGGTACTTCAATTGTTCAGGCACTGTGGCCACACAGCTAGAAGGTCCTGGGTTTGCCGTCCAGCTGGGACGGTCCGGGTTTGGAGATACAAAGATCGTCCTTGAGGGTGTTTGGTTTTGTTCCAGCGATTTCTTTACACAAGCTTTTTATCAAGTGTAATACGAGGATAAAACCTGAACAAAACTTCAACAAGCAACCAGAGTTTGTGATGTGACCACAATCAGAAGTCAATGAGCACTCAGATTTAAACACTGCACACATGGACCGAACACAGTGGATCGACTTAATTCGGCTGGTTTATGCAGGTTATAGCCTTCAGTTGCCCCCTAGTGGTAAGAATAACTCATAACACAAATTACACACAAACAGCATTGCCAGAATAACATTTTTTAACTATTCTAAACACTACTCTTTACATTTAAGTCCAGGTTTGTTTGTATGGTGCAGTTTATTTGTCCCAAGGCCAAATCTAAGCTTTGGAATTACAGCCAAGCTTTAAAAAAGCAGCAGCAGTGATTCACATTTACTGCATGAATCGGGACACTTTTGTCCAGAGTGAATTATGATGCTGTCCAAATACAAAGCAAGCAGTTGAAAGTAAATGGTCGTGCTAAATGGCCAAACAATAGCACTCTTTGGTCAACAGTTCAATCATTTTAACTACTGAGCTATTCAGAGCTGGAAGAATTTAAATAGGATAGAATTGTAAATGGAAAATTCATGGGAACCCTGAGCTGTAACGAGACGTTCACATCTAGTAACGGTTAAAATTAATAACAACCCAATTGTATTGAAAATGTAACTGCTATTATAGGTTTAGTGGTTAGGGTACTGGGATAGACAACAAAGTTAGGTCCCTAAGCAAAGACCTTAACCCTCAATCACTGTGACGTTGTTATAAGTGGCTTTGGAGGAACATCAATAAAATGCCTAACACTATATTAACACATTGGTTATATTTGTGGAAGGATCATTCAGTCTTCATACTTCTGTATAGGTTGTTGTTCTTAAATTGCCTGTTTCAAGATGTTTGTAGGGACAGTGTAGTCTAAAGACCAGAGCTTTGGGTTATCAACCAGAGGTTGAAATCCAGGCTTTGCTACAGAGCCATAGTTAACGCTCCAGGAGCGTCGTACAATGGCTGATCCTGTGCACAGACCACAACTTCCATACAATATGCAAACAAAAACACACTGTACTGTCGATCTGTA
>JAOUQU010000021.1:327197-342163 GCA_028566735.1 Ammoglanis amapaensis | reverse complement strand
ACTCCCAGCATTTCTCCCGAAAATCGGCTAAAACAGTGTTGTAAACATTTCTAGCATTTTTGTGATCATGCTTTATTACGATCTGCGGCAGCCTGGCAATTAAAGGTAAAACTTCACAAATGTGCATCACGGTCTAAATGGTATTTTTAGTCGACTATTAGTCGATTAGTTGGAGTAAATGACGACAAAATCCTTGGTTGTGGACAGCCCTACTAATGACAATAAAAAGACTTAAACATAAGTATTACTGTGTGAATCCCCGCATTACATCCCTGTCCATCTAAATATCAGCAGCTCAAAAAGTACAATTAAGTCATTCGATTGAAACAGTTTTGATATGATGTGATATTGACAGTTGTGTAACCTCTAAGTGATCAAGTTTGGCATTTGGACAAAAGAACTATTAAACATCATATCTACTGACTAATAAACGTATTGTTATAACAAAGTCCAGAAAATATTGTGCCACCCCCACCCAAAAAAATATAAATAATATATAGATTTAGGGTTTAAAAAATGCATATCCTTGCAAAGGAAATGGTGCAACCTCAGATTAATCACCATCACCGCTCTTGACTTGCCATCCAATTATTACAAAAATGTCTGTACCCCACATGACTGTGTGTGACGGATCCTGGAGCAGCTTTAATCTTATCTGTAGTGAATGTGCAGTACACTTGCTGTGTCTTCCTGCTCGACAAACACCAGCTACAGAACAACTTAAACTTGGCTATGTTCGTTTAAAATACTCTTCATAGTGCTGTTATACATGTAGGGTTTATTCCTCCACGTTTAATATAATGAAATCTAAATTTGCAGCCAATACTAAACACACACTAGGGGGTAGCAGTGGGCACATGTGCCCGGCGTAGTGGGCAGCCCTAGACAAAGCGCCCAGGGGAAAGTTAAGGATTCTGTGCCTCGATCAAATGCACTTTAGTCCTGAATTTCCCTCTGGGATTAATAAAGTAATCTATCTATCTATCCATCTCCAAGCATGACCGGTTGACTCTTGAAATTGAACCGGCAACCTTCCGATCACAATCTCAATTCTATAATCTATCAATTCTATAATATAATGCTCAAATATAGGCAATGTGATTTTGCTGCTATGGGCCTAGCGGTGTAGTAATCGGGTTTGAATGTCGGCTGGCCAGTATAACAAGAACTCGTACTAGCGCCCGACTACGACGGGTCAATATGAAATGTATTAAAATATATTTTATTACAAAAGTTCATATTAAAATGATTTCATAACAGTTGATGTGTTTTGACAGCATTTAGAACACCTAAATTACTTGTGTGCTTTTGAAGGTTGTGTTATTTTGAAGGTTTCAACATCAAGACATGATATTTATTTAAATATATATCTTCAATGAACCTGATTTGCATGTTTTTGGACTGTGGGAGGAAATTATTACACAGAAAATATCTGGACCTTCCCAACAGGATCATCTTGCTGTGAGATGGCAATGCTAGACGCTTAGCCACAGTAAGAAAGAAAAGTCTGACCGTGAAAGAGATGAGGGCATTGTTTTGTCTACAGTATAGTACACACACACACACACACACACACACACACACACACCTGGCGTCGAGAAAGCGTGAGCGCAGGATCATGACTGCCTCGCAGGTGCTCTGCTTTAGCTGCATCTGAATGGAGCTGAACTTGCGGTGGATGATGGCCACCATGCGCTCGATCTCTTTGGGTGAGATGGGTCGTGTGCGTGACTGCTCCCTCAGCAGGTTCATCACATGATTGGTGAATTCGCTGCAGGCCTGAAACACAAACACGCACAAGAATGGAGTAACCACGGAGATCCTACAACAGCTGTACGGTATAATCAAACTGCTGCATAAAAGCTTTCATCATAGTGACAAATATTGAAAGTGCAATAAGAACAGCGGCTGTCTTCTATTACCACACGGTGTAGTGCCGTTATTCTGAAAATTAAAAATAGTTTGTGCAACAACGAAACTAGACAGCAGCAGAAATGATACCGAGAAATAATAGAACACCAGCAACCTATAAACAACTGTTTTCTAGCTTCTCATGGAGACGTTTATTCCCACCTGTTCATATTTCTCCAGTTCTGAGTGGTAGATCTGACGGATCTGGGCTAGTTTGGCTCTGTAGTCGGAGTGTTCTACGCTGCCGTCGTTTGGTGACCCTCCGGCTGCAGCTGCTGCCGCTGCCGCTGCAGATCCGCCGCCTTTCTCTGGACCGGAAACTCCCTCTGCTAGCAGCATGTTATCCAGGCGCATGATCTGAGGATCTGGGGGGTCCTCCTCCTGCACGCCACGGATGCTCAACACTACAAAATACACAACAATGATTAGATGCACATGCAAAGAGTTTTATTAAGTAAGCTGATTTAAAACATGGCTGTTATGGTACTGGTGGTTTACTTTGAAATAATCAGTTAATACACTAAGGTCAAAATTCAAAGTGAAGAGAAATGTAAGTTTAATTAAATTATTAGTGCCTAAAAATGCAGAACCTGGCATCCACATTTCATAACTAGTTAGGTTATTCTAAATGGAAGATTATTAGTGTTTAGCAAACTTGAAAGTATGCATTTCTCTCCACTTCAGACTCACTTACGTCTTTATCAAATAAACAGTTTGTCTCATGGGCTGCAATAAAAAGGTCAAGTTCAGACTTTAGTCTGAGCGAAGCAACAAGCGGTAAAAACCCAAAAATCTAAACCTAAAGCATTACAGGGCATAATGCCATTTATTCTTACAAGTTCAATAAAAGTTTTAGTTTATTTGTTTGAAACAAATTAATTTCCAATAGCTTACAATTTAACAACAAGTGGTGCTACTCAAAGATGTTGATGTCTGTGCGTGCAGGAGCTGCAGTTCCAATCAAAACATCAACATCTGATATGATTACAATAGTACAAACTTACAGACCGACAATTACACAGAGAATCGGTTTTGCGTCTGTACGCTTCGCTTTATAAGCAATCTGTCTAGATGTGTCTCCTATTGCAAATGTGTGAGGTATCATGAATCAGACAACAGGAATCATGGACTGTTGAACAGCTCGAATCTTGTATGAAGAAAGACTTATAAAAAAAAATCCAACTGCTAAACTGCAGCAATTAGTGTCCCCAGTTTCCACGCCATTAAAACGTCTCATTAATAGGAAAGATGATGAAACGCAGTTCTAAACATGCCAGTGGGTGTTGCATGCATCAAACTGAAAATGTGTTTGTTTTTACAAAATCACATCAAAGTGGATCAGTGGAAAGTTAACAGTCAAGTGAACTTTTTCCGGAAATGTGCATTAATAAATAATAATATATCATTATACATATAAAACTGCACACACGTCACAACAGATAGCTCGATTAATGTTCTTTCTCCAGACCTCACACGACTAGATTTATTTTATTTTTAAAAACAAAGTCAACACTAAGTAACCTGCAACAGTCTTTGAATTGCAAGTAGCTATTGAATGAAAATGCACACACACAAAAAAAAACAAAACGTTTGATTTTGTAATATTTGTGAGTCCATCGCTTCAGTGCTAGTTTAAAAACAAAAAATAACGAAACAATTAAATAATGTCTGTAGATTCTATTAAATGAATTTTATTTAACATGTCTTGTATGTATGTACATATGCATAAAATATATATATATACACACACACATACATACATATACACACACATATATTCATACACACAAATTTAATTTAGATATAGAAACTGACACACTCCACACACACTCTCGAACATTCTTTTACAGGCTTTGTCCAGTCCCGCACATCAGCCAGCAGAGGGCAGCGTTGTTCCCCGGACCAGCAGTCCAGAACAAGGTGAACATAATAAGTCATGGCTGCAGTAATAGGAACGCGTGTGCCATGACTGCCCGTGCCAGGCGCTTCAATAAGAGGTTTAAGCCGCTGTAGTCCTGCAGTGTATTAACCAGAGACCTCGGTCACCTCACACACTAGTTATACAGCCACTCCCTGTGCACACATGTACATGTCAGGCTGGAAGAGCCACTGGGGGGTTATGAGAGAAAACAAGTGTGTGTGTGTCACAAGATGGAAACAAAGAGCCTCTGCTAAGAGAGGTGAATGGCTAATTCCACATTCCTGTACAATAGAACGATGTGTCCAGACCTTGTTTCAATACTCGAGTGAACTGCTCGGTGAGAGAAAGAATAAGAGAATGTTTGGAGGTGCACACATCACATACATTAGTAGTTTATGTGCATGCTTGTTTATTAAGAGCTATTAAAAAGTAAATACTTTTTTTTAAAAACATAAAAAATAAGGTTCTTATCTTGAACCTTAAGTGATACCAGATTTTAGCTGCAGTGACTCATTATCCCACCCCCTCTAAAAACACACCTACAATTTGTTTCACATTTCTCTTCCAAATAATCACTATGCTTCAAGCCCCCCTTCCTTTTTTTCCTTCTCTGGTTTCTTTCTTGTTCCCTCTTGCCTCTTCTGGGTGCCTCTGTTCAGGTCTACCCCCTTTCTCTCTCACTTCTACATTCCTTCCCTCTCCATCGCTCCCCCTCTCATGGTTTAGGAATGTGCTGTACCCAGTCGACTGAACTAATGACCCTTATTCCTGCGTTCTCCCCCCTCGTTCTTTTTAGCCAATAAAACTTCTCCAAGTCTTAATAAAAAGAGAAGTGAAACTTTCTATGCAGGGTGGTACAGTAAATCAGATTAAGTATTTGCTGCATGCTGGTCCAAAATAACTTCTTCCACTAAGCAAGAGGCATTTGTATGCACGATCGGGTAGCATTAAAAATGTACAAACACAAGCGCCTTAGTTTGAGTTACAACCCAACACTTCTGTACTATTAGGAAAGCGGCGTATATCTGGAACTATACAGCAGGTACCCTTTTCAAATAAAAAAACCCACCTCAGGAGTGCTAGAGTGCCCCCCTCCTTACATCACTAGCCATCCAAACCCTCCCCCTTCTTCAAGAAGCAGCACACGCTCCAGGTGCCGCCTAAAAGCCTGCATACTGCGCATACCCTACTTAGTTCAATTAAGCTGTTGATTGCTAATCATGGCCCACGCACCCTTTTACCATTCATTAGGGTTATGAACCTCTCGATTAACCTGTTCTTCTGTCATTCAAATCCCATGCACCTCACAGAACCAAAAAAAATGATCCCCGAAACCTGTAATTAGCGACTAATTAAATCGCAAATGGTCAAAGACAAATGGCAGAATAGGCATCAATCTCAGTGGGTTTCCCATCTGCACTGATGCGCTGAAGCACAGCCTGCCAGTTCACGCTACGTGAACGTTTGTGTTCTTTAAGAGGATTAATAAAGCCAGCCACTAAATCTTTCAATTAGCACACCTCGTTAATACACACACACACATCCGTGTTAATGAGATAATGCACATTTTAATGTGCTACATCTGTCCAAGTGGCTCTGATATCCCTTTCATTACAACCATGAACATAAAAACAAACAAATGTATAAATCTAATCCTATCACACGTGCACACACCAGTTCTTGGATATTTTCGAACTTGGCAGCGCTTGAAGGATTTCACAGCTAAATAAAACTAAAAGGAATGAGCCGATGCTGCTTGTCGAAGCAAGCGTTAATATTTGAAGCCACGGCGTATAACAAATTATATGGGTTGAATTATTAAATCAGTAGAGAAAATAATTTTTCACGTTAAGTGTGTGCTGGTGTGCTGATGCGAGTCACATTGGAAAAGCCTGCGTTGATATCATTTGCTGGATATAGCAACACATTTTAGAATGACTACATCATTACATTAGCATGTATTCAATTGCCATTCGCAATTATTGGATTAATCTGCAAGGCAGATTCACACAATTCAGCTTACAGACTTATATAGTACAATTATTAGATCTGGCAAGTCGTATGAAATATTCAGAGACAGTGGTTCGCTTTGCACACATAATGTGTCTCGTTTCGACCCTGAGGATGGAGCTGTGCTATTCAGGTACACTACAGGTGATGTGTTAAGAGCAGACGGAGGCATTGTGTTCACTGCTGCTAGCACTATATTAATGGTGCCATTTTCACTGCATTACTAAAGACACAGTCCATCACAACTCGCAGCTCTCGCTCAGCCCTCGGCCGTCTTTTTTCCTCTGTATCGCTTAACGTACGTGCTCCGGCTCTCTCCCTCTCTTTCTCCCATTCGCTCTTGGTGCACCCCCAGCCCCCGATCTCTCTCTCTCTCTCTCTCTCTCTCACTCCCTCTTTCTGTTCTCCATTTCAGTCGAGTTCTCCATGTGAGCTGCAATCCCTCATGCTGTCAGCCCCCCCTCCCTCGCTCTCTCTGTAGACAGACAGGATTAGCATTTTAATTGCATCAGCTCCCTTGGGTATTCGCAGCCTTTCACTGGGAGAGAGCGAGGAAGCCGGGGAGAGGGGGAGCAATGCTAAGAGAAGGTAAGACGAGAATAAAAAAAAAAAAGAACAAGAAGAAGAAGAAGGAGAGCCAAGGAGAATTGGGCAGGGAAAACAGTAAGGAATCACAAGAGGTGATGCAGGGGGGGAATCATGCCGACAAAAAGAGAGACACACAAAAGCATAAGACAGGGGAGAATAAAACAGGAGAAAGGAAAAAAAAAAGAGAGAGACATTAAACTGGGGGTGTGTGGTTAAAAAAAGAGAGCGAGAAAGATGGGGTGATCACGGTGGGCTGAAAGCCAGAGTAAAAAGGCGATTACACAATGACCGCGACTGCCAATAAATCTAAAAGAGGAAGCTTGGAGTTAAAAGGAAGAGATTTTGAGCATGGAAAAGGGAACAAACCCCTCACATTAAGGGAAAAACAACTTAACTAGGGGCCAAGAACATGCAAATTAAAAAGTAAATACAAGCTGCCAACAAAATAAAAATAGATTGTTAGTGTTGTGACCAGGAAATTCCTTATGATCGATATTTTTTTTTTTCAGTCCATACATCAATAAATAAGTAATAACTAATGAGAATGGTACATTTGAAATTTATTTCCAGTATTACCAAAGAAAAGTACCCAATTGTGATCTAAATAATCAACGGGCATATTGCCCCACCCAAGCTTAAAGTGTCTAGGGGGACAAGTATCTTTTAATGAATCCCACCGCAGTTTCCCTCATAGCTAGAATTAATTGGCAAAAATGAGAGGAGAGCATTTTGCTTGTTCAGCAGTGTTGGTGTGCGATTGCTTATTTCGTGTTGGGTATTTTCTCCAACTACAAGCATAACTACATTTTATGTGCTCTTGCTTAATGTTATCTGAGGCTAGCTAGTCTCGCAGATGTTTCATTTCTATCGGCTGAACCAGTAAAATGGGTTTACAGGGAGTTGCACATTAACGGGTAAACAGCAGGGAACTGGCTAAATATTTTACAATAATTGACCTGGGTAGCACAGGGGCGAAACGGGGGCCGGTGGTGCCACACAGCACGAGGATCTTGGAGCAAATCAAGCTAAAATAATTATAATTTGTTTAATAATAATTGTGTTGAATTCGCTAAATTCTCCTACATGAATCTTCTGAAAATGCAAGTCAACCGTGATACTAAATGTATCATACGAGTTTATAAATGTAGTTATAAATTTGTTTCAATTATAAACAGTCATTTGTGGCATTTAGACGATTATGTTTTGTCCAAAGCGACTTTCAGTAGAAAAGCATTTGAGGGTTAAGGGCATCAAGGACCCAACAACCCTTGAGTGTAGGCAGTAATGGTACTTGAATAAGCAACGTTCTAATTCTATTTAACCACTAGGAAAGAATAGGGGACAGTGTAGTTCAGGGGACCAGTGTAGCCTAGTGGGTAGAGTGTTGGGCTGGGAACCCAAAGGTTGGGGGTTCTGCTACACTCCAATTACTCCACTGTTGGGTCCTTGAGCAAGACTCTTAACCCTGTCTGATCCAGGGGTGCCGTACGTTGGCTGATCCTGCACTCTGACCCCAACTTCCAGACAAGTAGGGATATGCGAAGAGAATCATTTCATTGTACTGTACATCTGTATATGTGTAATGACAAATACAATTGAATTTGAAACAAATACCACCCACCCCGTTTAGCATTTATCTTACCATACTGTACAGCTGAACAGAAAAGTATAGTGTGAAACTTTTATTATTTAAAAAAAAACACTATAAATGACAAGTTCATGGCATTGATTTGGTCCACTACGCCAGCCCAAACACAGATCTCCCAGTCAAGTCATCTAACACATCCATGACTGGTTAGGTCAAACTTAATGGCTGAAGCTCTGTGATAAATTCTTGTCCTGCCTTGTGTTCTGGTGAAACCTGACTCAAAAGCCCCTGACCAGAACAGAGGTGCACATCAACACAAACCTTGTTCCTGTGTTACCTTGTATCATTATGTGCAAGTAACATGGGAAGTTGTAGCTAGTTGAAATCCCAACCACTGCCAGGTTGCCTAAAAGTCAACAACAACAACCTGATCACAGCAGTCCCATAACCTTCAATCACCCAGACTACATACAGCAACAAACGATTGCAGCATCTGACAAAAAAGAATGATGTAAATATAATATTACCATATCTATTGTGTTTCAGGTTAGTACCGAACCTACAACTCTTTCCTAATCAGCAGTGGTTAAGGAAGATAGATGAATTGAAGCAACGGCCTGTCACAAAGACAACAAAACTAACTAATTGTGATTAACATGACAGTGGAACCTTACCGATTAACAGGATCTTCCATTTTCATACATTAGCAGTGTCAGAACCAAGCTGTTGTGCTACTGTAGATTTTATTGTATCGCAAACATTTTGTAATATGGCTTAATCTAATCACGACGAACCAAATCTTAAACTATAGGATAAATATACTGATTTGAGTATTAAAATTGGGACAGCATACATGAACAGATGCAGAAATGAGTATTTAAAGCAGGGTGGGGGAACAGGCTGCATAATTTACAGAAAATGTCAGGGGTCAAATATTTACATAACAGAAACTTGCCGTGAGAGAGGTAAGGGAAACACTCATGAGTCCGACTGTTTGGCATTGTTTAAAAAATACTCCAGAATTTAGAGCCAGTCTTGTTTTAAAGTAAGCTGTTCATCGATCAGTTCTTTCTTCAAACAGCTCTGGTAAAGGACTGACTGTTGGCTCGATTCAGTGGAACAGTGTGGCACTTATTTACCCACCAACCTCCCTTTATTCATTTCCTTTTGATTCCCGGGTGAAGGACTGGTCAGTGGTCAATGTCAACACGGTACATTCTGATTAGTGTGTGAACAGAAGTGCTCACACCTTCAGCAAACACATGGCTTTGGTCTAGTGTGGTATTAATTAACTGGGTTTGCTACTCATAAACACATCGACGCCGAGATGACAGACCTCCCTCTCCACACTGTGCCATGAGAGAAATAAACAAATCTATATTCTCACACCAGCAAAGCGATCTGCACTTGTTCTCTACAGATGTGAAGTAGAGAGCTTGAGGGAGGGATAGGAAGAGAGGACCAAGAGCATGGCTGTTGGCATGGCAATGCGTTGCTTGTGCTTCGTGCCTCATCAGCACAGCTGCCTTCTGTGCTAATTAGCACCGCCTCTTAAGGAGCTCCTAAAGACCTTGTGAAAAATGAACGCTCATTCGAGAGGTCGTTAATTTGCACCACTATGCAAATTAGGTGGCAATTAAGCAATAGATCAGAGGCGCGGCCCCCATTTATAACCACCGAACGAGACATGACAGGCCCAAACAGGGACCGCAATGGCCGGGCACCGGAACAAAGCTCGAATCTGAGCAACGGGTTTGTCTGTGCATGCTGTGCAAGGTTCAACAACTGATGCTTAATCACACCTTCGAAAACATTACTCATCTGTGAAACATGGCTATTTGTACTGGATACATTTTGTACAAAGCAAGCCGATTCTTCCATTCCAACACAAACCAGAGATCCCCAGTGCAGAAAACCAGTAAATCCTGTTTTCACCTTGTAGAACTGGCCCAAGTTTCTACTCATGTTGCGACAGTAATTATTAAAACGCTGTTAGCAAAATATTTCTACTTATAAATGTGTAATTTATCAATAGTCTAGCGATCTGCAATCAAAAGATTTGGCAGTTTTAACATAAACAATCAAACAGACGACTAACAAACAACCGTTAGACTGTAGATACTTGACTGGTCAATAGCACTACCAATATTCAAACCCTGGATGTCAGCCCTAGTGGGCTAGTGCATTTTAAAGCTGTGCCACACAGGCTTTCAAACACAAATGTCATCTCTGTAAAATAAGGAGAATTGTTTTACAAACCTTCATTGATTACAACAGCAAGCTTAAACTTCTTAGATATTCACTAGATACTTTTATAAACAAACTAGAGAATTTAAAAGAAAATAACTATAGAATGGACATTGCAAATAAACACGATTGGTGATTGGGGACCATACAGCTGCAAATTTATTCCGGTTCTTACCAGTCTTTGGCGTTTTATGAACAATCCGGTAATAAACGATCAATAGACAAGTTCCATGTCCCGGTGCTTGGGGTACAAGACTCCTATCTAACTCCTAACTGTATGTGTACATCTGCAACTAGAGCTAAAAGAAATAAGCTAACTTTGAACCCTGCTTTAATTTACTGTCGATTCAACCAAATCAAATTTGCCAGCCAAACAGCTCTTCTGCATTTACGATGTATGATGTTAGACACTTTTCCCCAAAGCTGCACTTTTTGGGTTATATGGGGGTGAAGTGCAGGAATTATTATAATACAAACTGTCTCTGCTTAATTCACACACGCGCACACACACTACAGCAGCAGGGAAGGAGCTATTACAACAAATTATCTTCAGTGCACACTATGGGGTGAAAGGTTCCCATCAGTTGTAATTAATCCTTCATTAGTTTGGATTATGAGCTTTAAAGTGCCTTGCACTAACCACACTGACTAAAGCAATCCAACTTAATCCACATTTACATATCTAATTACAAAAGCCAGTGGGTTCTTCCACATGCCAAAAAAGACTAGGACGTCGCCAAAGCATCAGATCTGGGCTACAGTTCTACGTTGGGTAG
Organism: Ammoglanis amapaensis; assembly: GCA_028566735.1. Taxonomy (NCBI): domain Eukaryota; kingdom Metazoa; phylum Chordata; class Actinopteri; order Siluriformes; family Trichomycteridae; genus Ammoglanis; species Ammoglanis amapaensis. The sequence continues at coordinate 331,122 of JAOUQU010000021.1, read as the reverse complement.
ATGTCTATTTAGCTGTAATTTACTGTCATGGGACGAGCATTAATTACCTGAAATAATAATTAAAAGTATGATCGAAATGCGTGTACCACCCCACTATCCAATGACTACCCAAGTGGAAAATGAAGACATCACATCCAGAACTTAATCTAATTTCACCAACAGCAGTCACAGCACCTGAACAAAAATTAGCTCGATTTAGCTTGATTGTGTTATATATTAGATATTTGAAATATCAAAACACAAAGCCAGTTTTTAAAAACCTTAATCAGTCCATTAACTCTTACTTGGTTTCATTGGCTGCTGTAATCAACCTAATTATTTTCATACCTAGGGTTCTCCACTGAATGCATTTAAATGCAGAATAATAATCTGATTTAGGTCCAATTCTAGTAGCAATCCCATTATTCAGATGGTCATGTAGACACCAGACTTTAATAATTTTAATTTAATAATTTTAATTTATTCTGATTTTTAGTAATCCACTTAGGCTACCTCATATGTCCAGCATTCAGTTTATTGAACACATATATAGTTAGTTTGCATCTCTGCATGTGCACCGTTAGATGTTTATTTCAAACACAGTGCTAACCATTTAGCAACTAGTAGTCCAGTATTAACCCATTTACTGCAGTAATACTTTCCATTCGGTAACAGATTCACAGTCTATTCTATTTACATGCTGATAGAAACACTTTTTTGTTAAAATGCACCCAATAAGATTTTGTTACGAGGATGCACATACATGGTGAACAAATTACTTCTTACCATTACATATAATGACTATAAAAGAAAACATTTTAGCTCCCCTGAAGCATGCATGCATGCAATAACGATCATTGTTTAGAATTTTTAATATCCTCAATTTATTTCACAGCGAGGCTATATAAAAACATTTTCAAGACAAAAGCGCCACCTGGCCTCTCTAACTAGGTCACACTGCTGTAACGGTACTGTGAATAACTAACGGTTTAGGCAAGCTTGTTTAACATTTTCTTTCTCGAACAAAAAGGAACCTCCGAGAACAAAAATATTAAGTAGTTAGTAAAAAAAAAGGCATCTTTGCTTTAATACATGAAATGGGCCTCCCACCATCATTGGTGGCTTTACTGTTTTGAATAATACCACTGCAGGGTTGGTAGTCATGTTCTGTGATCCTTCTACAATACTAACAACATTTATTTGATAAACAGCAGGTGACTCCATTTTGCGTCTGTTTTTCCAAGTTTGAACCTGAAGAATTCTGGTGCATTTCTGAACATCATTTATTATTGACTTTCTGCTTTGCACAGCAATCTTGGCTTTTTAGATGCAGTGACGAGTTCTCTTCACCGACAAGGGGTTTGTAAAGTATTTCAAAGCCCATGTGGTTATATTTATTAAAGAAGCATGTCGGTTTTAAATGCAGTGTCATCTGAGTGATAGAAGGTCAAGAGCATTCAATATTGGTTTTCAGCCTTGCCCTTTAGGCACGGAGCATTTCATGCGTTCTTTGAATCATTTCAAATGTATGCTGTGCGATACAGGAAAGTAAAAGAGCAACCGCTTGGGATTTGTGACCAGCCATCTTGTTAAACAAACTGTCACAATGTTTATTGGCTGGGTTTATTTTACTTTATTTCGATCTAAGTACTATATTTATAACGAGATAAATAATTATTTAGAGAAAATGGAGGACTAGTGGGTAGAGCTTTGATCATAGCTACAGCAACCTTGAGCAAGACCATGAACCCTCTTTGCTCCGGGGAACTCGTACAGTGATCTCTCTGACCCAGGCTCCAAACAATCTGGAATACATGAAGGGTGAATTCTGTTGTGTGTTTCTATTTGTATGAATAAAGGCGTTCTATACCAGTCTAGACATTTTCTGGTAAAGCAAACAGGAATATGGAGTTTATGACTCCAAGTGTATGCCCAAGAGTGTTACAAAATATGAACTCCCCATCCCATTTGATATAAATTTGACATAAAAAATAATTTACTTTCCAAATCAATAAAGAGAAGTGAGAGTTGCCTTGAAGTTTTTGGCTTTAGTCCTAGGAGTTTTACCACACCACTGTGGCTATTGTTTTACTCACTGAGGTAAGAGCACTGTCGTCAAAAGCTGCTTAGAGACAATCGGTGTCATAAAAAGTTATGGAAAATAGGATTTGTTCCAGGCCTGGCAAGCATCATGAAGCCTCCAGTGGTTCGAGCTTACCGCAGCGCCACATCAACAACACAATCTGAGTACCAGGTTGTCATTGTCCGTCCTTTTCTTGATGAGGACGGTAGACAACCGATTCCTTGAGGAATAATATAATGAGAGTGAAGCCACAAAGCCCACATAGCAGCATTAGGCTGAAGAGCAATGCGTGAAGGGGGGTGGTGTTTGTCAGAGCCAGGGGTCTGGGTGATATTAGCCGTCTGCCAATCCGGCGTGGGCAATGGACACAGAGTAATTACTGCTGCTCTCACAGCCTCATCAATCTCTCTCTATCGCTCTCTCAGTCTTTCACACCCCCTTCCGTTGGTGTGATCTTTTTCGTTCTTTCTGCTCTTCAGAGGGGAATGGAGGGGAGAAAAAAAAGGGGTTCGAGTGACGGAGTGCCACACAAGAAACAAGAGCGTGGAGGGAATAAGACACAGACCAAGTCAGATCACTGTCATATGGCTGGTTTGAGAGAGCATCAAGCTGCAACGTGCACATGAGAGGGAGGGGGAAACAGATGGAGAAAAATTCTGTGAATTGTGGCACTAAGCGGACAGCATTAAGCAGCGCCAGAGAAGATTAGACGCATATGTTTAGTCTCTATTTGCCTTATTTAGACTAAACCAGCCATGTTTTGTTGTATAGCGGCTACTTAGAAAGTCATTTTTGGATGTAAGGAATGAGCAGTTATAGCAGATTTATAGAGATTAAGAAGCATCTTTTACTAAGCATCTTTATATACCTCGCTGATGCTACCTTCGCTATGTCCCTCAACCATAAACAATGTCCCATCAAGAAAATATACAAAAAAAGACAACAGTCTTGCTCAATATCAGCTTGCGGCCTTTTTTAAATTGAATTTGCTACATTTCTTGGTTTCGTGGCCCATATCTAGTGCATTCATAATCTCCAGCTTTGATGTCGTCTTTTGACGACTTATCCCGTCCACCTCCATTTCCGTCCATTTGCACAACCTTCAACCTTCTTTTGCATTTCCCAGCAGATCGCTTTCTTTTCTACTTGCTGGGCCGACAGACTTGGCATCATAAAATAAAAGACTGATTCCCAACAGCTCATAAAACTTAACATGAGGGCTCAAATGAAGCTCCCTCAAGAACGAATAATAATTAAAAAGCCTTAATTAGGTCTGTGATTGACTAAGCATCGGGAACGAACGCTGAGCGAAACTCAGCGCTACTGCTTGAACAATCAGCTTATATTGAATTCTACTGGGAAACCAAAAGGGGGGGGGGGGGGTCAAGGGGTTTGCATTAGATCTTGTTATGCAATGTTCACGTTATTATAACAAAAGCTGATGAATTATTTAACACAGCTTAGTGAGCTGAAAACAGACCCGATCTCAGAACTAAAAATAAAAAACTTAATTCCTATTAAAAATGTTTGACATAGCTTTGTCTTTAACAAATGACTTAATTTGGACTATTTGTAGAGGAGTACCTTTGAACTTCGTAGAAACCGCATCCAAATATAGTGACTATTTAGCAATCAAATAAAATATGTAATTTTTTGTGATTTACATTAGTTATTAGTCAAAGAAGCATAACCTGTTAGTGGCTTTAATAAGAGAATGAAAAAAAATCCACCGAAATTGAAATTCAGAAAGATATTTACTAGGGTTGTCCACAACCAAGGATTTTGTTGGTTGACCAGTGGTCGTCATTTACTTCAACTAATCGACTAATAGTCGACTAAAAATACCATTTAGACCGGGATACA
>JAOUQU010000021.1:300731-322772 GCA_028566735.1 Ammoglanis amapaensis | reverse complement strand
TAAGGGGTTTAGTAGTTAAGCAGTGCCCCTTTTTAAACATGAGATAGACTAGCAAAAGTTCTCCCGCTTTCTGTCATAGAAACCAAGAGCTTACCAGGATTTCATAAAACAGGGTGTTGCTTTATCCCCCCCGAATGTTTTGGTATGAAAGTCATGGGATTTGAATCTGCCTCCAGTTTTATGCTGTTATCTGTGCATGCTGAAAAGCTGATCTGTCCACCTCCATTTGCCAGGAGCGCTGCAGAGCCGACCTTGCAAATATGACTCTGATAACTAATCATTTCAATATTTCTATCAGCCGCAGAACAAATACTGGTAATGAATGGACAGCCTGTGGTTGCTGAGATAACCCGGTCCTCAAAATGAATTTCTGGCCACCGCACTGAGCAGAAAGATAACACGATCAAAAATGACTCAATCTATGTACAAAAGTCAATGTGTTGACAAAGGGAAAAGCTGACATGCCCAGCAAGCAGCCATTCCAAGCTAATACTAATGTGTGTGCAGGGATCAAAATGGGGGTAAGAAAAACTGCAACGAGAAAGAAAAACCTTTTCTTGCATCTCTTCTGCTCTTCTCATTAGCTTCAACAGGGATTAATTAACAAATCTAAAATTTCCCACAAATGAAGGTCATGCACATTCGAGCACAAGATTTCCTTAACAATGAAAAGAACTGCAGGGCTCGGAGGAATTCAGCAACCCTCCCCCACGCCATAGTCCTCCCTTCACCCCCTCCATTATCATATCAAAGCCCAGAGTTCAGAGCAAGTCTCCTCTTTCAAGAAAGAGAGAGATGCAGAGAGAGAGAGGGAGGAGGAGGAGGAGAGGACAAGAGCGAAGCAGCAGGGCAGACCCAAGCACAGCCTCTTTTATCCTAACTGTTCACCAGCCAGAGCAAGAATCAGAGAATGGCTAAGATGACAAGACAGACCGAATCAGAGAGAGAGAGAGAGATAATAAAAGAGAGCACAAAGATGAAATGACTGAAGGCTTCAGATGGTGGGCTGGAGAATGCCTGAAGAGTACAAGGTTTCATTTAGACTTCAGAAGTGAACCCCAAAAACCAATATGGAGTCCTACAATTACAGAACAGAGCACAATCAGCTATTTAACAATTAAGAACTGTTGTGGATGCCACATATCAACCAACATGTTCATACTTTTCACCCCTTTTCACCTAAACTAACCTCAAATGAGAACACATGTAAGTAATCCCATAAGTACCCTTTAGGAAAAGTATAAGTACCCTTTTTTGCGTCTTACAATCAGACTTTTGGTCAAACAGTGGCAACATGTCAGTATTGAAGCTCAAACCAGTAACTTTCGCATAATTCTTTTAATTTAATATCTATTGAAATCGATTCGTATTTTACAAAACCATCATACGCTCAACCCTGCAGTATGATTTGTTTATGTTTTTTACACTTGCTATATTCTTATATTACATTTCCTAAGATGAGCCCAGTGAATCTTGTTGTAATTGTACTATGACAATAAAGGTATTCACATTACACACAAAGATACCACCGAACATGTACCAACATGCTGAATGTAGGCATGAGCAGTGTTTATTATTCCAGGGGCCTGGTGATCGTTGGAAGGAGATGCGTGGATTTTTATCTGGGATGCCAATTGCAAAATCATGTACACATCTAGTTTTCCAGAACAAAAAATATAAATAATAGCCAAATATGATGCCCGATATGATTCCCTGAAACATAATTCAAATTCTTTTGCCATCGAGCCGCTTGCTGCCACAACTCTCATGATTAAAATATAGCCCGATATGGACTGGCTTCAAACTATCCCAGTGAAGTGCAGTGAGCCACATTCTTTACAAGACGCAAGTCTTTATCTACCAATCATTGGGCAGATGTATTTTCTGCCTGTTCAAGTAAGGGACAACCGAGCAGAATGTTGCTTATATAAACTGCACCACTGCCAGGCTGCCAATGTTGGGAACTTGACCAAGGCCCTTAAAACTTTCTTGTTAAGACACAAGTCGCTATGGATTAAAACATCTACTAAATGCTAAAACGTTTCACAGTTAAGCAGACAAAAATTCTCAATTCTTTTCATACCAACACCTACAACGTGATAAGCATGTTACCATTAACTGACAAACCTACGTCCATTAGGGGTCTTTACAAGGTACAGTGGTAAAATGGTACTCAGTGAGGGCGTTAAAACAAAGAAACTAACATTCTACATCTACTCCAATTGGTCAGTAAAACACCATTAGATTTTTAGCTTTACTGGAAATGAAACAGCTTCACCATTGGTGGTCATCCTGAGCAGTCTAATCAGACTACTAATGTGCATGTAACCCCAATAATCAGATTGTCATAAATAGATTTCTTGCAGTAATCGGATTATCAATCCAATGAGGAAAACACTTAGCATGAACATTATGCGGGTTGCTTGTTTAAAATATGCCCGGGCTGAAAATTCCTGAATAATTTATTCATGTTGCAAAATACTGGCTATTACAAGCATTAATTAAAGCTCCAGTGTGATCATAAACGTGTCTGGCGAAAGACTTGATGGCCTCTGTGATCTGTGTCTCATCTTTCCGAGCTCCGCTCTCAGCTGGCAGACTCGATGTGAAAATCAAAGTGAATGACATTAGGTAAATAAGACAGCAGGTTGCTATGGCAACGAGGAGGAGAACCCCCCTCCCCCCCCAAATATTCATTTCCCTCCATCCAGTCAACCAGTTTCTTGCATCCAATTAAAGTGGAAGCCTGGTTCGTTCACAGCTCGCCACAAACTAAAGCCTAATCAACCTTTTAAGGGTGTAATTCAAGATGGGCAAATCCTCAGTGGAGGGCTGCAACGGACTTCCGAACGTAACACAGTGGAGGAAAAACATGCTCATAACGAACACAGAATGATGCTAATGATGTGCCTGGCTGTGACTATTCAAAGCTAGCTGTGATTTAAGTGGAATATTTTTTTTATCACCTTAACTCATTAAAATCAGCATAAATTTCCAAGGCAAGAGCAGAGCGTGAAGCATGCCTATGGGCAAAGGGGTCCGCAAGAAATCCTTGACATATGATCACGGTCTGTGCATAATTAGCGTTACAACTACTAGTTCCAGCTGAAACGAGACAGAAGACAGCACGCTTTGGAGGAAGATGTTAAACTAAAAAAACGCGACTGTATTTATAATGTACCTATGATGAGCTGAGCTGTGTGCTCGTGTCTTTCATGATCTTATTCTTGAATACATCAGTGAAAATTGCTCACAGTTGGCAAGCACAATATATTAAACAAATTACACTAGCTGTCCAGAGGCCAAAGAAATCAGTTTGGTCTGGGAGAACTGAAGCTTAATTAAAACTCATTAGAATTTAAACTCGTTAATTAGGTCACAAATTAATGAGCTAGCTAAACATGAGCCCACTGGGTACTGGCATTGCCTTTATGATGATACGTTTCGTTTTGAAGAGTGAGTTCTGTTTTTACTGTCACTACGCATAACAAGTATTGAGTCCCCATCAGTCACGGTACCCAGTACTTTGATTAGGTACAACTGGAAACAGACTATGTGCATGGATTGACTTCAATTGTTGGGAAAACTTATTCTTTAATTAAATATGTATGAAACAAACAAATAAAGGTTTCACATAGTTCTCACACCAGTGCCAATTTGACTATTTATTACCTGGATGCAGGATTATGGCCCTGTCCACAAGGAGACTAAATTGGGCATGTTTACAATTGCATTTTATTGTTTAGCCATTACGTCCACGTGGATCTGCTGTTTTGAGAGACCATAATCATTTTTTAAACCAGTCCAGAGTGGACAGCTTTTAAAATTCTAGTTCTAGGTTTCTGTGTTTACAAGCAATACAGTTCTGTTCTGAAACAATGTTGTAGCTGCACCAATCTGCAACCCGAATGTGCTTCCATCTAAGAATAATAAACATAATACTGTATGGTGCCACCTTCATACCGCAACAATTATGGCTTTTACGGCTAAATCTGCAGCTCGTCGCTACCCGCCTGGAGCAATAAATGGACTTGGAAGAAAGTTTTGGTTAACACCTGCCGTTGTCTGGGCAGATAGACTGTTTTTTGTAGCATTTCTGTGGTAGTGTCACTGCGCCACCAATGGCCTGGCATACATACTAGCACACTTTGTAGTGCTGCTTGCAACTGTGTAAACACCTTTTTTCTAACACGCCGTCATCTTAAAATTGTTTTTAAAAAGGATTAGCGTTTGGACAAGACAAAAAAGGCACCATTAAGTGCCACTCCCATTTTTATTTATTTTTTATTTTCTTTGTAAAGTCTTAATACCGTTTCAAAAAAACTGCCAAAGAAAACATTTAATGTTTTTATTTCTACAAGTTGTTTTTTTCTGCCCTATGTAAGATGAAGGTGCCATTACATCAACATACTTTGTAGAACTTCTATTCATGCTGGACAGTAATAATAAAACGAAAATGTTGTACACTGTGGAGTAAATACATATTTAGTGGTTTGAAACAGTAACTTACAAGGAGCTGTTTATTTGGAAAAGTAAATGCCGCATTGCATGGGTGTGTGTGTGTGTGTGTGTGTGTGTGTGTGTGTGTGTGTGTGTGTGTGTGTGTGTGTGAAGAAACCAAACTGCTGATGATAACCAAGACAATAATGCACCATTTAGACATCTGTTCAACATGAATTCTTTAACACCTCAAATATTAATGTAGAGACAAAAAAAAAGAAGAGTGGAGCAACGACTCCATAAATTTATGCAACAACCTTCGTATAACTGAATGACTTACCCGTCTTTTCTTTGATCTCACAGAGCACGCTGAAAAGTGCGGGTTTCATTCTGTGGCAGTTCAGTGCATGTTTCCTGAAAAAGAGTTAAAGAGGAGAAAGACATTTCAGCATTAATCCGATCTGAACAATAATCCACATTTCTTAGTAAAGATGCCAACACAGTGCATAGGATGGATCCCCTCCCACCCCAAACACACACACAAAAGGTACCATGCACATACATTTGCAACGGCACTAAATTTATAGAGCAATGATAATGCACAAGTTATTTATTCACCAAATACAATCAACCCATCGGTACTAAATGTAATGCAGTTCAAAGCCTCATATGAATCACACAGGCACAATGAGTTTTGTACATTATTGATATAAATGTGACAACCCAAAGTGCTTTTAACCGACCTCAGTGCCTATAACCGAGATATTGAGGGTGCAGTAGTAGTCCTCTGTGCCTCTCTAGAGCTAAATGAGTTGTTAAATGAAGCGTAGTCCTAATTTGTCTGGAGAGAAAAGCTGTTGAAGCAGCATCTCTCCTTCAGTGCTCTTCCAACCTTCTCTTTACACCCGAAGAGTGGACCGGAGTCCGGGCCGACGGAGACATAAAAACACCAGCAAAACTTCATCTTCTTCAGGTCTACCGGTGAAGTGTGAGGTATCCCATCAACTTACTTTCATCAGTCTGCATTTTGACACAACGACTTCTTGTAAAGAAAAAGCCTATTCGTCAAAACGAAATAAGAGATGCAACCTTGTTTATATTTCTTTTGCTTTCCTATTCATCCTAATGTGACCCATTAGATCCGCTGTACCTAAGACCAAACCCAGAATGGATAGGCTGCCGTTAAAGTCACTCAGACCTCTCCAGTCTCTGACCTTTTCTTTTCCTCATGTGTAGAGGACCTTGCAGTCTCATCTGTGCTGAGCCACCCCCATACAGGTACCTCGACTGGCCAGCACAATTCATATTTGCTAGAGTGACGATGTGCCTGGCTTAGAATATTAGTCTTTTTCCCTAGACACACAGACAATCATGTGTCATGTGAGTCAATAATGCTACTGGGAATGGGACAGAAATGAGATCCCAGTGGTGAAGCAGCACAAATACGGCTGTGGATACCACCCAACTGCCCCAGGAGAGCTAATCTTTAATAATAAGAAATAGAAAATATTCATGTGTCACTGATCGTGCGCAAAATCATTCTGCTAATTAAACCAAGAAACGGTTTATCATTCTCATGTGACAGTACAGACATTATTAATAAGTCTGCCTGGAATGCAAATCCTTAACCACGTATTATTAGAATTTAGACTACTTTTACCACCAGCGTGTCTTTACACACGTAACAATGAGTCCTCCACATTTAACCAAAACCATTGAGTAAAACACATTTACAGGCACTGGGGTGCAGCAGTGAGCAAACATGCCTAGAATGGTGGACAACCCTAGCCACGGAACTTCAGCCATGCTCAGTCACCTCTCTAAATCAAACTGATAACCTTCCGATCCCAACCCCAGTTCCCTAACCACCGGACCCAGCTAAGTGTACGCAAGCTGTTCTTAGCTGGGTGCCCCTGAACCACTGTTGGCTTGACAAGAAATATAATGACCAAAGCTAGTTAGGTGTGCACCATGCAAATTTAAACGTGAAGGTGATTAGCCACTTAATGCCAAAAACAGTGCACACCTCTATTCGTCAGACAGACATGCCATCAACTAATAGAACATCTAACATTTGGGAATAGTGGAAAAAATTCATATTATTTTTATTGAAAAAAGAAAAACCACCACCTTTATATGAAGGGGTCAGTCTGGCGCATACAGCTTTTAAACGGTCGAACGTGCAGCTTAGGCTTCGTACTCTGCAAGTACATTGCCATTATTATGCTAAACATACGTGCACAAAGTGAAATTCATTCTGCTAGAGTCAGATTTTGGCACAAAACCAGCTCTTTCTCCTTCTGCTGCAGTTGTGTGGTATCCACCGCTAGTGCTTCCAGCTACGCTCTCAATTTAAATATAAAATGCTCTCTATCAATAATTAAATGACTTGTTAACCAAAAGCAACATCAGTCTTTTCATGAGTCTAAAGTATACTTTCAGAAAAAAATCGGCTAATGGTTGCGGTGTTTTAAGCAGTATAAAAATAACATGTTTTAGATATGAGACTATAATTTAATCTGCTGAAATTCACAAAAACACTTATTTCCTTAAACAGATAAATAAATACAAATGTAAACAGCAATGACAATCACACCCCTTACATACTCTTATAGTTACTAGCCACCGAAAAAAGGAAAGCCGAAACTACATTACTGGACTAGTAACCAGAAGGTCGCTGCCAAGTTGCTATTGTTGGGGTCAGGAGTAAGGCCAGTGACCCTCAATTGTTCGCAATAAAAAGGTAATTTTGGTTAAAAATGTCTGATAAATGTCGAAAAAGTAAATGTGTCTGGTTTATGTTTTACACTAAGGTTACAATTGTGACAACAAACAGTTACTCATTACACAGATTTCATGAGTACATGAAACATGGATACTATGGAATCGCCAATCCACCTCACCGGAGCAACAATGTAGACCCATGTAGACATAAAGAGAACATGCAAACTCCACAGAGCAAAGACCAGGTCATCCTATCTGGCAATTAAACGCAGTGTCTCCTTGTTGTGGGGAGACAATTCTACCCCCCAGTATTATATGTTGGTTATTTAATACACAAAGTTCATCAGCACACAATGTTATATGTACAATTCATCGGAGTTCACCATATTTTTAGACTGTGGGAGAAAAACGGAGCAACCAGAGGAAACCCCTTTTGGACGCAAACACCTACAGAAAAGATGTGGATAACCCAACTGTGCCACCCTCAGTGACTTCTTTAAAAAATGCAAGTTCCTAACAGCTCCTTGACACACTTTTTTTTTTCAGCAAGAAGTACATACTGTGCTAGCTTAGTGGGTAGAGCTCTGGACCAACTGAAAAATCTGAAATCCAGCACAGCCTATGTTGGACTTTTGAGCAAGGCCCTTAACCTACTCAGCTCTGGGGATGGCCTAGATCTTGAGCTCTAAACCTGGCATGTACCAATACATGTGGAAAACAGAACGACCGTACTTTACACCCGTTTGTGTATATGATAACTATATTTATGATGCCTCGTATTAAAATTGTCAGTAAAGAAACGTTATCATAAAATATGTATTTATCACAATGAAGTGTATAGCGAGCTATAGTTACAGTTATAGTTCTTATTCATGAAAGTTTACAGTCAGTGCACAGAATCAGGAATACGAAGCTAAACTAATTATTGCTTTTAAAATGCTCCACATTCAGTGGCTATAACCCCCAGAGAGCTTTCCTGAAATAACAAGGCCTAACGATTAAGCATATAAATAACCTTTGACACACTACCCTTAGATTAGCTGGTGGCTGGCAGTGAATCACAAGCTGCCAAGCTAATTAGCGCTTTCTACAAGAATCGCACACATTCGTGTTCATAAAAATAGTCGCTAATATTGCTACTTGCGTGCAAATGCAAGCAACATACACAGTGACAAAACATATTTTCAGGGTTCATTAAAGATTTTTTTATTTATTTATGCACATCATTCATGATAATATTTAAGCTGTATCTCGAGATAAATCCTTTTTCTGTCTGGTATAATATGCAGAACATCTAGAAAACAAGGCATGCCAAATATTTGTGATCGTATCTGCTAAACTGATGCATGAACACTCTAAACTTGACAGACGGATGATTCTACAAGTCAAAGATGAAACAGTTAAAATCATGCAGATCTGATTCTAGGAAATAAAAGTGTAGACATTTATCAGGGAAGACTGATAACCATGTTCGGTACAGACAACATGAATTACAGAAGGAAAAAAAAAAACACCAAGTCTATTCACTGATGTACGTCTCCGAGTGCGGTACAGTGTCTAGGCTGACACCCCCCCCCCCCAACCACAGAGCCCTAGTGAGAGGGGAGGGGGAGTATGATCGGGGGAGGGGCGATCATGCAGTCCTGTACTGACCTGTGCTGGAAGTCAAGCGGCAGGGTGCATTCCCCACCCGCCGTGCTCCCCCCAGCTCCCCCTGCCTGTATGGGGTCGCCTCGTCCCTCCTCTGGCCAGCATCTGGACACACGGCACAGGGGAAAGGTTGAGGGCAACCAGTGGAGATCATAATTGTTGCCATCGTCGTTCCACCGTGCCAATAACAACCCAACCCGACCAAAACTCGGACAGTGGGGCACATTGAGGGTTTTCCATTGAGTGACAAGTGAATGCTTTTTTTAAATGTGACAAATCCTGAAAATCATGATCCAAGAGAAACAAAAGAAACGACAAGGAAAATATATACATTTTCCACTTTCATTGACATTTTTGGAAATACAATTCATTCAACAGAAGAAAAAAAATATTAAAATCACATTTTAAAAGCTACTAAACATATACAGACCATTGCTTTGTTCTTTACAGTAATCCTTTGCTTTAGTTACCAGTGAAAAACACAAAACTGTCAAAGGCTCACGGTCACACCAACGTAAACCGAGAACACAAAGACTCAAATATTAACTAAATAAGATATCGGTCAGATCTTTATGTACACCAAGCAGCCAGATATAAGGTGGGTCCTATTGCACAAAATGGAAAACCTACCCTTATATTTCATTTGAATAGTTTAAGGAAAGTTAAATTCCCACATACAATCATATGCAGCCTTAATAATAACTATCGTGCAGTAAACAGGTAATATACACAGATTCCACATAATGGTGGAACGTAAAAAACTAACAACATTTATTGAGCTATTCTGAGAGCCGAAGCACGTTGTTGAAAGAGAAAACGGCCAAACTGGTTTTTAGCACTGATAACTCAAATAACTTCTCAACAACTGCTCAAACAAAAGCATCTTAGAATGCAAACCAGCAAACCTTGAGGCAGGTTGGTTACAACAAAGGCAGAACACAGTGACTCACTGCTACCAAGAAAGAACAAAAATCAGAGGGTACTGAACACAAGTCACGGGTCAGTTCTAATTCCAAATAAAGAATAAACTATAATATTAATAAAATACTCAAACACCATAGACATAATAATACCCTGTCGCCACACTGCTCCAAACCAGCTTGAAGTTCTACTACACAAAAAAAAATTATGTTCCTAATAAAGTAGCAGAGATTTACATGTTACACACAACGATACAGATTACATCTTGCCCAACCACCCAGAGGGGTACAACTTACCCCCGACAGCCATTTACATCTCTACACAACGAATAGAAAAAGGCACTGTACACCTCAGTGAAGTGAGGGATGTAGTTTGTGCGATCATTACTTAAAAGCACGGCCATGACAATGTAGCAAAAAAGGCAAAGGTACCATAATGCATCTGGTTTCACATTTTGCCTTCTAAGCAGCACTTAGTATTGTGTATTTGTCAAAACCTGGGCAGCTTCACTGGGGTAAGGTCAGGTAAAGCCATTTACTATGTGCCACCTCATTTTCCAATCGATTAATCAACTCATATTTTAGTGTCGATGCACTTACTTTGACAGAAAAGAAACACACATATCATCCACACAGAGGACAAAAACCATCTAAAAGCATACTTTCATCACATCATATTTCACAGAGCCTGCTGCTGGGAGTCAACTTGCTAACTATGTGATGAACGTTATTCTTTTCCGACCACGGTTTTACTGAAAAATATGTAACTACTTGCCTTCCTGATGTCATAAATAGTTATACTTCCTAAAAAATGAAAGATGTCTCATTGCTTTATGAACACGAATAACACTAACAACAAAATAATAAACAATTCTAGGTTTGTGTAAGAATATGAATTTTTAATCAACATTCACAGCCTGCAACATCAGGGTTCCTAGAAACACATTTTAAAACAATATTTTTTTAAACGATCTACTATTGACATCTGACGGTATTCGTGTTTTCATGTCCTCTGGCATCAGTGAGTCATGGGTGCTACACAATCTGCTTGTGGTCTATGGCTGGTCCCTCACTGGACCAATGTCTGTGGGCACTGACCACAGTCGCTTGCTTTGGTCGTTTTTAAGAATTTAACAATTCTGGCTAGAACAACTTGGCCCCTTGAAGTTGTTCAAGTCTTAATGCTGATCAAGATTAAACACAGACTGCTGTGCGGATCTTTTATTTCAAGGGTTATCTCACAAATTCACAATTAAGTTTCAAACATAAAACTACACTCATTTAATCCAATGTGTTATTACTTATTAATGCAAATTTTGAAGAAAACATCTTTCCACTTCTTCCAAACACACATCAATAAATATTGCAAAGAAAACATTTTTGCTGAAAGTGAGATACAGCATTAATGCAGACTAGTCAGTTGGCGTTAAACTGATCAGTTGGCACTAAA
This sequence comes from Ammoglanis amapaensis, assembly GCA_028566735.1. Taxonomy (NCBI): domain Eukaryota; kingdom Metazoa; phylum Chordata; class Actinopteri; order Siluriformes; family Trichomycteridae; genus Ammoglanis; species Ammoglanis amapaensis. The sequence goes on along the minus strand of JAOUQU010000021.1, from coordinate 311,588 downwards.
CAGTCCACTCGGCTACCCATGACGGGACGAGAATGCCTGACAACTACAATGCCGTGCTATACATCACAAAACAGCAGGGCTAACTGCTTTATTTCCTTACACACTTATTTTAATCTTGCATTTGTAAAGCATCGCTTAGAGCCATGTCTTAAGGTTAACGCTGATGGATGCTCACAATGCATTATGAGGAATACACAATATTTCTCAATCTCAGTGACTACATTTTTCAATTTGTTCACCTTCTAGGAAGAACAATAACAAGAAATGAATTCCAGCAGTTGGAACGGAGTCACAGATTGGAAGTGAGCGCTTCGGGGGGAAAAAAGCACTCAGGAATAAAGGCAACCACTGATAACAGCTAATAAGCTCAAACTTACACAGTTCTATGCCTATTGCATATCTATTCAAAAGACATTTCTTGTACACAAAATTGGGCCAGAAAAACGGTAAGAAGTTTGTCCTATTTACTTTTCAAAGAAGATTACATCCATTATACCAAACTACCACCAAACAGAACTAAACCAAAGTCCAATACCACAATTTACTAGTTATTAAATGTACTTCAACATGCTGGACAGTTATAATGAAAAATGTGCGTTTAGACACCCCCCCTCAAACACACACAGACACACACACACACACTTGCATGAAAGCAAATGCAGCAGATCTGATTAAAATGACAGTTGAAAGATTAGGATACAGTACCATATTTGTTCCCATTATAATTAAATGTTTGATTTGATTTGATAGGCATTAAGTGTTTCTATGATGCATGCAATCCTTTAGTGTCCTAGCAAGGTCTGACACATTGCTTTTTGCTGGAACTGCAATTAGCACAGCATGATATTTAAGATCAAGCAACTGTTAATAATTAAAAGCTTGCGCAGGTTTCTAATACAACAAATAATATACACAATCTACATAAAGTCTGTTATTTGTATCAAAAACGGCACGACACTCAATTTCATGACCTCGGCACACTGGACAAGCATGACATGGACATAGCCAAAATTTAGCAGCCTGTACTATCTACAGACATGAGACAGCCCACACCAATACCAACATTAAAACGCTCAACATAAGCATTCTTATGTAGCTTTTTCATTCTGCATCACAGCTGCTGCAATGTTATACACCATGTTTTGAATCCTTGTTTATTATACATTATTGTTACTAGGTAACTAACGATCATTTTCCATAATACTTTATTAATTCCGCTCTGACTGTGACTTTGACAGATACCAAGTGCACAAATTCTCGAGATAAATATAACAAGGCAGATGCCATATACAGGAGCCTGTAATTTAACTATAGAAGACAATATTACCATGTTCATAAACTGTTTACACCAACCGTCCTCTATCCCATTAATAGAAACTAGATTTTGCTACCAGCTGCTCTTGTGCACACATTATAGGAGAATTGATTGCACGCTGCACACAATGAAATGGATGAACACCAGGGAGGGAGGGACGAGAAGAACGGGGGTCGAAAAAAGCGAATTAATTAAGAGAGCCAGGTGGTCAAACGGTTTGCTGGGGGAAAAAAATATTACAAGTTAATGACACCTAGCAGAGCACCCACGCCTCGTTCGGACTGTTTTGGCAGTATTGAACACAATCTTATGTATTACACATGATAAGACAGTAAATCACCATCCAAAGTGAATTAAATATACTAAATAAAAATTACATATATCGTTAAATGAATTTTGGGCAGATGATTGTCGGGTCATTTTAGTACTTTGATTTAGTTTGAACTAAGATATGCATGGTCCACTTTAAAAATATACAGCTCGACTGAGAGAAAAAAAATAAGGGCAGAAATGGGGGCCAAAATATTGTAAATAATGTGTGTGCTAAATACTAGACCTTCCAGATCCTGACAAACAAGCTGTCAAATAAATAGTTATGCTTCTGCAAAACTGAAGGCTGCCAACAACAAGCAGGCTTTCTTAAATATCCATTTGTTCAAGTAAATACAGTTGTAAGGAACCACGGGTGAGTGAATGGCACCTTTCCGATTTCGTATGGCATCAACTTTGTTTAAAATAAACCTTCAATAAAATAAGTTCTTCTCTCAAATCAAAAAAAATAAAATTGCAAACCGTAACAATAAACCCAAGGCATCGTTTCTGGCTGTAAAGTACAGCCCTAGTGACAAACATCAATCTGAAAGCTGGATCTCTGCATGACGGCAATGACTTAATTAAGACGCCCTGATTATCTATGCTAATGAGGTAGCAGATTCATCACATTCATTTATCTGGCAGTGCATGTGATTTGCGGCTGCTACTACACAGAGATCAAACCGCTTCAGAGCATAAACAACTGTTTTACACTTCACTATCGGCCTTTTTACATACATGCAGCCTTGGTTCCTGCTGTGGCATTAAACCGGCCACCGAACAGGAGGTTAAGTAATGGTCATTACACCAGATTAAATCTCTACAGCGTGGCTGGCTCTGAAGCTGTAGAGCGTCTTCTCCCACTGGGAAAACTCTGCAAAGCTGAACTGCTTTATTAAAACTATTCTGCTTGCCACTAATGTGCAACAGATGGATGTTTGTTTGCAATATAGTTATATCTAGGTATGATGTACTCTCACAAGGATTACTAGCATTACTGCAGTCAGTTACACAGCATGTTTTCCCCATATGCTGTGCTTTTGTAAATTTTATTATACACTTTACATGCAGCCAAAGTAAATTTAATGTTTAAGTTGTAGATATTACGTATACATGGTGAAAGAAAAGGACGACCCCCCCCCAACCCCATTTCTTTTATTTAGCGTTACACTACGCTTTATTTTGATTTATGTTTGGCATAACAGATATAGCCGAGCTGTACTGGAATGTAGAGGTTACGAAGATTAATGAAATGACTACCTAGTTTGAACCTGTAAGAGAAATTGGGAGCAGTCAGAAAAACTTGATTTTCTAGATTTGTTTTTAGCGACTACGAGTGAGCAATAAGTGAAAAGTAATTAAGATTACTAATGCAACACAGTAACATGTTTTAAGAAAAACATTGTAGTATCAAGCAAACCAACAATGTACATTACTAATCAACGGTACCAACGTCTAGATGGATTGTGTGTGTGTGTGTGTGTGTGTGTGTGTGTAAATGTTTCATTTCTGCAGCATAAACAAGTCTGTTTAATGTTTACTAACCGCAAACTGGAGAGCATGCCAAAACATTTAAAAATATTAGTACCACACACAATCACACTACCTACACTGTATTACCTATAATTTTATATGATGATTTAAAGAACAGTCAGTATTAGAAAGGATGTGTCCAGTGTATCCATACAACAATATGTGTATAATTACTACACCAGAGCAACCTGACAACGAATAAGAACGCATGTGTAATACTTTTGACATGTTTATATGACCTGGCAAATTACTAATGAGTTTTTAAGACATAAAATACTTCGCATTAGTTTCTTTACATATTAACAAAATATCAACAAAGCATGTGACTGTATTAATTAGAAAAAAAACTACTGCGGTTACTTTAAATATACATCTCTGTCGTAATGCAACTACAATTTGTTCTACTCCGGTTCTAAATAAATGTTATTGTATTGTTCACATACTAGAAGAATAACATGACAATTTATAACCACTATTACAAAATCTGAGCCAAACTGAGTCGTCATTTGATGGCTTATAGCGGTTAAAGGACTGGGCTAGTAATGGGAAGGTTATCGGTTTAAATCCTACTAGTGCCAAGTTGCCACTGTTGGCTTCAAGATCCCTATTTTTTTAATTGCTCACAATCGTGTGGATTTAATTGTAAATCGCTTTGGATAAACGTGTCTATTTGATTGGATTACAACCAAACAAGCAACAAGAAGTATTTATTTAGAATTAGAATTCGAATTCAACTTTATTGCCATTGCACGTACAAGTACAAAGCAACGAAATGTAGTTTGCATCCATCCAGAAGTGCTAAAGATTTAATATTATATTACAATGTGCAGTGAGTTATAGTACGATATGACTAAATACTACTATATACAGTTATGCTTATACGGACTATGAACCGGTTATTATACAGAATATAATATTTACATATTTAGTTTAACTAAACATGAGTGTATACCGTTCTGAAAACTACTGTGAGTATATACAGTTATGAATGTACACGCTATGAACAGGTAAAATGCAGGTAAATAAATAATGTATGTTTTTTGCAACATATTTAGTTGCATGAATGCAAAAACTGTCAGATACTTATTATTATTTAGGATTGATATTAATACACGGTTCTTTTTAAACTATGGAGATGCCATTTTTAGGAGATTCAAATGAATCTGACACCCAAATGAGCTAAAACTTTTCATTAAGTACAATCCAGGGCATAAAATCTAATCAATGCTTTTGCCTGCTGGTAACACAGACAGTCAAAAGACAGTCAAAGCCGTGCATGTATTGAAAGTCTTATGTTCATGGATCACAATGTTGACATGCTTTTGTTTGTGTAGGTCGTACCTGGCTTGAGCTTCGTCCAGACTCTCGTCTGTGATGGCCATGATCTGCTGCAGGATGTCCCCGATGTCCTGCTGTTTGCGAACCGGGTCTGGATCACCCGAATCTGGTTGCCCGAGTCCACCGAGCCCAGTAAGTCCCGACAGCATGCGGGTCTGGTGTTCATCCATGCTCCAAGCCGTTTTTACAAACAAAATGATGTTTATTCAATGCAGAACAAAGGCGCGTGCGATGGGTGCACGGTCATGTAATACAAGGCTCCTAAAAAAAACCAAAAAAAACCCCAAAACACCCGGATCGTTTCAAGTAGAAGGAATCAAACCGGGCGCAGTGGATGCAGCAACCGGGCAAAAACGCCGAAAACACCGGATACTATAAAGAAAGCGTAACGTGTGAGGTGTAAGAATTGATACGAAGTGTAAACAGCATCAGCGCGAGAGCCCGCGTAACGCACGCGCACGTCCAACGGCCAGTGCGCGAGCTGAGAAGTCTTTTCAAAAATTCGAAATAAAACCGCCGTCAAAGCGTCGAACAAAAATAAATGCGGTTCAGTTCATCGAAAACGAGCTTAAATGCTTTAACAAGAAATAAAAGCAAAAAACGAAGCTCTCCGTTTACTTTCTATTGCCGTACAGGTAAAATAAACAACAACAGCTTAACCTGGTACCAGTAAACAAACCAACTCAAACTCACCAGGTTCTTTTACCAAATTTAATCAAATATCTTACACTTTTGTCTCTTTTCTCCAGCACAACGTTCGATATATAAATATTTATTATTTATTTTTTTTAGCAGCGACGCTAGCTAGCTAGCATCGTAGCCAAACTAGCAGCATCAAAATCCCTTAGATGAAAAAAAGACGAACTCAAGCTCAGAGATCTAAAAAACATAAAAGAAATAAAACGCTCAATTCTAAATCGACGTTATGCAAAAACAGCACGAAAGACGGTCAAACCGAGAAGCTCCATGCAGCCGAGTCGGTTTCTTACCCCCCAAAAAAAGCCTCCAGCTTTTCTCCACTCGCTCAGCCCCTTTTGCTTCTGCCAAGGTTGCCATGTTGACCAGATTTACCCCTCAAAGAGTGAAAACTGCCTACTGATGTTCACAAGTAAAAGGTAAAAGACCCAGAAGAGTCCATCCAGCTATCCACTATCTAGATCACTACAGCTTATACCTTTTTAGGACACACTGTGAGAATACACTAAACACCTGAACAGGTCGCCAGGCTGTTGCTGGCTACCCTGAAGATGAGCTCTCCTTATTAAGATTTGAAAGTCATGTTTTTACACTTCATGATAGGAAACAAGTATACGTGACATAAGATTTATTCTTTCACGAGTTTATAATGAAGACAGTCATGGGAAATTTTGTGTCGCCAATTTTTTATTGCGTGTGAATGGAAACCGGAGCAGCCTAACATGGGAAGAACTCTCAAACTCTCACATAGCATGGACTCGGACTCGGACTCGGACTACCCAGCTACCCGGATCAAACCCAGGACTTTCTTGCTTTAAGGCGACTGTGCTATTTACTTCTTTAAGTGTTCTTAATGAGGACATATTAGGCAATAATTATCCCAAAAAGGCGTTTTTGTGGTTCTCTACTGCTCGTAGAAACACTCCAAGTGTAAATAAAATCTATCCATTTTCTGTCAGTCATTAATAATAATTTAATGTCAGGGTAAACTAACTGTTTTGACTTCTGTGGTATTGTGACATAATAACTATCTTAGTTAGTTAGTAACTTCCATTTAACCACCTATCATTTAGCAAACCCCACCAGACACAGACAGACTCTAGATATGCTAGAGTACTAGATGATTCGTTTCTTTGTTCTAAGTTTATTCAACTTCCTTGGTGGTTACAGCTACTGCTGGTAGCCTCTCTGTACCCAAATGATCTAGTTTAACTTCACCCCTTAGACAATGAAATGCCTTTAACTCCATGTGCAGATCTTAGAAAGTAAATCAGCATTTTCTTAGGTAGTGAAAGTTAGTTTAGCAATGCCTAAGCACTTCCATCAATACATCAATATTACTGACCTTTTATCTATGTAATACGATTTTTATCTCTTATTTAAATAAGCTCCCAAACGTAGTAGAGAAAAATTCCAGTGCACACCAACACCGCAAGTCTGAAGCATGTAGTGCTGGTCACAGGCCCGGATAAATAGCAAGATTGCCTCAGCAAGGACATCCTATGTCAAATCAATAATGCAAATCATGATCTGCTGTGGCGACCCTGAACGGGAGCAGCTGTACGGATTCATCATCATTAAAATTCTTTAAAAAAAAAACACCTCAGGCCGTAAGGCTATCTGTGCATAATAATGATAAGGGCAAATGCTGCTATCATGTGTGATGGGTCTAGAGATTTAAGTTCTGCAAAAAAAAGGAATGTCTGTTTATGGGTTGTCAAGAAATTTCTGCCTTGCACACAGTTTTTCTTGGCAAAAACAAACCTCCCACTATCCTAAACAGTATAAAATGTTAAACAATGAAATGAATAGTTCAATATCATACAGATATGGAATGAATAACAGGGTCATAGAGACTGGGTAGATTTTGCTTTCATTCAAGGTGAATGTTCAGCTGGGTAGCGCATGAACAGGAGTCCTGTGGATTTGGGTTTGAACTTGCTGACACAAACTATCTGTGAAGTATCTGAAATGTTCACCACATGCCAGCATTAATCTTTTACAGTACTGTGCCTTTCCTGTCACTGCTAAAAACTCTGTTGGTATAAGTGAGTAAATAGGTAAGTGATGTAGTGTGATGGATTGGCACCCTGAACAGTGCATGTCCTTGCCTTGCAGTCAAAGTTTCTGGGTAGACAGCAGACCCACAGTGATCCTATAAAGCATAAGCATCCATGGGCCAGGTTTGGTGGGGTAAGAATATGTGGCGAATAATAAATTCATTTTGACATTCTTTGAACCATTAACATTAAAATCCAGTGAACTATTTTAAAGTTTTTTAAATTATCTGCAGACAAAACACAAATAACTCTAAACAGGTTCATACCAAAATATGTCTGTGGAGTGTCTTGTTTTTATTATTTAAATAGTTGAGTTGATAAGCTTTGATTAGATTGTCAATATAAAATAAAGGAACAAATGATTCACAGCTTGTAAAGACTCTAAACTGTAAATATTCTGAACTGCCGTTTTTAACATCGCATAAAGGCCGCATACGATTGATTTTATGACCAAGGCAGTGGGCCGGTGGAAATTGGAAATTTGGACATGTCCGCTATAGAGACTAAAGCAGTAACGACAGATAAACAATTTATAAACGTATTGTTATTGTAATGTTTGGTGACATTTTTAAGAGTTTGATTTGCTTGTTTTTTATGTTTGAATATGAACACAGTGAGTTAATAACAAAAAAACTAATCCACATAATTCCTTTTATTACTTTAACAGCTTTATCTTGATAAAAGGGTCACGGCAAGTGTAGCACACAGTCACTTAACCCAGGAGCAAAGATAAGAGTCAACAGTAAACATTCTGTAGGGGACTTTTTTTTTCTCATTTTGGGTTGGGGGGATGGAAACCAATATGGGTGCAGAAAGAACATACAAAACTCCAGTTCCAAAACAATTTAGGAGAAAGATGACGTAGATCCCACAGGACCCACGTTGATGTGACGCCACACTTCTCTGTTCATACTGAACAGCTGTTATCAAAACGTTTTATTGAGTGTAGATATGGAACGATCTGGCAACCCGGTGGTTCTCGACGTCATCGGGAGGCCCAAGTATCATTTGAAACCTCTAGGGGCACAGTGGTTACACTCATTCACATCTATACTCATCACTCCATTTGATTAATAAAAACACTAAATTTATATGGCATTCCTAACAAATTACATAGAAGAAGTCAGCCCAGATCAGCTGCATCATTTACAAATCATTTTACAGGTTCTGGCACTTTATAACAAGACATGCTTAAACCTTAACCCTGTTTGATTGAAGTTAGAGCTCCCATGTCAGTTTCCCCAACTGTGCTTCCTTTGGGGATCAGAGTTTAAAAAAAAAAGAATACAAAACACATAAAATATTTGGTATATTTATCCATTCTTATATTTCCTTTATTTTTATATTTACGCATTAATTAGTCATTTAAAAGGGCTGCGACATAAAGCCATCTCATGATCAAACATCAGATGCATTATGGTCTGGTAATTAAAAACCTCTTTTTTTTCATACTATAGTTGCACATATTGTAATGTATTATACAACCAAAAATCTTTATTGAGTATTTCTCAGTTTTAATAAAGGTTCTTTCACACAGGTTATCCTCTTTCCCAGAAATAAAGGTTGTATAATACATTACAATATGTGCAACTATAGTATGAAAAAAAGAGGTTTTTAATTACCAGACCATAATGCATCTGATGTTTGAAACACGGTGTTTTTATTTCTAGAGTTTATTAGTTTATTCTTATAGTTTTTAAATCTGCATTATTATTTCGTTATTTATTTAACTTTATTTAACATCGTGTCTTACACTTCTAGTAACATTTGTGACAGGATACGATAATTCATCACACAGTTAGGCATAATTTTGTATCTTCAGTTTGCCTTACCTGCCCGTTTTTGGACCGTGGGAGGAAATCCGGAGCGCCCGTAGACATGAGGAGAGCATGCACACACACACACACACGAAAGTACCAGGTTTACATCTGATGCTGCTCAACAGAACATGTTCACCATCGCCAGATTCTCATCTTTGTAATGCAACAGTACATTTTCAATAAGACACGGTTCTGAACTGCAGGCAGGCCAGACAAGAACATGGACTCTTAATACTCAACATCAATAATAATTTATCATGGGATGTAGCGCAGTTCTTTTTGCATTGGCCACCATGTTGATTTACTTATTCAATTATTAATTGTGAGAAAAGTAATGTACTGAATTCTGGGATTGCCTTATCCAATAAGGATGCAGTTCGTTCTAAATGCTTCCTATGTAGTCAGTTCCTTAGGCTTTTTAAACACAGCCTTTGTATACAATATATGTCTATATGTCAGATCATACATTCTGTAGACAGACACACCAGGCCAGTTGGGCTTTTGCACTCCTCATTGATAATTTGAATAGTCATATTCATGTTTGGCACTAAAAACTCAAAGTCTGTTTTTCTAAAGCGGACTCATCTGACCACAACACTTGTCCTGATTGTCTTTTGGGCAATAAGAAGTTAACTTTGGTCCAGATAACTTGCCGTTTCTGTATAGAATTGAAGTATGGCATTTTGATTGCATACGAGCGTTTCAGTTGCATTTCTAGATGCAGCTCAGGACCGTGTTAGGTGAGACAGTTTCCCTGAGCCCATGTGGCTATATTTATCACAGTCACATGCAATGCTGCCAGAGGACTCGAAGGTCATATACATTATTGTGGTTTCTGGCCTTGCCCCACAAAGACTAAGATTTCTCTTTAATTGTCCGGAATGCTTTTTATATTATTATGCATGGTAGATGGTAAAATGTCTACATTTATTTCCAGTTGGACATTCACATTATAACTTTGCAGACAAGTGGCTAATGTGGAATGTTTTTGAGCATTATGGCATACAACAAAATAAAATGTGGTTATTTTAATTATTAATGTGTATACATGTATTAACAAAATATATTTAAAACAATCAAACCAAACGATAAATGAAATGTGTCTGTTTTGAAGATAAATAAATCGGTATGAAAGAATATTGCTTATGTTGCATGTTTCAGCATTTTCAGAAATAAATGCGTTATTGTGTGTGAAGGTGCCACTGATGCAGAGGCAAATAAAAGGATTTTTTCTCTGAACTCATGGTTATTACACCAAGACAATGTCAAGTCTAATTCTTACACTACAACTGTAGGACTTTGTAGACACTATGTATGTGTTTGTTTCTTCTATTTCTCCACTACAATTCTTTTAACCTTTGAATAGTTGCCGGATTCATTATTAAAGGATTGGAAGGTAGATCTTTTTGAGAAGGTTGTATAGCTGGGATTCACTTGGAGTCTCTCACAACTGGCCAGTTTAAAATGTAGTTATGCACATGCACACGTGTGCTTTGGGTCATAATGTGGCTGTAGAACCCACTTAGTGTGACTGTAACCAGATTTCTGTGTACTTGGGAGAACAGTGGGAGCACGATTTGCTCAAATCATCCACCAAGTTTCACTGTGTGTATGGAGCACTTTTTTTTAGAACTTCATTGTCTATAAACTAGGGCTGACCGCAATTAATCGATTATTCGTTGGTCGACCGAAAAAATTACTAGTCTGACAAATTTCATTGGTCGACTAGTCGCAGGAAAGAAAAACGCTGCGTTTCGTCAAAGGACTTCTGGGACTTTTAATT
>JAOUQU010000021.1:257026-273267 GCA_028566735.1 Ammoglanis amapaensis | reverse complement strand
ATCTATCTATCTATCTATCTATCTATCTATCTATCTATCTATCTATCTATCTATCTATCTATCTATCTATCTATATCGAAAAATAAGAAGCCACATTCAAATGAACAGTTTACAAAATCATGGGTATGTGTTTGAGCGAAATGAGAAATGTTGATTTATATCCTGCTATACTTATGAAAGTAACTACACATGAAAATTAATTAAATACTAATAATCAGTATTGACGCATGCCTTCCTATCCTCAGATCATTTCATTATTAATACTCAGATTATATATCCAACTTTTGAGTCCAATAATGTGGACACTTTTGTTTATCTATTCAATGTGTCTGTTATTTTTGCTTTTATTTAGCTGGCTGTGTATTAGTGCTCAAAATACAGTTTCTAAATGGCAGCCAATGGGCACAAAGCCATAAGGGACACAGAGCTGTGTCAGTTGCATTATGCATGTTGTGAATGATATATGGCATTATTGTCCTATCAGACTGTCCGTGTTTGTGCCCTCTGGACATTTTAATTTTTCAGGGTATAAGAAATCATCTCTAAACGCATTACTGCTGTAATAATGACATCAAAATTGTGAGGACTTTTCTCTTGATTAATTGATGCTGAAGAGATGACAAGCATCACTGAGGACAACAGGACTGTAGGTTGTGTGTGTGTGTGTGTGTGAACTGTTGCGTGAGTAATCCTATAACCTGCTCGTGATTTACACAAGACAAATCACCCGTGTGAGGTTGTTTATGTAGTGTAAAAGATAGTCGTAGGTGTACAGATTAAATATGGCAACAATGGAGGGGTGTGTCTGTGTTATGTGTGCGTAAACCTCTGTGTGTGTGTGTGTGTGTGTGTGTGTGTGTACACGCGTATGTGTTTGGATAAGGCAGCTAATCCCCAGGCCACCAGAACGCAATATCCTGTCGGCCGGATTCTCATTTCCTGTGTCTCCCTGGCAGAGCAAGACAAGGGGGGAGAGGGGCGAGGGGGGACCCGTTGCCCCAGAAACAGAAGATACGGAGGCCCTGTTTGAGAATGTCGATGTCGTTCTTCGTATCTCCTTCCTTCTACCCCCTCCTGCTCTCGATTTCTCCTTTTATTATCTCAGATTTAATAAAGCAGAGGCGAGCAGCTTGTTCTGCCATGAAACATTTATTAGCCGCCTGTAATGAAATTGTTGTGGGGGAGCCGAGATGATGAGAACTCATCACGCATTATGCAAAAACAGCGGCAATATCACAGCAGACACCTCAGAGTCGTCCTGGCCACCTCCGCTCTGTCTCTACTCTATGCAGTCTCTCCTGACCTGGATGCTCTGCCTTCTGGCCTCCTGACTTCTGCTTCATCCTCGTACTTTATCGTCTACCCATTCATTCCAACCTAACCTGCCAATCTCGATGCTAGAAAAGCAAATTAGAACTGAAATCATTTGCCCAAACTTTCGGAACCTTTATTTAATGACAAAAAGAGCAAAGAAAAGATTGTCAGTACTTTCAACGACAAACTAATGGATGTAAACAAATGCACGCATTGATGACTGCAATGCACTTAAAACTCGATGCATAGGCTAGGTTACGATGTCATCATTTATATATCTGGTTAACTAGGGTTCTGAACACACAGTGCTAAGGAATGCTATTAGGCTTGTTCCCATTTTTCTTTTTCTTCATTTTCTTCTCTATTATTCTTTTTCTGCCCGACAAATGATCAAGCAGCCAAACCTAAGTCATCTGGTAGTAAACAATCCCGCTAGTCAGGGGCAAGAAATCAGCTGGATTGGCCTCAATGGGGCACTCTAGCACATACAATACGTTGCTATCCAAAGTATAGTGTGCAAAACATTCTCACATTTATAAAAACATGTTTTGGTAATTCAATATATTACATTTGGCCATTTTTGCTAAATGCAATACTTCCGTTACTTAACAAAACATGGTCATCACCATTATGTACAATACATTTCTATTAGGAAACAGATCTGGACAGCAGGCAGGCCAGTTAAGCACATTAGGTAAACGGTACCAGTATATTGTAACTCTCGAAGAATGAGGCGGGCATAAGTTCGTAGACCAAATGTAACCTTATACACCGATAAGGCAAAACATGGTGATAACATAATAAAATTGCGTTTCCCCTTTTGTACTGCACAGTGTATTCTGACACATTGAGCTACAGTAGCACGTCTTCTGGATCGGCCCACATGGACCATGTGCATCACTGTACCTTGGCCATCTATGACCGTGTCAACGATTCACCACTGTGGACCACTTTTAATCGATGCTAATCAAAAACCAATGAGCCCGGGAACATCCCACAAGGGCTGCAGTTTTGGAGATGCTCTGAATCAGTCATCTAAGTCATCACATTTGCCTTTTGTCAATGCAATCAGATCATTACGCTTTTCTCTTTTTCCTGCTTCTGACATCAACTTTGAGGATAAAATGTTCACTTGCTACTAACTCACTTGCAGATGCTGAAAGATAATCAGTGTTATTTACTTCACCTTCATCTGTCATGGGTCATAGTGTTATGCATAATGAAATGCATCCCTACGCCATTACGAATGCTTAATCTTTGATAAGTTGTATTACAGAAACAAACCGAACCAACCGTCTGACCATAGAATGTGACTTTACAGTCTTTCAATCCATCTCCAGTAACCCCATGTCCTAAAAACTCTTCATTTCTTTATGCAGTCTTGCACTGTGTCAGGTGACAAAGGTTTTCCAAAGCTCTCCCAAGCCCATAATGGCTTCACCATAATGGCATGATAGTTTCCCACACAACACAATCTATGGGCCATCACAGCAGCAACATTTATCCCCCATGGTCTTACTAAAGCAACATTTCACCTGACATCACGAATCAAAATAATATATACTGTAAATTCATGATCACTGATCCCTGATTGCAAAGACTACACGTATACCCCTTTTACACCACACCCTGATGTAGGTACAAAACAATGCAAGTTCAAATGCATAACTGGCAATGACACTTCTAACCATTTAATGAAGACACAAATCATGACACAAATTCATTTATGAGCTAATTAGTTTGATGGTGTTAATAGCTCTGTTATGTTTATCGTTGGTGCTCCTGAGTGAATATGTTTGGCTACAACCGTTGAACTATCTTTTAATAATCATAGCACCATTTCTCCTTTGAGACGATCACCCCTGAACCCTTTAACAGCCCACTAGGGCACCCTCTTTATCCTGAGCATACCAAAACCTTGAGTAAGAACTTTCTTATAATCCGCCTCGTTATTGGTTCTTGGTTCATTTCTAGAATCAAGAAAAGACAACTAGTTTAGCTCCATGATGTATTTTAAGATGTTGCCTGTTAACTTAGGGGCCGTACGTACCGCTGTACCCTCAGCACAGCGAGGAGACTTGTCTGAGACCATAATTAGCATTGTTCCCCTAATCACAGCAGCCACCCCCACTTCCCTAGACACCCAGAGCCACAGAGAGGGGAGATGATTAAGAGAAAACTGGCAATAAACGGCGAGATAAACTGATTGGTGTCATGACTGCTATCAATCTCAACAAGCGCACAATGAGGTTTGGTACAAAGAAATATTATTAGAAACCAGACAGTGATTAATGGGTAATGGTGAAAACCACTGGAGATAGGAAAAGAGAGAAAAACATCTCAGTCTCAATCTTGTGCTTAGAAAAATCGTATCAATCCACAGAACATTTTACTGCTAATCCTTAGATGGCATGAAAACTAACTCAGCAGAAGTAAAGAAATACATACACTGTGCTTTTATTCTGCCTTTGACCTCCACCATAGCTGAACTTGATTTAATCTGGAGGGGGCTGTGTTATCACCTTTCATCCGACCCAGAGTGGTCCCATATATCTGCTCAGATCTTCCTGGATGGACATCGTCGATGCTGTAGGCTGTAAAGGGGCCTGCTGGGCCTCCAAGCCCCTCACTCGGACTCATTTTTACCAGGGTCCCAGGCGCCGTGCCCCAGGGCTCCCTGCCTTTATTGATGTGGGACTGGATTGTACAGGAAGGGCTGGGTGACTAACTGTCTGCTGCATACAGGGAAGCATGAGGGAATGACAGAGATGGAGTAAGTCTGTTTAGCTCTGTGACACTGTAAGGTATGAAAGACGGAGTGTATGCTTCAAATGTGTGAAGGGTTTTGCTACAACGGTTTAAAGGTACAATAGATAAAAGTAAAATTCAGAATAACTTAGTTTAGTTTTAGTTTGGTTTCACCATTCTAGTTACGTCCAAACCATGGGTGCTGTGTAGACCGTAACTGATTCACTGTATTCTTAGTGAGGTGTTTTTTATTTTTACAGAATAGAATAGAAATTACAGAACCGCCTGGTTTTTCTCCAACCCATAGTGCTACGGAGAGATTTGTATCTATGGTACAATTCTGAATCTTTGATTGACCTAGTAGCATGTTTTGGAGTACCCTGCACAAACTCCACTCAGAAAGCCCAAGATCACCTTAGCCAGGAATCAAACCCAAGACTTCTTGTTCTGAGGTGACAGTGATAATCACTAAGCTGAGTATTTAGTACTTTTCTATGAAATGAAGAGACTTTTTTCAATTAGTGTTGACCTGTGTCTATAGAGAGTTCTGTGGTTTGTTATTTGCCCATATTGAGGATTCAAGAGGGGGAATCGAGGATGAGGATTTAAACCTACGATCAGGCATAATAATTGTAGTATCATGCTCTTAGGTATGTGAAAGTGGCACGTTTATGGGAAGGGGGGGTTGAGAAAAACGAAAGAATAAAGAAAGTATGCTTATATAAGTCACAACCAATGCTGCGTGCTAAAAGCAAAAACACTATTCTACTTAAATTCCTTAAGTTTCTTTTATCTCCAATGTCAAGGGTCATTAGCATCCCTTATATGAGCCACACACCTGCTGGTTTTTGAGAGATGGAGGAGGAGAAGGGGGTTAAAAGGTGCTAGGTGCTGATGGACAGACCGTACAGAAAACAAGGAGTTATTGTTGCTAATCCACTCAAGGTCACCAGCAGCAGCATGAGCCAAGTCTCCTCAGAGAATACATTCCTCTGTTTACAGCTCATTTACTGTAGACACACTCGAATACAACTCCACCTATAACCTATATTGATCAGTGAGTACCTGGTCTGCCTTTATTATCTGTATGTGTTACACCACGGTTTACTCTCTTTACACACTTACTGTTTCATTTACATTTTTGGCATTTACCCGATGCAAGTGAACACAATGTTTGTGCAACTGAGGGTTAAGGGTCTCAGCATTGGCAACTTGGTGGAAGTGGCTTGAACCGGCAACTTACTGATTACTAACTTATTATTTTTAAACTATAACTTTAATTTGTTTTATTTGTTTGCATTACAAATGAATATGAAATATGTATCTGTAAGCACATGTGTTTAAAAATAGGAGACCAGAGGTACTGTATTAAATGTATGTGTGAAAGCTTAGATATAAAAGAAGTACATTTAATTGCACATGGGTTTGTTGTAAAATAAAACCGTTGCTCCGGTTCAAAAAGATCCTACATCGAAATTCTTGTTAAGGTAGCAAGACTTTTTTTTTTTAAATGTCTGATCAGTCTACATTTTTTAAACTACAAACCCTATATAAAAATAAATTCCTCAAATATAGCTTTAAGTACAATTCCAGGGATTCGGGCTTTACAAGTGGAAAAACTAAAGAACCACAAATTATCTCTGGACAGGTCTGCCATGCCAAACTTCACAGCATGCTCAGGCTAATATTACAGAGGGTAAAATAAGCCATCAGTTTCTCTAAACGATTTACACTATGACCCCAAAACAGAAGACGTTGGTAATAATGTAGCTTGTCATGATTGTGGAAAGAAGGATTACCTGGATGACTGTAGAAACATTATACCCACGGTGAAGTTAAAAGGAGCAAAATTCGTGGTATAAGGCTGCTCCTCTGTGTATATAGTGTAATATAATAAAGGTGAGAATTCCAACAAGAAAGCAATAGCAAACATAAAATATAATAGGCCTAAATGATTCAGTACCAGTGTCTATAAATGATCTTTTAGATAGTAATTTAGATTTTTCAAGTTTGGTAAAGAAGCTATTATAACATTAAAAATAACACTAGACAAGTGTGTCTATAGATACAATACAAAACGATGTTATTTTATATACTGGCAAAGGTTGTCACCGTGTTAGCATTTATTTAACATATAAAGTAGTATAAGTGTGTCTTATATCTTGGCAGGTCCAGCACTCATCTAATCACGGATTTCATTATGATTGTGATGATCAAACTTAACTTCAGTAAGACTGAGCTAACACATTTATAAAGATCTGTCTCCATGTCAGGATCTTGTTATTCGTGCTATCGTAACCTGGCTATTCAAGCTCGTCTTATGCAACCATCTTTCTTCATGAAAGCCACTCAGATTCTAGTCCAATCTCTTGTCATAACAAGCATGGACGATTGCAACTCCCTTTTGGCAGGTCTTTCCACGTTCCCTGTCAGGATATGGCTACTGATTCAAGATAGAGCTTCACATCTGGTTTTAAATCTAACCAAACGCTGTCACATCAACCAACTGCTACACGTTTACTGGCTGCCTGTAGATGCTCCAATTCCACAGAAAACAAAAACGTTTGCCAACAAAGCACAACAAAAAAGAACCAATCCAGGCCTATTTCGAAACACTTCTGAAACCTGTTTTGTACCTCTGAATCTTTAAACTTCAGTACTTGTGTTTAGAATTTGGCAGACACTTTTATCCAAACTTACTTTATAACAACTTACATTACAGTATTCAGTCTACAGCCTGAGAAATAAGGGTTATGGACCTTGCTCAAAGGCCCAACAGCAGCAACCCAACAGTAGAGAGGTCTGGACCGGGATTACTAGTCCTATACACTATCCATTAGACCATGGCTGGCCCTATGCTCTTTTATTCCACCTTCATTTGTACAACCAGTTACTAATTAAAAGTAGAAAAACTTTTTAATAATTGTGTTAGATTAACGATCCTTAAATAAGAAACCGATAAGATTGTAGTTTTACAATGTGGTCCTTATATGCAGCATATTTACATGTTTTATGAGTTTAACAATAATCTGAAGTAGTTTTAATGTGACAAATAAGTAATAACAGAAGCAATCAGAGACGGAGCAAATACTTTTCACTGCACATTTTCTTTATTACCTCAACATGTGCATCTCTATCACGAATTTACAACTCAACAATAAACCCACTGGAGAGGAAGAACTTGACATAAAATTAGAATTTCCTGTAACACCCCCCCCCCCTTCTTTTCCAAACACACGCATAGGTTGTTAAACTGGCAAATATAAATGATCGAGGTTACTAGATGAAAACTGTCCATGATTCTTTATTATTCTGATTATATATTATACTTTCTTTTATTATAATATTTTAGATTATTTTATTATTATTTATTGCTAATATAATTGGTTTGCTGCAGCCCAAGGCAAACCATAGCCTAGTGGTTAAAGTGCTGGACGAGCCATCTGAAAAGTGCTGGTTTAAGCTGATGAGACCCCTCAAATGCTCAAATAAGATGCTGTAATTCACAATAACTGTTATTCACTTTGAATAAAAGTATTGGCCAAATGCTGAAAATGAAAAAGTTGTTCTATACATAACCATAATACACAGAGTGCTTTATACAGCGTACTAGAGAATCTTTGAACTTTAACATTTATGCTTTGACTTTCGTTGAATTAATGCTTTAAACAATATTCATTGTCCAGTTGATGACTACGTATATGATGTCTCAGCTATTTCATTTAATGAAGACACTGACAATGCATCATGAAATGCATCAGAAATGTGACACTGACAATGCATCATAAAACATGTTTGTCAGAAGAAAACATCAAAGTAGTAAAAGTGTTAAACTCAAGAAAAACTCAAGAAAATTTCAGTATTACTAATTAACCAGACTGCATTTCTATGGACTGTGGGATGAGACCGAAGTAGCATGAGGAAACCCAGGCAAACATGGTGAAAACTAATCACTAAGCTACCGAGCCACTCATTCTCATATACTGTATACGACCATGCACATGCTTTGATCTCTGTACTTCTAAAAACGAATGCAAACATCGATATAATACAGCACCTTTTGCTGCATAGTATAATGATGCACCAGCCTTAAATAGAACAACGTAAAACTATTAAAGTTCTGTGACTAATCTTACATCAAAACATGTACAAACTATTCTCAGTTAAATACTTTTATCTGTGTCAATCTGTATTTCACAAACACCAAAAAGATGCATGTGCTTTAATAGCTTCACCTCACTGCCGCTTTGTGCCGTTTCACTTCGAACCTCAGTTTGTGCCAGGCCACATCTCAGAGAAGCATGTATTATACAGCTAATGTATTTAAATTCAAATGATGACTGAGGACCCATCTTTTTACTAAGTACTTATGTGCACACTAACCTCATTTTATGAAGACGAGTATAAAAACCTTTCTTATCCTTTCTCAAAATAATTAAAATACAGATAAATATGTACAAACACCGCCTAGTCAAAAACAAAAAAAAACCTGCACTCGCTTTATTTGCCTTGGCATTGTTCCAAGAGCTTATGCAACATAACATATTTATTTCTGGCCAGAGCTGCATTAATTTTGGGGCTGAGCTGTTGTAATGCTGAAGGGAGAGTAACCACTCTTCTCTAATACATTCTCAAAGACTTTCAACAGACGCAACATCAGGACTACTAATGCTGCCTAATTTCTTTACTGTGTTTTAGTCGTGTCATCCTGGTAATCATCAGTACACCAAAAGTCAATCTGACCAATCACCTTACAATTACATGACACTGCAATTAGTAGACTCTTTCTTCCAAAGCAATTTACAAGTGAAAAGATAAATAAGTATACAAAGCGTTTCACAGAATCTGGATACTTAGAGAGGAAGATTGGAAGATTGGAGTAGGGGAGGAGGGTAATGAGGTTAGAAGGTATTTGTTTGTTATATGTATCAGCGCATCTTCAAGGTAGTGCTCATTACTGATGCTCTTGCTCTAGTAGGATTTGGTAGTTTGTTCCACCATCGTGGGACTATGAAGGAGAACAGCCTGGATTGTTTAGCACATAGGTTTTACAAAGCTAGGTGGCGTTCACTGGAAAAGCGAAGTGAACGAATGGAGCTGCGATCACTTTATAGGTCAGCATAAGTGCTTTGATGCGAACAGCATCTGTAAAGGCTTTACTGCACAGGCTGGGAGGCCAGTTAGCACAGCATTGCAGTCGTCAAGGCGGGAAAAGCCGGTGCCTTGTTCCGGGAGAGGGGTAACATGCTGCAATTTGTCTGATGCTGTACAGGGACTGAGACAACATAAACGGTTGGTGCATGGATGGTTGGTCGTTAATCATAACACCCAGGTTCCTAGTGACCTTTGTAGGAGAACGTGAAAGCAAGTCGACTGAAATGGTGAATAGATTGTTTTGCTGGTAAATCAGTAATTCAGTTTGGGAAAGGTTGAGTTTAAGGTGATTGAAAACATACTGAAAATTGTTCTACAAAAGGCCAAGAGATCCGCAACGATTAGCAAAATTAGTATCCCTCTTAGACAGGCGGCTAATCAAGACAAAACAATGTCACATAACATATTAAATGCTTTATTTGCGCTTACTATCGACATAATCTGCTGCCCTACTGTGCAATTTATAAATGATCTGTAGTTCACATCTAATGGCAGTTATTGCAAGGCAGTTATTATCAGAGATGATGTAAAACTCTTCTCCTATTTCTTCTTCCCCTGTATCTCAACTCTTTCTTTAAGCATTGGCATACCATTCACTTTGCACCTCCCTTTATACTCCCTGGCCTTTCTGTTTCACTGAAATGTCTCCAGATGTCAGTTGCAAAGGGAGTGTCCACCACTGACACTCTTCACAACAGATCTGGCCTTCAGATCTCTGTCAAAACTGTACTAGTAAATGGAACCGCTATGATTTAAAGTCACAGAAAAACTTGAACAATGTTAAAATGATTATAATCCGTGTCATTGTGACTTGAAACATGAACTGCAGGGGGAGTGAAGTGAGAAATTATTTTGAATTCAGCATTAAATACAACAATCAACCTCATAAGCAATCAAAATGTGACCATTTTCCTGTCATCAATTCGACCAAATCTGACCAAAGGGCCAGTCATCACTCTCCATGTGCATCAACGAGTCTTGGCTGCCCTTGACCTTGTTGCCAGTTTACTACTGTTTTACTTCTGACCACTGTAGACCAGGAACACCATATTACATACAGTATATATAGTATTAAAGTTGCAGTTATGCAGATTTGGACGTGCTTATACTCTAATTCGTGCACTTGCCCATTTTTCCTGCTTCTAACATCCACTTTGAGGATAAAATGTACTCCTGCTGCATAATATGTACCACCAACAAACAAGTGCCATAATTTTAAATCAGTGTTATTGATTTGATCTATTTGGAGATTTTTGTAACGAAATTACATGTACATTAAAAAACGCTTGATATGATGCTTTTGACCAACATATTTAACATAAATGTAACATTCTCTGTATATTTATGTCATATTTGCCTACTTTACATTACTGGAATGTTTTATTTTGTATATTATTTTGATTAACTGGCAGTGTTTAGCATAATTAAACCAAATTATTTATTAACCTAAACCTATTTAAATAATTACTTTGGCTTAGTCTGTTTAAATTAGTTATTGCTTTCAATAAATGAATTAACTAAAAATGAGTGTTTATTTCTTGTGTGCTTTTCAAGGTCGTATTATATGTTTTGTTTCCTACCAGTGCTGCTAAGGGATTTGAGCCCTGCATCAATTTTGAGATGCATCTCCAGAGTTATTAACATAATTTGTAATTTTAGCAAACATTTGAGTGTAACTGGATAGATTAGATTGTTTTGATTTAAAAAAAACTCAAAATAAAAAAGCAAAATCAGATATGAACAGATAACTGGTCACTGCCAGCTGTAAAAATGTGGGCAGATTTATTATTAAGGATTCCTATGGCATGATTCAAATCTGTTATAGCAACAGTTCTATTCTTATTGTGAGACATTTTTCTCATATTTCAGAAGACTTCTCATTCTATAATATTTTGGGCCATTTTCTTCAAACACTTTTGGGCCCGATCGTCAGTCACAACAGTAAATTGCTTTGAAATGAAACTTATGCTAAATGCAGTAAACGGAAATGTTTAAAATTTCATTTTGTACCGCACATGTGGTAGTCGGGAACAAAAATTGCATCATGAATTACAGAAGCTTGTTGTGTTTCAGTGTGAAGTGGACACAAGTAGGTTTGGCTCATTTCCAGTTTGCATATTCATAAAAATTATGAGTTGATGCAATGTGCTAATGACATTTATGAAACTTCCTTATTATGCAACGGAAATAATTTACAGGATTTACCAGAATAGAGTGCAAGCAACTGATGGTAAAGGGACCTGACACCAGATCTGAATAGTAGAATCATTAAGTTACTTCTGTTCTTGATCTTAATTCCTCGCATGATAAGGTGACATTTGTCAATTAACACCCTTATAAATGAATTACCTTGTATTATAGCCCAGGCTTGTTACAAAATGAACCATTCATCAAAGTGAAAGAACAATTAATCAAGAATTATTGTGTTAGTATGGAACAAGCTTTATACAATTAATAGAATTTGATGCTTCTAAAACATAAGTACAACAGTTAAATATGGAGTTGAAAATGCACTTCATATTAAATAAAACAATTAAACTACAGACTTTGTAACCTATTAACCTGAAGGGTGGGTGTAAGTACTTGCTACCTTTAAGAGACCTTATTATAAACTACATATTACAGCTGCTAAAATCAAAATCATCTTCGGATGCTTATAATAAAATAACATATAGATGTCATTCAAATTAGTACAGTACCTTAAACACTAGGCTATAGTCCGGATGAAGATGATACAAATATGAAAAAGTAATGACAGTCATACACGTCTTTAAAGTATTGATGTGTGTGATAATTTGACTTACTTCTCGTAGTCGTGTTTGCAGTAGAGCAGCCGGTCACGGCAGTAACACGTCCCACTGAGACTGCTCAAGCACACTGTACACTTCACACACGTCTCATGCCAGGACTGATCGTTCACACGCAAGAGGAACCTGTCTGCGATGGGCGACTCGCATCCTGCACAAACCTCACCTCCACCCACGTGCTCTGAGAAAACACGTTGCAGAAATTGAGATTTGTAATGGAAATGTGCATGAAAGGCACACGTAAATTTTAGGAATAAATGCAATGAATGAAAACATTACGATCAAATACAAAAAAAGTAAAACAGGTCACCAAACATTACTAAGCTACAAGAACAGTATTTATTATTTGTCTTTATTGTCTTAGCCTTTGACACACTACATTATTTTAGACAGTAAGAAATATACATCACATAAAGACAGGCTTTGTTCATGATATTCCTTTTGGCCAGATTTATTAGTAATAATAGACTTTTTTGTTCTGCTACCTTGGTATACTATTGTATTGTGACCCTGGAGACTTTTCGGTTCCATTTTTAATCTATTTTGACTTTTCTTAATGATGGTAACCTTTACACGTTTTAAAGTAAGTTATTTTTCTCAGCTTTTGAAAATTGCGAGATATATGATTCATTTAGATCAGATACAATATCTTCGGGAAATTAAAAGTTTTAAAAGAAACTCAAATGTATGGTATGTTTCAAAATTACACACAACTCCACAGGATTGGGATTCTGGATATCAAACCTATAATTGTTAAAAAATGTACTAATTGATGTAAGATATACGTTGTTTTTAATCAAATTTATTCTGCAATGTTATGTTTTGTTTAAGAATATCATCTCATTCAGCATGATGAAAACAAAATGTCAGTTGCAACAGGAGAAAAATAACGTAAAACCTTGTAAATATACAGCTAAATGTAAAAATATTCATTTTTATGTTTTGAAATATTATACGGTATTCAATTATATACTATATTCAATACTGTAAATGCAATTAAGCAGTCATCCATTAGTACATGCTTTACTTTACGTGTGATGTGGAATAACAGCTGAATGAGTTAAAGTAATAAACCAAGTGAGAAGTTGTGTCATTCTTTATTGCCATTGTATTGGCTGGCAGATTGGGCACTGGGGTGCAGATGATAGTCTTCTTTAATTAACAGTAAACTGTCATCTGTGTCTTGTTAGAATCAATTCACTGGTGGATCCTTCAATAGTTCACTTCACTTCTCGTTCACAAATTTGCTTGTTTCTTCGGTGTACTCGCTTTTCTCTGGAATTGTGCGAGCTTGTTCTTAGCGGGGACATTTCAATTAAAATGTACATCAAAATTGTGAATGAGCTAAAACAGAAGAAGAAATACAGAACTCAATCTGATCTGTCACAAAATATGACCGTAAATTCATTTCCAATTTTTCCAGATTCTATTAGTTTAAAATAACTATTATAACTATATTTTCACTTTCGGACACTTGGGGTTACATCACTTAAACCATTTTAAACATCAGAAAGTAGCTTGACTGATGGTTATTTTAGTCAATACAGTGCATTTTCAGCATTTTGCACTTGCACTACAGTGATAGTGTACAGTCTGTGCAATTGAGAGATAAGGGTTTGTCAAGGGCCCAACAGCAGCAACCAGGCAGTGGTGGTTCGAACCGTTGACCTTCTGTTTACTAGTCCATTAACCAAGATACTGCTTGCCCAGTACTTTAGGTGTATGTAACACTTTCGCTTGATTGTTCTTTTAAATGTAAACCAAAAAGCAACGTTGTTAAAGATCTGTAGTGATGTAGTGATGTCGTGATGTCGTGATGTCGTGATGTCGTGATGTCGTGATGTCGTGATGTGATGTCGTGATGTCGTGATGTAGTGATGTAGTGATGTCGTGATGTCGTGATGTCGTGATGTAGTGATGTAGTGATGTAGTGATGTAGTGATGCAGTGATGTAGTGATGCAGTGATGTAGTGATGTAGTGATGTAGTGATGTCATGATGTAGTGATGTCGTGATGTAGTGATGCAGTGATGCAGTGATGTAGTGATGTCGTGATGTAGTGATGCAGTGATGTAGTGATGTAGTGATGCAGTGATGTAGTGATGTCGTGATGTAGTGATGTAGTGATGTAGTGATGTAGTGATGCAGTGATGTAGTGATGTAGTGATGTAGTGATGTAGTGATGGAGTGATGTAGTGATGCTTCTTCTCACCGAAAGGAGTAGAAGATGGAGCCTGTTGGAGACATGACTGGTTTTCCTCTGTTTTCATACCGGTTGTGCCTCCCTTCGAGTGCTGGCTGAGAGGAAAACATAATCATGTGAGAGACAGCAGGGTGTCTAAGTGATTAACAAAGAAACGAACTGATTATGTGGACAGTGTTTTTCATATTTCTATAACAGAAATAACATTGTATAATAACTGAGTATGATTGCATGATTGTGTTGTGGGAGGTGATAATATTTAATCATTCATGGTGTTACGGTGTGAAAACGTCCTTCTAGGTGCATCTTCAAATGAAACAGAATCGTATTACGTCTGATATAAAATAATAATCAGATGATCAATGATCAGACAGGATGTCTGAACAGTTAGCAGAAGAGAAACTATGTAAACAAGAAAAGCTTCGTAGGTAAGAAGGAATGGAATATACCTGGTTAATTATTTTATTATAGTGGTGTATAAATAAACAGCAGGTTTATATACCAGTAATAACATAAGTAACACATTTCTTACATCTATAGCAAAGAACATTTCAAATACTGCAGAGCACGCGCTAAACAGAAATGATCATTACAATTATAAATAAAACGGTAGCACGCGCTTGATCAGAAATGACCGTTACAAGTATAAATAAGAGGGTAGCACGCGCTCTATAAATAAGAGGGTAGCACGCGCTCGATCAGAAATGACTGTTACAAGTATAAATAAGAGGGTAGCACGCGCTCGATCAGAAATGACCGTTACAAGTATAAATAAGAGGGTAGCACGCGCTCGATCAGAAATGACCGTTACAAGTATAAATAAGAGGGTAGTGAACAAGTGTTTGCTCATTTAAATTAGTTTAGTTCGGTATAAAACGTGAAATGTTTGCGTCAGTATAAAATAAATAAATGTAATATGATAAAATGTATATTTTTGTCATTTTAAACACTTAATTAAATACTTATTTTGGCTTATAAATCATCCAGCTATTTTTATAAGGTGATTGTAAATCATAACGATTGTTAAATAGCTACAACAGAACTAAGATAAGATAATCCTTTATTATTCTGACAGTTTGGGGAATTTACAGAACTACAAACAAACATTCATTAGATTTCTACCTTGGAAATATTTTAATTAAATATATCTATGCTATTTATTATAATAGTTTTTTTATTTGCATACATAACATTAATTTATGGTGCAAAAATATTGTCAGTTGTTATGCGAAAATAAATAAATAAATTACTGCTTTGCTTCATGATCATAAGTTACACGTTACTTTGTTATTAATAAATACTTTTAAATACGTTTGTTGTTCTTGATGCGCGCATGTATTTCATTTCAATTTCATGTTTATCTAATAAAATCATTTACATTTCTATTATGTAAGAAAATATTACAAACACATTTTCCTCAGTTCAAGCTTCAGTCAGATTTTTTCTGATTAAAAACAAACATTTTTTCTCTAGTTGATGGTTCGGAGCTGCATTAATCTGGAAACACTGCAAAAAAAACAACAGCTACAAGCAAATAAACTGTTTTCTTTCGTTTAATATACACAAAATAGATTTAAATAGATTTCAGATTAAACATTTAAGATGTTTTAAATCCTTCTTTTGTAAAACCTTCCTATAAAACAAACTGTTTTCTTTAAAATAGCTTTTTATACCATTAACAAACAAATATTCATAAAGCTCGTGTAAATGCGTTCATCTGACAATTTAAACATACACATGACAAGTAATTCATATTTAATTGTATTTTTTATATATATTGTAAATTATATGTCAACTGCTTGCACCTGTGCATTGTTTATTGTTTATATAATAAAATAAATATAGGCAGATATTGCTCAATAACTAATAATAAATGGCTTCAGGGCTTTTTCTAAGATGTTTCCTAATGTCACTTGTAATGTCATTTAAAAGATAAAAAAATGTTTTATGTGAACATTAAAGCTTCGCGTTATGGATTTATTTTTTTAAAACGATTGGGACTTCGGCTCCCCCAGC
>JAOUQU010000021.1:229061-248429 GCA_028566735.1 Ammoglanis amapaensis | reverse complement strand
ATTAATTACAGACCCTGTAATTAACTCGATTAAAATTTTTAATCGAGTCCCACCACTAATATATATATATATATATACACACACACACACACACACAATTCGTTCGTTTGAAGTCATTCTCGATTATATCCTTTTCGATTATAACTAGACGTCATTTTATTCATTTTATTTTTTTACTTCTGTCCACCACAAATATTCGAATCGTGAAATCATAAAATCATTGTAAAAACATATAAAAGCATAATAAAGTATGTATGGTAGTTCTGATATTTACCAATAAGCGTCATCAAGATTCGTCTTTCCAATTAGTTTACGCACAGTATATGTCTATTTATTTTATTAGTATGTATCTTATACTGTATAGTATTACTAACGTCTTATTAACCATATATTACAAAAAATGCGTCATAAATATAGTACAGAACTGGGATGGTTATATTTTTGTATATATCAGTTGTACGTCAGGCAGGCTAGTCTTCTGTCTCACGCGCTTGTTTTATTTTCTGTAGTGAGCCCCACGCTCGCTTCTATGCTGCCCAGATAGTTCTGACCTTTGAATATCTTCACTCGCTCGACCTCATTTACCGAGATCTGAAACCTGAGAATCTTCTAATTGATCAGCAGGGATATATACAGGTAAGCACACACACACACACACACACGCTCACACACAACTCACGTAACATGTAAACTGCAAAACACATCACAGTCTTGCCTGTTATATCCTACATCATGTTTTAGTGCTTTTATTTAGACATTTGTGTTTATGCAGCATGCATGTCGTGCTGCGTAATCTCGGTTCTCGAGCTACGAAAGCCGGATCAACTTCAGATGGCTCAAAATATGTAGACAAGCTTTATCAGGTTTTACTGTCTTAGCACTTTGTGAAGTCACTCTTTCTGGGAGAAACATGCGGCCCGTAAAGTTTAATTATGTTTGTATGGACTTTGGGATTACAAAAGTCATATTCATGATCACGGGTGCGGAAATGATATTCAAGCTTATCGACTGGGGTCCATATTGGACATGTAACGATAAACTTTGTTCATCATACCAGGTACCATTTGACAACTAATAGTGGTAGTGCTCTCTAAATTGAATATGCCTTGAGCTTACACCCGGCTGACCGGTAGCCAAGCCATACTCCGATGTTCAGAATCTCTGCACTGAGGTTTATTTTTAAAAGTCATTGTGTTGAGAGGGTACAGGGTTTTAATGCACCGCTGTGAGGGAGGGAATGTCAGACAGGGTCTCTCCACAGTAGCACTGCTGGGAATCGAACCCGTGATCTCAGCACGCAATCGGAATCATTTGAGTCATGCGGTTTTCAAATAACTGGAAATGTTTTTATGGAGGTACTTAATTGTAACACTTATTTTGACAGGTTACCGATTTTGGCTTCGCTAAGCGTGTAAAAGGCCGGACCTGGACACTATGTGGCACTCCTGAGTACCTGGCACCAGAAATCATCCTTAGTAAAGTAAGTCGGTGTTTGTGGGGCGTCTTGTAGTGCTCATAAACACGCTGATCATTCTGAATGTAAGACTCTTCACACACAAAACGTGCGAACTCCCCGGGGAGCAGTTATTGTTTACCTTGATCAAGGGCAATTCAGGCATGAACTGTCATGACTTCTCGGGATCGAACCGGCAGCCTTCTGATCACAAGCCCAGTTCTCTAAACACGGAGCAACAGCTGCCCCAGCAGTAATCCTTATAAATAACCTTAGGTGTCCCTTAACAGTCCCTTACAGTTTTAACACTCATTAAATACAAAATATAAAATCCTGCTATGAAATATTGTTTCGGCATGTAACGGTTCCTGTTGGTTGGGTTCACAAGGTTTCGTCTTAAATCAGAACGTTGAGCTTTGGCTGATGCTGGAGCAACATATTTAATCCAGGTGTTTGAGTTAATGGTGGTAATGTTTTGCTATAACTTCTCTTTGTTTTATTTCTGTAGGGCTATAATAAAGCCGTGGACTGGTGGGCTCTGGGGGTGCTGATTTATGAAATGGCTGCTGGTTACCCCCCATTCTTTGCTGACCAACCTATTCAAATCTATGAGAAGATCGTCTCGGGCAAGGTCAGTAGCTTTTATAAATTCTCGTTTTAAATATTTTTAATTAGTTCTAACAGCGGCAGTGTGGCTAAGCACTTTCGCTGCACATGAATGGCAGTGTTTGTGTGTGGGGGAGGTGTGTAATTTGGTATTGGAACTCCAATGGAAACGGACGTCTTATGGGACTCACCACAGTCGTGCTAGAACACGGACTAGACTTCTTAATAATATTGGCACAATGTTGGAAGCACATCATTTTCTCTTCGGAAAACCGTTGTCATGGGTTATTTTGTGCTGTACAAAAGTTGGCATTGGTTGTGGCTAAAGACCTCCATCCATCCAGCTGTCCAGTTTTACTGGCGCTCAAGCCTATTCAGGGTCACGGTGGGGCACACACTGGACGAATACACTTAACACCTGAACAGGTTGCCAGTCTGTTGCCGGGTACAGATACACACACACACACACACACACACACTTAGGATTAGTCACGATATCAAATTAACCTCATTGAAGGTCTTTGGACTGTGAGTGGATGCCGAAGTACTTTCAGGAAACCCACAGGGAGCCCCTTCCCCAGTGCTAAGCACTAAGCCTCCGTGCCACCCTGGCTGTAGGAGCTGTACTTCAAGAAGGACAAATAGGAAGGCTGTCTTCATACCTTTAGCTTTATAGTGTCATATACCATTTTGTTTGAAACTCTTCTAATATGTTTCTGTTTATTCATAATTTAAAGAAATGGTATTTTCTTACTTTTTTTTTAAAGCGTTATGAATAAAGGAAACGTAATTTCATGTATGAATAGTGTTCGCTTCAGTGCATTCTAAATATCTTTATTTTACATTGAATAATCTGGTTACTTGTAATTAAAAGATTGTGTATTATCTTTGTTCTTTCACTATCCTCCTCGTCCTCTAGGTGCGCTTCCCCTCTCACTTCAGTTCAGACCTGAAGGATCTGCTGAGGAATCTGCTCCAGGTGGACCTGACCAAGCGCTTCGGTAACCTCAAGAACGGCGTCAGTGACATCAAGGGCCATAAGTGGTTCGCCACAACCGACTGGATCGCCATCTATCAAAGAAAGGTTAGTGAAGCAGCTTAATGCACGAGTTTGTCAGAAAGAATTAAATGTCCTGGGTTTTCTGACTGACATTCATTTTATTGCCCTTTGGTCTCCAGGGTCAGAGTTTATAGACGGCAATAAACGTGCAATCTGTTAGAATAACATCCCTCTTTTCAGTTGAACAACACTAATCGAGGTATAATAATCGAGGTTTTGATCATTCGGATATATGGAGATTTGATATTTTGGAAATGTATAGATTTAGCATGGTTTTACGCCAGATGCCCTTCCTGACACAACCCTTCCTTTTGTTCCCTATTATTATGAACTACTTCATGCATTCGTGTGCAATTCACTGTCTACAGTTAACTTGGCATCATATTTTTGCATCCAGAGACAAGCCAACACCGGATAAGATCCGGATTGAACCCATGACCCTGGGGCAAATGTACCACCACTGTACTGCCCAATGAAGGAATGAACTAAAGGCTGATTTATATTCCTGCATCGACACAAGACAATGGAGTTTTCATTTCTTTTATAGTTCTGCATCTAGGTCTTATACACTAGTAATCATTCGATGCCACAACACTAGGGGGCGTGGAGTTTCTGAAGGCACAGTCCCTTTTTTTGGTTTTAGTGACCAGCAAGAAAATCAGTCGTTGTAGATTTGTGCCGATCGATTTTTGAAAACAAATGCTTGGATCATAAAGAGAACATCAAGGTATCGCCGTATGCAGAGAGAGAATGCTTTATGTGCAATTGTGAACACTCCATTGTTTTGGAGGCGCATGTTGGGCTGCACGGAGGCGGATGGAGGTTCAGGTCAGAAGTATAAATTGACCTTAACAATCCAACATTTTCCCTCTGCGATCTTATTGGTCATAACAAAAACACTGAATTAATCCACTTTGATGGTCATCCTCTGGAGAATCTGAACCTCAGTGTGTGTGTGTGTATCGGTTTGTTTCAGGTGGAGGCTCCGTTCATCCCCAAATGCAAGGGTCCCGGCGACACCAGCAACTTTGACGATTACGAGGAAGAGGAAATCCGAGTCTCCTTCACAGAAAAATGCGCCAAGGAGTTTGCAGAGTTCTAGTCCCAGCTTGGAGCAGAGAAGGGCGGGAGAGAGAGACGGAGCGATGTAGACGAGGAGCAGCAGAAAAGGAGAGACGATGGACTGGACTGGGCCTGTTTTCAGTAACAATAAGAAAAACAACGCTGTAAAGCCCCTACACAGACATGGCAAAATCAGAGGGGGGGAGGGAGGGGGAAGGGGATTGACAAATCCCTGGTAAACCAGCAGTGTTGCCTTTCAAGATTTCACACTTCTCACTTATTGATGTTATTCTACTTCTTCATTTTCATCTTCTCTTTTCCGATGTGTAGCAAGGGTCCGCGAGGTCGAGGTGCCGTTGTCTCTGTGTGTTTGGTTGGCAAACGGCACTAAGCTTAATCGCTGGTACTGACCTGTCGGCCCAAGGGCGAGTCACTCCTGGGCTGCGACTTTTTAAACGAACACGGGGCATTTCAGCCTTTGTTCTCCTATCCTTCGTTCCGTCCTGTATCGGTTTCCTCCATCTTTTGTTTCACTTTTCGTTTCTCCAATCAATCTGTCCAAGCAATAGCGAGTGAGACTAACTTTGCCTGCTTCGATGGAGGAGACATTTTCTGTCCGTTTGACAAAACCATCATGTTAGCACCACTTTCCATTCTTGACTTCACTTTTATGAGCACAGCCTAGTTGCCGTTTGGTTCCGTTCTCAAACCTGAATGTAACAAATGGGCCATTCAGTCTTCTTGTCCCACACTTTTTTTTTTTACTCAAAGCCAAGTTCTTACCATCGAAGCTTCTCAGCTCCAGTTTTGTACGCCGAGTCGTTTAGACGCATCACTCCTAATTAGCAGAGCGACAAAAAAAGCGGGTGTGCTTTTTTCTTTTTAACAGGTTTGAAATCTTATTTTTGTCTTTCCGTGTAAATCTGACACTAAAACGAAAATGTGAAGTGGTTTGTTCAAGCACAAAGCACTTGGTAGTTAGCAGGTTTGTATCGTAGCAAAATGTCTTTAGAGCAGTAAAGAAATGCGGGACTTACAGGTTTTCTGTGCGATACGATGCTTCAGGTTTTACGTTTGTATTACAAAGGGCCGTGCTCACACAAATCTTACGATTTTTTAAAAAAATTCCACCTTTAAAACCTGTTGTCGGTCGGCGGCGCTCGTAGCGACATGCCGGGATTTTTCTTTTCTTTCAGTATTCGTTTTTTAATCACTCATTTTTGTTTATTCACTTTTGTTGCTGTTAATTTGTGAATCGCTGGACAAAGATGGTGGGGCTTTATTCGTGTATATTGAATGATTTAATAAGCTCTACCCGTGAGTTATATATCACACATGTCTGTCATGTCAAAGAATTGTTTTTGACCTGAAAAGAACATGAAACATATATTCTTGCTCTTATATTCAGAACTCTGTAGGATGCAAGACAATCTAGATTTCAATCTCAGTGATTCTCCTAGTTGCCCCACCATGTGCAATAATTGCAACACTGGTTGTTTTAATCCGTCTTTCTTCTATTTATTCGACCTGTTTTGATGCCCCTGTTGTTTTCGGGTGGTCGTACAATTCAGCAGTGCACTAGCAAGTGTTTACTACTGCAAAGGTTGCGCTTTTTTGTGATGAGATTTGGTATTTTGAACATTTTTTAAATTTACTAAATGTAAAAAATAGAATAATCGATTAGTACCAGTTCATCATTGGGTCCTCGGTGCTAAGAACGATCAGAAGACAAAGGATCGAGAAATGTCGTGTAGCGTTTTTCTTTCTTTACATTTCCGCTAGATGAGAAGTAATATCTGCTGCAGTCATAACCGTATTAGCTACGATGCTCAGTTGGGTTGGCTCGAAGTACCTTATTGGGAAGAATGTTACAGGTTTTAGGATTCTTAAAAATAAAAGCTTTGGCTGGTTGTTTTACTTTATTTGCTTTGCTTTTGAACTATGATACATGAATTATCGTATAATTTGGTTTATTTTGCTTTACTGCTTTAAAGTTTTTGCTTAAGCTGGAAATGATTCGGTTTCTTGGCTTTCTTTGCTCAAGCTAATAATTCTTTTTATTTCTATTTCACTGAAAGACTTGGGCTTGGCCTGTAGGGCTACCATGAGCAGAAATGTTCCTATAACATAGTCAATGCTGCACCAAAGCGGTTCACTCATGTGCAGGACCCATACTTATAAATGATTTGGAACTATTATATCCCAGTAGGTATGAAGGGAGCTGATTCTGGCTACATGCTAAAACCTGGACATCTCATACAAGTAAACCGTGGCCGCTGGTTACGGGAGTTTCGGTGGGTTGTTCGTGGCAACATCGTATTGTTTTCCAACAACCAAAGATTTATGGAAAATGCTCAGATTCACCACTCTGACCTCTTCTGACCGAGTATATTGGTGATTTATCTTGCATCATTTGGCTAGTATGGTCAGCCCGTCTGTGTCCTCTTGGTTTCCCAGGCCCAGTACCTCTCTCAAAAATACATTTACTGTCACTTCGTCGTCTCCTCACCCAGTATGCCATCAATCAGCTACTTGTGCATCCAGTCCACGCTGCAGTTCATCTATGTACACATCCAGTCTCGTACACTCTTCTTTTTGCTTTTTAATTCACTGAAAAGATTGATTTACTTTTTTTTTTCTTTCCATTTTTTTCTAAATGTATTTTTCAGTAAGAAACACTTTCTTCCCGACACAGGTATGGTAACGGTGTAATGGTCTAATTGTACCTTTTTCGGGAAACAATACTGTATATTCTCTGCCTTTAACAGTCTTAATTATTTTACCTTCTGGAGAACTTGACGGCTACCCCGTAAGACACATGGAGTATGTTTAACAAAAAAAAGAGAAAAAAAAAGAATACACAAAATATTTTGCAACATGTATCATTCCAATAAAGTTTTAATTGTTAAAACGATCAATGTGTGAATTATTTTAAATAATATTGCACTTTAGGCCTAAACGGGGGTTGGACGATACTCACTCGCTTAACCACTTATCCAGTCAGGCTTGGCTCTATCCCAGCTTTTCAATGGGCACAAGGGTCGACTGGTTTTACTGGTGCTGCAAAAAGCTAAATACATAATTTCAACTAAATACACAAACCATTTGGCTGAATATAATATTTACATTGTTGTATTTTAAAAGTGTGTGACTGTTAGGTAGTGCTGTTGCCCCACAGCAAGAAGGTTCTGGGACTGACCAGTTATCTTTGTGTATAAAGTGGGTATGTACCTTGTTTGGACTTTCACCTAGAGCCTTGATTTCTCTCCCACAGTCCAAAGAAATGCAAATGAGATGAACAAAGAATATAAAATTGTCCCTTATCGTGTTTAACGTCGATGAATCTTGTGTAGTCAGTAATTACCTGTTCTGTCACGAGTGGATATAAAATAATAACCGAATCGAAAAAAGCCGAAGTGTGTGAGGAATAAAAGACCCATAAACCACTGCACTTTTTGAACCCTTAGTATGGTAGCAATTGCTAATGAAAGTCCTTTGGAGAAGCCTCGGCCCATTGTTTTCAGTTTAGCTCCATTTTAAGCGTGTCAATGGCACATTTAATACCCTTCCACAACAAGATCGGGTTCGAACTACTGAGTCATTCCAGAACCACATATTTCTGTTAAGCCTGTTTAATCTAGACCTGCTGTTGTGTTTTATTTATTTTCATCTTGCTCAACTTATGCACCTCAGCTTCATATCAAGGACTGATGACTGGAATTCTCCACACTTTCAGGTAGAATGAGACGTTAGTTCTAACCCCCACCCCACCCCAGCATTATAACATACAGAAGAATGTACTATTCTCCAAGCAGTTCTCTCCCTGACCATAACGAACAGCCAAGTGCGTGTGTGTGTGCAAATCACGGATCGACTATAACCCTGGACAAGCAGTAGTATAGCACTAGTAATCTTGCTAGCAGGTTGCCAGTTCAAGCCCACCTTTCCCAGGTTGCTGTTCTTATCTATCGATTGCTCCGACTATATAATGTATACTGTAACCATAGCGAGAGTCGCTTTAGATAAAGCTGTATGATGAAAAACAAAAAATTATTATAGTCAATTTATAACCCTCATCAGTGGATGGCATTTAGCAGAGACTGCTTTAGCACCTATGCATCCCTAACTAGTACTAAATCACCTTAATGATATAACTTTTTTGATATGGCATGTGCCTAGTAAGCAGCTGTGAACACATGAAGACATGTTTGTTGGACTTTACATTCATTCATTCGTTTTCAAGGCTTTGGTTAAAGAAACCATGAGAATAATGTTTTGATCAGCTTGCAAACATTTTTTTTTTACTGAATGACAACATTTTGTCCATTTTGTGTTAATGTTGAATTTTCTGGACAAGGTTCTGTAGGTATGCAGGTACTGGATCACTGCTGGTAGATCCACTCACAACCCAAATTTAGATGTAGTGGACAATGTTTAAAATGAATTGGAGACGTGCACGTGATGTTATGGTATGTAAAATGATATTTGGGATTCAGCTGCAGATAAACATTTAATGCACGTAAAGAAATTATTCGATTTAAATTGTAAGAGATTCTTTATGATGGACTGATCTTAAACTGCTGGCTCTGGATTCCCCGACACATTATCTTACATGAGAAGACTAAGTGCAATTGTTGCAAGGAAGGTGGAATAAAGTATTAATGTAGGCTACATACACTGTTTAATAATGTGCAAAGAATATATCACATCCCAAATCGACAGCACAGAATTATTTTATCTTTTACGTTTAAGTAACCATCACATTTACTGTGTCCGTACACCTCACCTTCATATTTTGGCCCACACAGAAAGAACCTGGATCACCCCACCTGGTGACCAGGACTTCTTGCTGTGAGATGACAGCACTACCCACCAAACCACCGCTCTCATGATCTCAAATAATTGTAGGAAATGTTTAAGAAGGGTGTTCTGGTTTCCTCCCAGAGTCCAAAGACATGTCAACAGGTAAATTGGAGATGCTGAATTCTCATAGATTCATAGATACAAACAGCCACTAAGTGTTCCAAGCCTTGTAGGCTGTTCAGATGGATGTAAAAGGTACAAGATGCCAAGGCTTCAGAGACCCCAGGATGGATGATAGACAGACAGACACCTGGGGGCACCAGTGGCCCGGTGGTTAGAGAACTTCGCTTGTGATCAGAAGGTTGCGGGTTCGATTCTGAACGTCTAAAGTGCCCTAGAGCAAGGCCTAACTGCTCCCCTGTCGCTGTGGTAAGGGCTGCTAACCTAGGCACGAGTAGCTCACCGCTGCCCCCTAATGTGTGTTTCACTGCACGGATCGGGGTAAATGGAGGAATAATTGACACAGTGGTGTAAATAAGTAGATATCGCATCTGAAGTAAATAAGATACAACTGTAATGTTATCACTTTTATTGTGTCAGGATTTGAAAGATTCTGCACAATTCAGCCTCCCAGGGTTACTATATGAATATATATACAACATTTGACAACATTTGCACTGTAATATGTGGTTTAAAGTGTAATAAATGTGTAAATACTTGTCATTTTCACCTATATTAAAAACATTGTCTGCGGCTTGAAAGGATTTAAGGCGGGGCGCAAAAGTCGCGCTAGTGACTCTCCACCTTAAACGAGTTCAGCGTGGCGCGCAGGCGCTATCTCGTCCGTTCCACCTTAAGCGCACGATGCGAGCCAGCGCACGCGTCCCTCGCTTTGAGCTAATGTTTCCGTTCGTCTCTTCCACCGGACTCTCCGCGGCTTGAGGAATTAATTCAGTGCGTTCGACTCGTCTCCCTTTAAAAGAAAACTTTTTTTTTTTACAACCAAATCTCCTTTTTTCCCTCTCTTCTTTAAAACGACCGCAATGTCGGAGCCGCGGTACCGCGAGTGGATCTTAGACACCATCGACTCGCTGCGGTCGAGAAAAGCGCGACCGGACCTGGATAGGATCTGCCGAATGGTGCGCAGGCGACACGGATCGGAACCGGACCGGACCTGCTTGGAGCTGGAGAAACTCATCGAAGAGCAGCTGGTGCTCAAAGTGAACTACAAGGGCTCGATATCGTATCGCAATGCGGCGAAAGTGCAGCGGGGGAAGAGGAAAAGCGAGCAGGCGGTCAGCAAGTCGGCTGCCAAGAGGGTTCTGGGTCCCGTCGACGACGACGAGATGGAAGTACGTTACAGCTTCGTGCTTCTTTTTTTTAAACCGCGCACTAGCGTACTAACGTACTAAAGCCGAGCCGAGGTAGCACGACGCCACCCGGCGCGCTGGTTCAGTACTGGACCTAACAGCGTCGCGTTTTCTCCAAACAAACATTAAACTAACGCCTTTTAGTTTGAACTCGAGCTTCTGGTTTATTTTTTGGATATTTTGAGCTCGAAAGCGGCGTCGAGAAAATGCCAAAACGACTCAGACGGGTCGGGGAGCGGCTCGAGCCGACACTTTTCTCCTCAAAACGGCCGCCCAACGGCGCTCGCTCGCTCGGTTGATATTTGATAAATGGAATTTTAAGTTGTTGGTTTTTTATAGGGAACCGATGCGGTGCTTCAATGACACTTTTAGCCTCTCTCTCTCTCTGTCTCTGTCTCGGCCGGGAGTCGTGCTCAGACGCCGGGAGCCCGAGAAGCGGTGCGCCCGTGCGAGGGACGGACAAACAAGACCAGAGCAGCCGCGAGCGTTCGGGATACGCACGCACGCACGCGCGCGCGCGGACTTCTTTCTGCGTTAAAGCCCCCCTCACAAGAGTGCGAACTTATTGACACGCGGTCGGTAATTTGAGACTTGTGCGGCTTTACTGTGGGATGTTTCTATTATTTATTTATTTATCATTTATTTTTGCGCTGTCTCGGTAATGTCGGCTCGCCTTTTTTTTTTCTTTTTTTTTCTTACTTGGTGGCGCGCGCCTCTGAGCGCGGGTGGGCGGGGCAATTCCCCCCTTGTGTTCGGCGCGCCTAGCCAGAGACGAGCGCGGGCTGCGTCGCGCGCCTCCTGCGCTCATCGGGGTTGCCAGATCACCGAAGTATACCCCCTTATCCGATGGTGAAACACATCAGCACAGCCGTCCCCAAAAAATCTTGGCACCGTGCAGCGGTTTTAACCAAGATGTATATGCAGGAGGATTAAACACACACACACACACACAAACAAAAATATATGTATATACACCCTTTTCACAGCTGTACTTTTTACACATAGGAATCTGTGTAGTGAAATGCACATATATACACGCTAGGGGGCAGCAGACACATCAGGATCCACACGGAGCGGTGGGCAGCCCTAGCCACTTTCGAACTAGGCGTCAAGATGAGGCAGATCGCAACAAGTAGCACCGTGGGGGTTGTAGTTGTAGTTAATATGTTCGCTCTTCGCGTGTGGAGGTGCCCCGATGTTTGTGATGTTTTGTTTGTTTATAATTAATGATAATAATTCAGATTTTGTCATTATACGTATACAGATGTACAGTACAACAAAATGTTCCCCTTGCATATCCCAACTTGTCTGGAGGTCAGGATCAGAGCGCAGGGTCAGCCGCAGTACGGCGCCCCCTGGAGCAGACAGGGTTAAGGGTCTCGCTCAAGGAGCCTGGATTTGAACCCCCAACCTTTGTGCATTCGTTGTTCAGCTAAAATCTACAACAACTACCTTTCTCACTCATGGCTATGTCGGAGGGGTAAACATAAACGAGACGAAATCATTGGAAACTCGACGCCCTCTTGAGGCGAACAGCCTGAAGGTCATATTCACCGTAAAGTAACACGATAAAAGGAAAACGACGACATCGAGGCGACAGTAGAAGTCTATTACACTTTTTATTATAAACACTGAAAACTTGTACCTTCCATTAAAAACAAGCATATTAAATAGAGTGAATTCTATGTGATATTTGATTTTTGCAGCTGTGACAAGACACTGTCGAACACGAAATAAAAGCAAAACACAAAAAATATATAGCGCAGACAAATTGTACTTAGTCTGTTAAGCGTAAATTGTGATACAGTAAGATGAACATAACTAGGTAAGATTAATGCTAATAATTCAGCTGCTTGAAACTGTAAAAGACCAATGAGTAAATGAGCGGATCTGTAATGACTTGTGTTAAGCTTGGTGACCTGTCCAGCTTGTATTCGTGCGACAACCCTGCTCACTATCATCATAATGCTATTCCAATGTCTGCTAAATAATACATATTACTAACAGGGTTGTAGCCCTTGGTTTAAAGGTCAACCTGACAACCTAGTAGGCTGTAGCGGGTTTAAAAGAACGAGGACACGCGCACACATGCCCAGGGTTGCCAGATTGTCCTAATTCTGTCGAATAAAGTCAAGCTTCGATCCAGTGCGTAGTATGACATTCAAGTCATTTCTTAACTGTTTCAGTACAATTACATAAGAACCTCTAACACAACGAAATGCATTCGATCGCTACTACTTTCACTACTTGACTCGTGTTGTAAATAAAAGGAATATATGGAGAGGGATGTTGATTGGCACGCATGGTTTAAATAAAACCAGTCAATCTGGCAACAACGAGACACTTCAATGCGGACAAAGTACCTAAACCGCAATAATGGAATGTTATGTAGGCCAGCAATGCAGCCCAACTTGGCTTGTTTTCAGAGTTTTTTTATGAACGACACACAACTTTAAACTGGGTTTAGAACAGGTCCTACTGTAGGTCCCTTTAAACCAAGTAGTGGACATGTCCCAAATCGTACCGTTTGTTAAAGGCTGCATCAATCCTACAATGTCTGGGTCAATAACTAAGACATGGCGAATAATGAAGAACGGCTAATGTCTGGCTAGTGCTCTGTGTGTGTTGACCATTTCACTTGACCGATTTAAGGCCAGTTTTCTTGGAAGTCATGCTAAAATAAAACATACTATAGGTTATAGATGAGCAGTAAACGATGTGTTTCTGACATGTGTTGTGTATTTTTCTTAAATTCTTTGGCATGACCTAGCCAATCATGTAGATGCCCTGTTGACCAATAATGCTTGGAATTTGAACCGTAATGGGACAGCACCTTTTACCACTGCAACACCCAATAATGAACTCATTTCAAATACATTTCGAACACCAGGATTGATTCCAGTGAAGATTTGCTTCTCATATTTGACTTGACTCTCTGTTTCAGGATGAGCTGTCTAACCCGGCTGGTATGGATAGCAGTATGGATGAGGAAGAGGCCAGTCTGGATGCAACCTCCATGCAGATACAGAACACAGCAGATTCGGGTATCAGTCTGAGTCCCATCATCACAGACGCTGACGTGGATATGACCAGAGCCTCCCCTGCTCCCTCACAGATCAGCTCCACAAGCCTCAGCACACCAGAAAAGGAAAGAGACATCACCTGTGTTTCTCCTGAGCGCAAACAGCCAGTAGCACAACAAGAAACAGGTACCAAAATGACTCGATGAATTGTGTTAAGTAGGAAATGTGGATGGACCAATGGTATTGTTTTTCTATAATTTTAAACTTAACTGTTACATACATTGTCATTATATCCTGCCCAGTGAATTGTGCTGTTTAAATGTTTACAAATCACTAATCAACAAAAAATGTTTGATGTAACATGTACCAAATTCTGTATCAGACACTCATCTAATGCGATGAAAACAAATGATTACAATTAACAATTCTTTCTATTAAACACGTATTAATAGACTGTCCCAGATTTCTATGAGGATCTCGGAAACCGTTCACACTCCACACAGATGTGGAGAGGTTTTAACATTCCCGCGGTGCAACACATTGAAGATAAACAACAGTATAATGCATACAGAAAGACACTTCTAATCTAAACAAGTAGCTGAGAGAGACAAAAGATAGGTATGTATGTATGTATATATATATATATATATATATATATATATATAGATGGAGAGCTGGAGCAGTAGGAGAGTGAGGGATAGATTACTGAATGGATGGATAGATGGATGGAAAGTGTAGAGGGCTGGATGGATTGATTTATAGATACAATTGAAACATTTATTGATATAGCAAACCACAGTAACAATGTTTTTCAAACGCAAAGTCTCAAACTGATCTGAAACAGACTTATGGAAACAGAATGGAATACACAATCCTACGCACAACACCATATAAAATGCTCGGCCGTGTTCACAAAAGCAAAGATACAATCAGGTAACCTATTGATGAGGTGGTTTATATAAGACACTTCAGTGGACACGCTCAAAAGTCTTTTTTTAATTCTGAAAGAATGTGTTTAAAACATCACAGCAGTGAGTAAATCTATTTTACATTTTCACCCTGTAGTCCCAGAGCCGAAATTACACAAGATGATATTCTGCTGGTCTTTAATTTTATGTTATTTATTCATATAAATGTTTTATAGTAGGGTTTCACTGATACCAGAAAGCTGAGGGATTGTTTCATTACCCAACATGCTTCCTAAAAAGACTTATTATCAAGTCATCTTACATTTGTTTTTGACAAAGAGGCCGTTTCAAATCATAGCAGCTTTAATATTCTTCATAGTATGAGTTGTCAATCATCAACAATCAAGTTGTGCGTTACTATTTCTAGGGAGAATGCTAAAGTATCTAGAACCAGGAGTTTTTGTGTGAAAGAGTTTAAGATGTGCTGTGATTTTGGAAATCTTAAGGTTGAGCTCATATGTGCATAAGCATGAATCACAATGAGTCACGTTGGTTGCGGTCGTGTGTCCGGTGGTTATAGAACTGGCCGTGTAATCCAAAGGTTGACGGTTCGATTCTGATAGTCGACAGGTCATGACTGAAGGGCCTTTGAGCAAGGCACCAAAGTACTAACCGCTTTTCGGGCACTGTGGCTAGGGTGGCTCACTGTACCGGGCATGTGTGCTCACTGCTGCCCCCTAGTGTGTGTTCACTAACGTGTGTAAATGTGTTTTTAACTGCACAGATCGGGTTAAACGGAGAGAATTAATTCCAAAGTGTGTAACAGTACATTGTTGAAATTGTATTCTAAATAAATCAACTAAATGTAAAACTAAAATAGGGTGGCAGGGTGACAATGTAAAAGAAATGTACTCACTTTTTGTGTTGTGCATGTAACTAGTGGGTGTTACATAACAAACCCAGTAAACCCAGCCATTTATCCGACATAGTTACCTCTCCCAGATCTGTGGAAATCTTTAATCCTACACCCATAACAACATAGCCAACATTGCAAGTCATTGCTTATGATTTAAAGATGCACCTTTTCATTAGTATGCAGTGCTTTAGTGTTGTGTCAGGTTTATAATGTCCATAGCGGAGCTGCAGCATGAATTGCAGACCTCGTTATAACGAGTGCATCTGTCTTTTCAGGTTCGCCAGAGCTGGATGGGGACCCGCAGCCAGCAGCCATCTGTCCCTCGGCCCAACGGAGCACACTGACCCGGGAGGAGGAGTCACGAGCCGAAGACAGCGTGCTCACTCCTGATCAGTTGCAATCCAATCGCACAGTCTCTCCGGTGAGTCCACGCCACACCTTTTATATAACACATTTTTCATCACAGCTTTATTAGTGCAGCTTTTTCACTGATGGAATAAGGCCCGGACTCTTATCTGATGGCTAGTTTTGTTCTAGATTAGGTGTAAGCTCTGGTGAGGGATGCCTGCATGGTTTATCATATGAAATATGTTTTTGGTAAGCTGCAAAATGCGTCCCGACCTTTATTCAAAGCTACTTGCTTTACATTTACAGAATACAATCTAAGCCATTTAGAATTAAGGGCCTCGCTTAAAGGCCCAACTGCAGCAACCTGGTGGTGGACATGGCAGTCTTGTGAATACAGCTCATGCTTGATAATCTAATTGGTGTTGGGGGGGGGAATGACTCTTTTGGTTTGTTTTTACCCTCAAGCACCAGGACGAGGCATTGGGCTCTGCCGGAGCACCTCACACAGGCTCTAAACGCCCAGTGGAGGGTGAGTAATCTGATTACGCAACGCTTTTACACACTGGTCCCAAAATATAAGCAGCAATATCAGTGAACAAAAGAGTTTGAACTGTTTATTTTTGTTTTCAGATAAAAGGTGTGATCAAGGAGATGTTTCCTGCATACAAAAAAACGGGGAGATAAAGACAGCAGGGTAAGTGCTCGACCTAATGCTATATTATATGTCACGATTGTGGTTATATTCACACGGTACTAATTTATTATACAAGTTTAATCAGCAAAAGGCGGTGGTTAAGTGGTTATAGCACGGTCGCCTCAGAGCAAGAAGTCCCGGGTTTGATCCCCGGGTCGGGCTGGTGGCTTTCTGTGCGATGTTTGCATGTTTCCTCCGGGTGCTCCGGTTTCCTCCTACAGTCCAAAAACATGCACTAGGTCGATCGGAAATGTGTTAAAATTGTCCAGTAGTTTCACAAGATCCATGTAGAGATACGGGGTTGGAGAAAGACCTGGCAACCTACTCTGTAAAAATATAATTGCTGAGTAACTGTGGGGATCGGTAGCGACCCAAGTGACCCAAGAGTCGGAAACGACTGAAACAGGTAAATACATACATACAAACAGTAAGAAAGGCCTGGATTCGATTCCCCAGGTGGTATTCGTACGTTCTGTGTGGGGCTTTCTTTCTCCAACCTGTCTGAAGTCTTTCGAATTTCTAGCTCAGATTCACAACTAATTCGATTTAGGATGAA
Organism: Ammoglanis amapaensis; assembly: GCA_028566735.1. Taxonomy (NCBI): domain Eukaryota; kingdom Metazoa; phylum Chordata; class Actinopteri; order Siluriformes; family Trichomycteridae; genus Ammoglanis; species Ammoglanis amapaensis. The sequence goes on along the minus strand of JAOUQU010000021.1, from coordinate 231,630 downwards.
ATATAAAGTGGTGGTAACACAGACAGTAAATTAATCATGTAGGAGTGACTGATTAAATGGTTGCTTGAAGCTGCAAAGGTTCTGGTTTTGGTAATTACTGCAACATTTCCCTTCCTGATTTTAATACCCGATCCTCATGTAATAGTAGATCTTTACCTATAAAGCCAAATCACTATGCAATGTTGGCTTCGTTAGCCATTATTGTGCAGATGTAATATCATTTTGAGCTCAGGCTGCCTCCAGTATAGGATTTTAGCAGTTTTATTGCATCACAGCTACGCTAAGATAATCAGAGTTTACAGACTAACTGAGGTGTGGTGTTGTGATCAGGCTCCAGTACAAACATTGATTTGTTTTTCCAGATTAGCACAGTCAGAACGTTTCGAATCTGGAGGTGTGATATGAGGTATGAAAATGTTGCATATTGTTTGTTTTCAGTTTAGTGAAAGTTGAGGAGATGGCTCAGGACCTGTTACAGTGGAGTGTGGCAGATGTCGTAAGCTACTTCACTTCAGTGGGGTTTCCAGAACAGGCAATGGCTTTCAGAACACAGGTCAGTACCCAGCAGGACGGCTCAAGGCAGCGGCGGTTACATGTACTGTTACATAATGGAGATCATACATGCACCAATATGGCAAAAAAGTGTATGACAGTACCTGGCTGTATAAGTCACAGTCTGAGATCATTTTTTCAGATCCCTAGAAACAGCAGGGGGGTTGCCTTCATGAGTATCCACTGACATTGGTCAATAGAGGGGCAGGCCAAAACCTCTCATAGTTTGCTTTGGAGGTCAAAACGTATTCACACGATCATATAGATTAAGGCAATTAGTAGTTTTTAAATAAGCGTAGTCACAACACACAGTGCATTAAATCCTTTAATGTGTGTCGCTGCTTAGTTCCAAGCTTGACAACCTGCCCATGTGAATTCGAATTCACCTCGGCAATCTTATATAAACTATATAAAATATATTTGATTGAGCATGAAGAATCTGCTGGTAGTGATGCCACTGAGCTCTTTCAGATGTCTAGATTGTTTATAGTTGTTTCGACACTATTTTAGATGCATAATCCTGCTGTCGTGTTTAATCAGTATGATAACTGACTACAGTAGTTACCAAAAGTCTGTGAAATTGTATTCTTTATAGTGTTAGTATTTTATTTTTGACTATTTTAAACGTGCTGTAGGCTAGTCATTTTATATTTTAAGTAAACAGTAAAGCCAATTTATTTATGGATAGACACCAGACCAGAAAGCCATTCAGTATGAGCAAATGTGTGAGTGTATAAATAAATGGCTATAATTCTTGTAGAAATTAAAGTCTGGAACATGTAACGGTGCTGTAAAAGTGAAAATGTGCCCCCTCATGATCATTCATACTAAATTCATTATTATCTTTCTAATGAGAATATGTGCTTTTCTTTCTCAAGCCTGATTAAAAAAAAAACATAAACGGGGACTTGCACACATTTAAATAGAATGGCCGCTGAGTCATTGTTTTTTTATGGCTAAAGGACTTATTCGTCTGTGCCAAGAACTAGATAATTTCCAGACTTTGTATTTTGCACCGTTAATCTTTTGCTGGATTCTCAGACTTTTCCATGTAACCCTGGAGCCACCAGGGTGCAGCAGCCTCACTGAGGAGCTCTTGCTGTCGGTGCTTCTGTATTACAAGCCTAATTTCATAGGGAAGTGTAGCTGTGCATCATTAAGTGTAACTGTAAGTCTCAACAGTGATACCCAGTCAGCCAAGGTGGCGTCCTAATGACCAGATGGAAAAGAGAAGTGTTGATGTGGTACAATAAAGTTAAAGAATAGTTTTAAAAAGGACTTACTGCATTTGGTTCACAACCATTTGTTTTTTTTTTCTTCCAACACAGGAAATCGATGGCAAGTCCCTTCTCTTAATGCAACGCAGTGATGTGTTGACAGGACTGTCAATCAGACTCGGGCCCGCCCTCAAAATCTACGAGCATCACGTGAAGGTGCTACAGAGGAGCCATTTTCAGGAGCACAGCAACATCGTCTCGTAACTTCAACTCGCACAAAGACTGATACAAACCCACAGAAACCACTGTGGTGAGAGAAATGACTCTGTACATGTTCTCATGTTTTCCTCACTTCTGGTCCAAACCCTCCCCCAGGTCTGCAGGTTCGCACTGCACTTTGCTTCACCTCATCATCCTCCACCGAGCTGGAGACGCTTCAATCGATTTCCTCTGACAACACGGGGAGGATCATTTTTTTCATACATCAGTATTTTCTTATCATTTACACTATGATCTTAGTAATATATATATATATATATATTTTGCAATATTCCATCTTAATTTTATTATGTAATGCAGTCATATATAGAACTGTTCATGTAATGTGGATATGTAAAGTTAGGCAATAAATTCCTGTTTCAGAAATCGACTTAGAAGGTGGCTCACGTTTCTCTTGAAAATCCTAAAAACCTAGAATTGTTTTTGTAATTCTTTAGCTTTGTCTTTTTTATCTATCTATCTATCTATCTATCTATCTATCTATCTATCTATCTATCTATCTATCTATCTATCTATCTATC
>JAOUQU010000021.1:90558-105652 GCA_028566735.1 Ammoglanis amapaensis | reverse complement strand
CCCCCTTGTCCCCCCCCCCCCCCCCCCCACTGCCCTGGCCTTTGTTTTGTGGCATGTTCTTCTGGAGCTTCGTTTCCATCTTTCTCCAGTAGCGATCTTTAGCTTCCCTCATGCAGCATTTCACCTCACGCTGCTCTCATCGCCACCTTGTCCCTGCTCCGGAAGGCAACCTTCTTATTGAGGACAGCTTTGACTTCCTGTGTTACCCATGGTTTGTTATTCGGGTAACACCGTACAGTCTTAATAGGGGAAACCGTGTTGCACAGAAATTAATATAATCCGTCAGACAGTGGTGTCATCCCCTCAATGTCCTCACCTTGCAAGGTGAGCAGTACTTCCCAGTCTGTGGTGTCAAAGCAGTCCTTGAGGACATCTTCCATCCCTGGGGTCCACCTCCTGGTCGATCTGGTGGTTACAGGCTGCCTTTCGACCAGGGGGTTGTACTTTGGCTGTAGAAAGATGCTAAATGATGCTAGAAACAAGAATTTTAAAAATATGTTTTATAAATTAATAACTGATGTATTTGAATATCTTACTGATCTGCAGGATGTAAGTGAGTTCTGTCTGGTTCATGTTCTTCAGAATATTCAATGTCATCTTTTGCACCCCCTCTTTAAAACCACTCAGATCTTCATCGTTACTCTTCTCTTCAGAGCATTCTGGGTAATCTTCATTCAAAAGATTTTTTAACTTTTTCAGCTCTTTCTTTAACTTTTTGATGACTTTGCGCTCAAGTTTCTGTTTATGAATTTTAAGAACACCATGTGGTAACAAAAAACAGTGAGTGACATTGAAATGTGTTATTGTGATACGTTAGCTAGAAAAAAAAATTGTGTTTCAGTAAAACAAAACGTAATTGTGTAGTCAAATATTCTCAAGTATCAGACTGAAAATTTACCTCACCCTAAACTAGTTACAAACATTAAAATATAAAAGTTTGATACCCATCATGAGTTCTTTTAACCTCATGCTGCAAAAATAAACAACATTCAAGTCTGCAAAAAGTCAAACAACATCTAATGAGATCTAAATCCAAGATCAACATAAAATCCCACAAACAAACCTTAAATATGGAGTCCAACCAAGCTCTGCAATACATTTTTAATTTTCTCTCTTGTAGTCTGTTAATAAAAAAAGATAAATAAGCAATTGTGCAGTCTGTCATGAATAAAACCAAACACTAGCATGTTCAATCAGCCAGTTATTGAAACATGTCTTAGCTGACTGGAAGATTTTATGAACAAATAATTCAGCTCAAAAAAGTAGTCAGAAAAAACCTAAAGTAAAAACGCTGTAACATGAGATTTTACTCATGTTTGATCAGCAGAACGTTCTCCATCTTTAAATTTAATTTGCATGTTTATTCATTTGTTGCTCTTGCTGGAGCCACGGCTGAGTTCTGATGAAGCTGATCTTGTACCCTTCATGACACTTGGATAGAAGTAAACACAAGGGGACCAATAAATGTGAAAAGCATAAAAGCATAGAAAACATTTTTTTACATAAATAGACTTCATCTAAATAACATAAAGTCTTGGATTTGGACAACAAAGAGGTTGACGCTCTTACAAATTTTGGATTGTTCTCAGAGTTCTACTTATTTAAATTCAGATCAATCACAAAGTATTCGAAGTGGTTTGGGTCGTGCATTAACCAGCCACTTCTTACAAATAAATAATTAGACATTTTATATATATCAAATTCCAAAATATGAATTAGTATTACATTCTCACATGGCTGATTTGATGGTGCAGTGGTTTAAAACAATTACACACCATGAGATTATACAGACCTCAGATCTGTAGATGCTGGCTTTTCAAATTCAAGTGGAGGGGCCATTGACTCATCACTATTCAACGAGACACAACTGGGTTTAGATGAATCTGCCATCACACTAAGATACAGATAAAAAAACATTAATAAACTTTTTTAATGCCAAGTGTGAGCTTAGTGGTTAAAGTATTGGACTATTAATCAGAAGGTTACTAGTTACATACTCAATATGTATTTACTCAAACTGTCTTTAGTCACAATTGTAAGTCACTTAGATTTTTCTTCTTAGAGAATCTGACAAGTAGTTTGGATAGTCACTGTTTACTAAAAATATTTAAATCGCAGTAATAAAACAACAAAAACATTGTTTTTCAACTTACAAGTTTCAATTTTAAAGAAACAAAACAGAAAAAAACAGCATGTGCAGCAACAAAAGCACCACTAATAAATATTTGTTTACACACCCTTTGGCAGTAATAACAGCCTCCAAATATTTATTGTTGCCACCAGTGGTCTAAAGTAATAACACACCATGAGATTAATCAGACCTCAGATCTGTAGATGCTGTGTTTTTAAATTCAAGTGGAGCGGCCATTGACCCATCACTTTTCAATGAGACACAACTGGGTTTAGATGAATTTGCCATCACACTAAGATACAGATACAAAAAACATTATTAAACTTTTAAAAATTCCAAGTGTTAGCTTAGTGTTTAAGGTATTGGACTATTAATCAGAAGGTTACTAGTTAAATACTCAATATGTATTTACTTAAACTGTTTTTAGTCACAATTGTAAGTCTGAGAGGTTTTTCAACTTAGAAGTTGCAATTTCAAATAAACAAAACTAAAATTAGAAAAAAAACAAAATTAGAAAAAACAAAATTAGAAAATTAATAATAAATAATACCACTAAATAATATTTGTTTGCACACCCTTTGTCAGTAATGACAAGCCTCTAATTGTTTTTGTAGCCGTCTAGAAGTTTCTTGCACTTCTCAGCTGGTATTTTCTCCAGTTTGTTCAAGCTCTTGAATGTGTACAGGGTTCATTTCCCCAATGGCAGATTTCAGCTCAAACCAAAGATTGAAGTCAGGACTCATTACGTGGTCATTTTTCCACCCTTCACACCAACCTTTGAGGCCATCTCTTGTCAAATTTCTTCTTTCCCTTGGGATATTCCGGTCATTGGAGATGGCCTTACAGCCTTTGGAAGTCTTGTGTTTGCTAATATTAACATTACTGCTGTCAACAGACAGCTTGATTGTTGTCACCATTGTGACAAAGAAGCAAGGCCCAATATATGCCCAATATAAATTCATGCCAATTTATGTCACATTGGATGCCGACAATTTATCACAGGTGATAAATGACAGGTGACACATTTGTAATTTACCACAAGTGAGTAAAAATGTGTTTTCATACTAATTTAATTAAAGGGTGCCAACAATGTCATGGCAAGCTTTGGTTTTTTCTTTTCACCCACCCATTCTTTTTTTGTTTTAAATTGTTGTTTATCATTTTCTCTTTTTATTGAACCTGACTGCTTTATTCTGAAAAGCTGGAATCTTTTTATGAAGAAAGAACAGCCACTCACAACCAAGGACTCAACTCTTCTCCAGTTTCCAGTTTTTAAGAGTCTGATTCCTTTACAAGAATTCTGATGAGACCTTTATCTATACCTGCAGGCAAACGGATCAGTCACAATGACTGACAATGCTGAGCGTATTACCTAATACTTGTTATCAGAACAACAGGTTCACTTACAGACAGAGCAAAACAGTTTCACATTCACTAAGCAACAAGGGATAATTGGATCCAGTTTATAGACGTCTACACTGGGCCACATACGTAACCAAACTATATTGGGAAGGATTTATGACAGGTAATCTGGACCTTGATCCAGTGGCCAAGTCATCATCACCTTTCAGCCAAAGATTTAGAAGCCACACCTAAAATCTCCTCAATTCTACCCTCCACAGTGTTTCACCGCATATCCTTGAAATCCTAATTTCAAAACTAAACGGCCCAAATAATCACAACAACTCTGGATAATGAGTAGAAATTGTTCATTGTCTACGGCACTCGCCTTCGGCTCGTGCCTGCGACCGAATCACAGGCGTGATGTTATTTCGCGATAACACACTCCCTCTCGTGTTCTATTGCTTAAATAGAGGCTTGAAAAAACAGACACCCCACACGTTACATATTTTTGTTATACATATTTTCTACTAGTCAATAGTTTTCATACAAACTCAATATGAGTAAACATTATTACCTATGCCTGCCAATGAGGGCATATGTTGCACAAGTGATGAGGGCTAAAACAGTGTGCCGTGAGGAAGAAACCTCTCGTTGTGAAGCTTACATCAGCTCAACACGTGCACTTCTTTATTCTCTATCTCAGGTTAGTTAATGCTTAAATATAAAGTGTCCGTTACGGTTTTCAAACTACAAGATGTTACTGAGTATGTATTTGTGTGTGTTAAAAATTAGAATTGTTGTGTAAGAGATATCTTATATGTTAGTGTTAAACTATTAAAATATGTACCCTTTTCATCTGACATTTACTGGGTTTTCACTAACTAGACATTGTTTGGTGTTAAATCTACTCATCAAGAAATGCTGTTGTGAATTTGTATATTAAATACAGTACATAGCCTCTTGTTTGGAATCATTGGTAATAGTTGTTATTTAGAAAGTAATTGTAAATTGTGATTTGATAAATATTATTTCCTGGGCCATAATATATTAAAATAATGTAAATGTTTGTGCATGTTAAAAACAAAGTATAATGAAACATTTTATAAAGGCTCTAATTGACTTTCTGTTAAAATGTATTAAATATGAATTAACCTACAGCAGTTGATACATATGGAATACAATACATGATTAGACAAGTATTATATTTATTTTTATTTAATTGCTAATGTATTGATTTTGGTTTGACTGATTTGAAGCTATCTTGACAAAAGTTTATATATTGTTATTTAAAGTCAGTTTAAGGAAGAATAAATCATCTTGTTGTGAAGCTTACATCAGCTAAACACATGTGTAAGGAGTGGATCCGTATCACAAACCGTAATTGTCTTTAAGCCCCTGTAATTAATGCAAGGGTGGAGACTTGCATCTTTCTTGGATACAAATAAGAAACCTGCCCCTAACTGAGAAGTCAAGGGGCATTTAAACCCAGATCCCAAGCTTTCTGCATTTCAACTCAAAGGCAGAGGTTCCCCGATATCAAGTTATCAGCACAATCAAACAGATGATGGGAGGAGAGGTCCTTTAATTGATCGACACTGAACACCTGCTAGAGATTGTAATATTTGACCAGGATGTTTGATACATCAGCTTTTTTCGAATCAGAGGCCACGTGATTTACCACAGGACCAGCCAACAAAAGACAATTTTTTGACACAACACTCCACACCAAGATTCTCACCAAAAGCAGGTCTATCGTGGAATTGTGATGCACAAGCCAAGGATATCCTGAAAAAATTGGGGTCAAAAGAGAGTGAATGATGGAGCAAGATAAATCATCCCGCTGGTTCCCAGTGGGGACATGAGTGAACTGGCAAGTGCAATTACATATATTAGTCATAGTGTGTCCTGTCAAATTCTTGCTGAGGAATTGTAGTCAGCGGCAGCCAGAGTTGTTTCTTATTCATCTTCTTATCTATCAAGCTATCCTTTTATCCATTGTCTACAAGAGCATACTTGAGAAAAGTACCAGTGAGAAAATGTAATGAGCAATATTAATGGCGTGTGAATAGGGCTTGATGAAACCTTATGAAACATGCATATTGCCGAGCCAGATTGTTTGATAATTGGCCAACTAATAAAATGCCCAGATGAACCACAACACAGACAAACTCCCTCACACACGAGTCGGGACCAGTTGAGCTGCGTCGGTATACCTCCTCTAATGGATTGGCGGATACCGTGCTCTCGCTGGCAGTCCTGGACTAACGTTATCCGGAGATGGCAAAGTCCTTCCAAGGTGATGTTTTTGCATATGGATGTCCAGATTGACCACAAAACAAGCCAAATCATGACGATTGTTTGCCCTGTCGTGCATTAGCAGCTTGTTTTGGAACGCCTTGTTGCTAAGAAGTAGTCGACCACAGATTGGTTACACTGACGAAGTGGTTCATGATTCATATCAATTTAAGTTTAAAGAATGGATTCTCCAATCTGGCAGACAGAAACTTTATTTTTGACAATGATCTATAATAAAACAAATAAAAATATTAAAGAAGAATTTATTAAAGATTTTATAAGTTTTTGAATAAAACTTTAAATAATTTTAAATATTATTAAATTGATAATTTACATCAATTCATGAGGTATTGTTGAATAAACACTGGGTGGCAGTAGTATATACAGATTTTTTTTTACTTTACAATATGTAATTAAAGAAAGAAAGAAATTAAACGAATAAAGAAATAATGTAAAAAAAAATATTGAGTAAGTATAATTGAGTAAGTATTTTGTGTTAGGGGCAGTTATCATATACGTCTTTGCAGTCTATGAGCTGGTTTTTGTTTGTGTTAGGGGTGCACGTTATGGACTAGAATTGCGATGTGCGATAACTGTTGGCTATCCAATATTGATAAAACATGATAAATTGAGATTAAAATACAGAAATTTTATGTCTCTGAACAGCAGCACATTAATTTATTTAAAAAATGGACAAATAGATAACACTTATACAAGTAATAATGCAAACTATTATTTATTAAGGCTGTGTTGTTTCAAAATTCAGTGATAAATGAAAAATACATAAGTAAATAAAATAAAGATATTTTTTTATAAAACACATATGAAAGTTCTGAATTCTGATAATAACACAAACTTATTATAGAGCTTAGCATCACCGAAGCAAAATAGCCAACATAAAAGCACAAGAACATGCAGTTTTCTGTTAGGTATACAGTGTAAAATGCTGTTTGCCCACACAACCTAAAAAGACTTAATTTGGTAACAGAGAGCTGAGTTTATTTAACTTAAATAAATACTTTGAACGAAATAGCTCGACATTATTTGCACAAAACCTTGGATTGATCATCTTGACTAAAACTAAAGTATTCCTAGACTACAGACACGCCTCCCCTTTTTCTGAACCAATTCCTTCTCATTTACGTCCTCGCTTCTCCTTGAAGGATTGGCTATTGCACTATTGTGGTCCTCAGGTGTGACAAACCCTTGGTTACACCAGCTTTCTATTAAAAGGGTTTTACATTTTTCTGTCATTTTTTTCTCCTTTAAAGGTTTCCGCATCCCTGATGGACTCGGTGCCTAGTATGCTGTGGTCCAGTTCAGAGACCCCTATTATTCAAAAAGGGTTGTTTTGCAATTCTTTTATAAATTTATTTCAATTTAATATTATTTAATAATATTATTTTAATGGTAACATTAACTGTAACAAAATGTTCTGTAACAAAGGTTTTTTTTTTGGCTTATTTGCATAATCAAACAACTTGTGTTAAATGATCCATATGCTTCTTTTCAACAATTACTATTCATTTAGAATTTTTTAAGCAGTGTATGTAATAAAAAATAAAATTTAGCATAAAATACCGATTAAGTACTACTTGAAACCAAAGTCATGTCAAATAATTAACACAAGTGAACGTGGTTGACTGACTTGAATTAATGGGTGTTGAATGAGTAAAAAATAGATTTTGCCATCAAGTTATTTATCTGAGTGTAAAGTTTCTAATAAGCCTAAAGACTTTTTACATCAAAAATACATTTCATGGATGAAAAACCAAGGGTTGATTTGTCAAAGAGGTCATTAAAAAATTATTTTCATCAATCATATAAATGTTGGACAGAAGTAGAAACATAAATTAAATGGTTAATCAGTTACAGTATTTGTTTAATACAGAAAAGTACATTGTGATCTTAAAGCAACATCTTCCGTCTTCATCATCTGGTCAGATAACTTTGATGAACATTTATTCTCCATTCCAACTGTCTTCTTTTTTCAGTATTCATCTCTTACAATATGGTTGCATCCTGAAAATATAATCAACATTGACGTGGCCATGAAGTGGACTAAATTTCTCATCAAGTTATTGCTTGAAAGTCTGAAACAAAATGTTACTCAGCGAGTCCATCTGTACAGCAGTGCATCTGTGAAGAATCACAAACGCCTGCAGAGAGTGATAAAAACATCACAAAAAACACTGGGATTGCACAACCCTCTCTGCAGAGCAACTACCTTCGCAGAGTCCACAGGAGAGCTGCAGCCTCCATCGTCAAAGATTCCACTCACCCTTAGCATGAACAAGTCACACTTCTACCTTCATGATGGAGGTACAGAAGTGTGAAATGCAGGACAATCAGACTAAAATAACTCTTTCCCACTGCCACTAGACTCTTAAAGACCTGAGCTCTTCTCAGACACTATCTCACACGTGAATAAATACAGTCACAGTTTACCTCTCGGTCTGCATACAGCTGCCCCCCCCCCTTTAAAAGTATGGACGGTTGCAATATATTAGACTGTAATTAGTATATATTGCAAAACATACTTCGGACTGTTGCAAATAAAAAATGAAGCCACACGACTACACAATGTGCATATTTTATTATTTCTTATTTCATTTCTTAAATTGGACTTGGATTATTATTATCAAGTTTAACTTTTGACATCCAGTGTGGACAGCAAAGTTAGAATTTTATTGGACAGGAAAACAAGTTTCCTTAATGTATATGTGACAATAAAGCTTTGAATTCTAAACCCTGAATGTATTATAGTTCAGCTTTATGCTTCAACACACATTCATGCTAGAACAGAAAAAAATCATTTGAGAGTGATGATCTTACCCATAAATCTTTAGTTTACAAAGAGGATTCTCCAGTACAGCAGAGAGAGGCTTCACTCCTGAATCTCCCAATGTATTACCAGTCAGGTCCAGATATCTCAGGTGTGAGGGGTTTGATCTCAGAACTGAAGCCAGAGCAAAACAATCTTCATCTGATACACCACAATCATTCAACCTGAATAGAGTACCATAATACACTCTTTATTATTTTAGTTTAACACATGTTGTTACATTGTGTTTATTTAGAAACTTCAACCTCTAGTCAACAAAAACCCAGACAAAAGAAACATTACGATAAGGTGGTTTATTGAAAATAGGTAGTTAGATAGGTGAATCTGCAGGGTTTGTGGATGGTGCCAACACAACCAGACTGTGTAACAGCTTCATAAAACAAACCATCTGACCACTGAGATTTAATAATTCCGACACTCACACACGATGATCCTTAAACCAGATGGACCCAAACCCAGTTAACAGGAAACATTATCACAACTTTTACTAAGGTTATGTAAAGTTTTCCAAATGTTATGAGCAAACGTTCTGACTATAACATTAGCAGAACGTTCAAGGTTTGTGACCTTGATAAACTTGTAACAATGTTATTCTGATATGTTTATTTAAGTGTAACATAATATGAATGTTTTTGTAACCTAAAGATTAAAAAAAATCTAGACACTAACATTGAAAGAACATTATGTTCAAATAAAAAAATTCCACAGCCAAAAAAACCCTATTTTTTAAAAGGTCCTAGAATATCAGAATACAACGTTCCAAAAATGTTAATTATGTTCTTTAAATATTTTAACTTTATTTATTCTTTATTTCATAACTGTCAACGTAAAACAAACTGGGCAGAATAACGTTCCCACAACCAAAATAAAACATTTTAGAAACATTCATAAAATGTGTCATAAAATGTTCTGTTAGGGAAAATATTATCTAAACAGGCAAACAGAAATATTAATATTTGCAGTTTTATTAGTGTAAAATTTGATTCTCTACTCTTAAATTTCATTCAGATCCACAGTGAATCATTTTTTACTCCATTGATAATCTCTGCTCATAGTTCACGTGAACTCGCCTTCTGTTGGGTTTAATAAACTCCTGGTGTAGTCTGAGATCCAGAGTTTTGTAACCCAAAACTTGGACTGTCATGATGAGTTCAGCAAATTCAGAGTTCAAGGTTCAAGTCTAGTTTGTTAAACCGGCATTCAGATTCAAGTTCTTAAACATTTTTAATTCCCAACAATTATACTTAATAATGTTAAATATCAGATAATTTACATCTCATACATAACTAAGTAAAAATATAAAAATGAGTTAATCTGCTTTATTAATCATCTTAATAAATGTTTTTATGTTCCCATATATTATATATGGTTTAACTTTATTTACTGGAATACAGTTAGTGTTTATTAAAGTACTTTTGTGTGTCTGTGTGTGATTGTTAGCATTTAGATTTGCAATAGATCAACAAGGTTTAAAAGAAAGTTTATGATTATTAACAAAAATAATGTAGTTTAAAAACCATACAATTTTAAAACAAAGTAATACGTTGTGAAATCCCCCCTGTACATTTAATCCACAGTAATGAATACAGCATATTCAGCATATTCAGGACGCTAAATCAAAAATCTTATTTCAGTTTCACTATTAGAAAAAAATTCTTGAGGACCAGATCATGTGTGTGAATCTCAGTGAGATGATCTTACCACAGTATCTCTAGTTTACAGAGAGGATTCTTCAGTACAATAGAAAGAAACTTCACTCCTGAATCTCCTAGTTTATTACGAGATAGGTCCAGTTCTCTCAGGTGTGAGGGGTTTGATCTCAAAACTGAAGTCAGAGTAGAACAACTTTCATCTGATAGACCACAATTATACAACCTGCAGAAAGAACAAGTCCATTCATTATTTGTTAGAAAACACAATCTCTATATTATCTTATATTCACTATTAACGCAATCCTACTTCATCTATAGCTGCCCTCTATATAGTACTTTATCTATAGCCCTCAGGCTGGAGGTACAGACGTGTAAAATGCAAAACCACCAGATTAAAAAAACTCATTCTTTCCCACTGCAATAAGCCTCTTCAACATACCTCAGAAATAACTGTTTATACAATTACATTTCTGATTGTAAGTAAAAATGCAACACACCAGGTTAAAAAACTCTCTAAAAAACACAAGGAAGGAACAAACACGATACAAAAACACGGCCGAACAAACGCGGGTACACACACGGTACAAATAACGCACATAGCACAAACAAGGAACAAAAACGGTAACATTAACACAAGAATCCAGCCCCGATCGAAAAGAGAGTCCCAGTATATAAGGTGGTTGATTACAGATCTGGATCCGGTGTGTGCGATTAGCACGGCGGCGAACGAGCGCAGCACAAACGCACTATGTTGCCACGGCAACCACACGCCCGCCATGCGACGCGTGTTCCAGGAGGGGCGCGGCTGGGAGGCGGTACCGTTTTGGAGATAGGAATGCGGTTCCTAACAGTTATGAGCAAACGTTCTGACTATAATGTTTGTATATCATTCTATAAGCATTATGCAACCTTAAAAAATTGCAACAACGCTAGTCTGTCATGTTTAAGTCTAATATTATATGAACATTCTTCTTACTTTTGTAAACTTTTGTAAAAGATTGAAGAAAAAAACTGCAATGCAACATTTCCTAGTCTAAACTTCAACAAAACCATTAAAGTTTGTCTTAGAAAATCCCAATACAACATTCAAACAATATTAAATTAAATGCAGTGTAGGTCATGTCTATCTAGTCACAACGGTTAAAAAAATCCATTGACTTGGATGTGTCATTATAATTCAATACATACTTTTAAGTTTGTTTGAACAAACAGATCAATACATTTAATCCAGTGATGAATAAAATAAATGAAAAAAAAATCTTTCTGGTGATCAGATGATGTTTGAATCTCAGTGAGATGATCTTACCTCAGTATCTCCAGTTTACAGAGAGGATTCTCCAGTACAGCAGAGAGAAACTTCACTCCTGAATCTCCTAGTTTATTATGAGACAGATTGAGTTCTCTCAGGTGTGAGGGATTTGATCTCAGAACTGAAGCCAGAGCAGAACAACCTTCATCTGATAAATCACAATTACACAACCTGCAGAGAGAACAATGATACACTCTTTAAAAAGTGTTCAATATTCTTTAAACAAAATTAGGCAGGTGCATAAATTTGGGTAACCCAGTTGATATTTAGTAGATCCATCCAGATATTGTACCTTCCGATGAGAGTCTGGATTCTGGTTGAAGGTATTTTGGACTTTCCTTCATGAATGCATTAGTCGATTTTGAGCAGTGTTTACAGCCATTGTATTGTGAAAGTATCCAGCCACGATGCAAATGTAACTTTGTTACTTGAACATTGTTTATAAGAATATGCTGATATTTACTGGAATCAATGCGACCCTCAACTTAAACAAGATTCCCGATACCTGAAATGGCCACTCAGCGCCACTGCATGATGGAACCACCACCAAATCTTACTGTGGGTAGCCCATTTGTATTGAAATTAAATGATCTTCATCTTAAGGATCTGAATCTGAATCTTGTTTCAGTTTCACTATCAGAGAATATTTTTACTGAAGATCAGATGATGTGGGAAGGTCAGTGAGATGATCTTACTTCAGTATCTCCAGTTTGCAGAGAGGATTCTCCAGTCCAGCAGAGAGAAACTTCACTCCTGAATCCCCTAGTTTATTATCAGACAGATCCAGTTCTCTCAGGTGTGAGGGGTTTGATCTCAGAACTGAAGCCAGAGCAGAACAAGCTTCATCTGATACACCACAACCAACCAACCTGCAGAGAGAACAATGATACACTGGAGTTACTGCATTTTAATTTGGTACTGATTCATACCCTTTCTATAAGCACCTTAAACAAGAAATAGTGAGAACCACACCCTGGTATCTAATAATGTAGCATCTTTACAATCACGATAAAATAGTTAAAAAATAAAGTTAACCTTTAATACTGCAGAGGTACATTAGTTTGATTACTTCCTGTTTGCCCTTTAACCTGTTTTTATTTTGTTTTCAACAATGCCAAATAAATGGAAGGCAGACAGGTGAACTAAACTCATAAATGTCAGAATTTGCTCACATACACCCCCTCGCACTCGCCCTAGGGTACTCCTCACAAGGCTAGTAACAGCAGTGCAATCTTAGGAATGCATAGGGCTCCTGAGGCCATGTGCCACCCTTGCCAGGGTCTTAACTAAGACCTGTCTGTGTCTTAAGGCCAGAACTGCGAGTGCATGTATGCCCGGGTTGCCCAGGTTGTTGCCGTGATTTTCCCTATCTTGGTAGGTCTTGACAGCCAGGCTTCTTTCACACTTAGGATTAGGTTTGGTCGCTGGGATGAGTAGTCCCAACAAGGTTGGAGACCACCCAGGCCAAGTTGGAAGATAGCCTATTGGACCACCATGGCATTCCTTTCTCTGTGAACCCTCTACGGTCCAGGCTGGGTACCAACTGGCTGCTCCTACCAAGCTCAATTTGGGAGCTTTTTGGTTGACTTGCGCCCCTAGACAATGGTTCACATTATAGTAGTTTTCTGTTGTTCTGCTGATCGGTTGGTTTATAGGCTATCCACCAGCCTTCCTGACAAGGACAACAAGTAGACCAGGCACATACAGAGTGGTAACTCATGTACCTATTAGAAGAAGGGAGGTCATTTACTTTTTGGTTTAGGGACATATTTACTGACTGTCAGTCAGCTGAAGGGCTGATGTGCATATGGGATGATGTTCCTCAAGGGATTTGTTTTCGCACCGTTGTGGCTGTCCTTGGGTGTTCAAAGAGTTCAAAGATTGTAATGGTTACTGTGCATAAGAATTTTCCTTCCCTTATCATAAAAATAAATACATCACATAAAGCACCTGTTAAAATATCTAATTGTGTATCAGTGGAAGTCTCGGTAAATTATAGAAGGTTTCTGATTATAGTTTTAGACCTATTTATTCAAAATTGTGAACAAAAAATAAAAAACTATGGATGAAGAATATTAAAAACCTGGACTAAAATCGCTTTAATCTTTCATTCATTAAGGCTGTAATCATTGTATTGTAATCATACAATCAATCTCATTTAACTTTTCTTTCAAACACGACTAAACTTGTTTGTATAAAACGTGTTGGCAAGATTTGAAGTGACCTGTTCATGATGGAAAACAATTCTAAATATTCAAGTTAAAACAATTCAGAAAAAAGTGGAACACAATTCCTTCAGATTAAGAAAAAATGAGTGAACAAATACATGCTCCTTACTTTAGCCAGATAAATGTAATTGGATAGTTAAATATGACTCAATTAGTATGAAAAACTAAATAATAAAAAACACAAATGGTTCAGAAGGAATATAGAATCAGCAACAGTTTTAGACTTCTCCAGACATTTGTACTTTAATTACTTAAACTTCAACTGTAATTAAAGTTCTTTGGAATGTTGCTTTATTTCCGTTTGGCTTTTTGAGATTCCAAACACGAACAATAATAAAAATGCATGATATATTCTAATAACGATATTTCTAACGTTGTAACATTGATAATAATTGTTTACTTACTGAACTTTTCTTGATTCTGCAACTACAGGAAGGAGCTTCTGAAGAACCTGATTTGAGTTACTTTTTGTGCAATATTTGCTGAGGACAA
Source organism: Ammoglanis amapaensis (assembly GCA_028566735.1). Taxonomy (NCBI): domain Eukaryota; kingdom Metazoa; phylum Chordata; class Actinopteri; order Siluriformes; family Trichomycteridae; genus Ammoglanis; species Ammoglanis amapaensis. The sequence goes on along the minus strand of JAOUQU010000021.1, from coordinate 91,356 downwards.
ATTCATTCTGTTCTTGTTCTGATGTCAGTAACACAAACACCACAGCTGACCACTGTAATAATGAGAGATCACTTCCTTCTAAATCTCCAGATTTCAGATGATGCTGAACCTCCTCCACCAGTGAATGATCTCCAAGTTCATTCAGACAGTGGAACAGATTGATGGTTTTCTCTGTAGATGTTTTCTTATTGACCTTCTCCTTGATGTACTGAACCGTTTCCTCTTTGTTGTAGGAGCTACTTCCTGTCTGTGTCACTAATAAATGTAACAAACTCTGATTGGACTTCAGTGAGAGACCCAGAAGAAAACGAAGGAAAAGATCCAGATGTCCATTTTTACTCTTTAATGCTTCATCCACTGCAGCCTTGTGCATGTCTGGGAGTTTTTTTCTAAACAGAACATCTAGATAAGAAGACTGTTTCTGTGTATCAATGTTTTGTTGCTCTTTCATGAACATCAGGTGAACATAAAGAGCTGCGAGATGTTCCTGAATGCTCAGATGAACAAAGCAGTAAACTTTATTCTGGTTCAGTCCAAACTCCTCTCTGAAGATCTGTGTACACACACCTGAGTAAACTGCTGCTTCTCTCACATCAATTCCACACTCCATCAGATCTTCTTCATAGAAGATCAGGTTTCCTTTCATCAGCTGATTAAAAGCCAGTTTTCCCAGTTTGAGAATCATTTCTTCTTCTGTATCCTGGTTCTTTGGGTATTTTTCTCTGATGATGTTGGTCTGAATGATGAGGAAGTGTGTGTACATTTCAGTCAGAGTTTTGGGGATCTCACCACCTTCAG
>JAOUQU010000021.1:59973-73824 GCA_028566735.1 Ammoglanis amapaensis | reverse complement strand
GTGTTTGGGGGGAGAGGTGGGTGGTAATTCAGTAAAACCCAGATTTATAGTTCTGAAGGTTTTTTATTATAAAATGTTTGTAAATGTTTTGGTGAAACTTTCGAGATGAGAACTGACGTTTAGTTTGTCCCTCAGAAGTGAATTAAGATTAAGTTTAGAACTTCATAACAAACCAGCCAATACACCTGCTGAGACAGGGAGAACATGCTAATTTGCCCCATTGTTTTTCTCTTATGGAAGATGAGATGCCCCAGATTTAATAGTCTGATTACTGCATGTTTAAAGTGGACTTGAACCAGAGCAGATCAGGCTCGAACCCGGGTCTGTGGGGTCCACGCTGCAGTGTGGCACCTACATTAACAACTGTACCAGTCTCATCCAAAGCATGTGGACACCCACTCGTGGTGTTTCACCCTCTCCAGTGAGTTCTGTGTGATGTGTGAGTGTGTCTGTGGGAATCTGTACACAGATCATCGGAGAGATCATAATAAAGGACCTCTCGAACCCTTAATAGATGTATAAAGGGAGTTAGATACCCCTGTTAACCCCTGTCGGAAACACTTGATCGTGTAGACTATGCTGCCATCTAGTGGTCAGAATGTCAGTTACACCTGGAAAGCAGATTTTAAAACGTATAACATTTGGTAGATAACATCAAACATACTGAATATTATTAAACCAAATCTATCAGTGTTTAGAACTGTCATCACACATTAAGAAGGTTCTGGGTTCGATCCCCAGAAGGGACAAAGAAGGAGCTATTTTCTGTATGGATTTTGTATGTTCTCCATGGGTTTCCACTGGATGCTCCGGTTTCGTCCGACGCATTTAGTAAACAGAAGTTCTGAATATAATCCTGCTGGAGGAATCACAACTCAGACTGCGACAGTACAATAAAAAAAGAGCACACCCTAATCTTACATACACTGTAGCTGTCTGTCTCTGTCTTTTTATCTGTCTTTCTGTGTCTTGCTCTTTATGTCTTTGTGTCTCTCTCAGTTTTGTCCAGCTACCGCGCGGAAGCACCACTCTCCATCTTTATACTGAGAGAGGGTCCCTAAACAGTGGCCCTAGATAGTGGCCCTAGTGTTGTCGTAAAGCAAGACTAGTCAGCATGAATTTACTCCGGAAGCTCCGGTTTCCTCCCACAGTCCAAAAACATGCAAATTGAAAGTATGAAATTGTCCATAAACAACATAAACGACATAAACAACAACGCACATCCCTCTGTGCAGTGCTGGCCTCAAGCCTGGATAAATAGGTGGGTTGTATAAAAATGTATCTCAGATCTCTCGAGCTGCTGTAGTGCCCTCTACCGGGCGCAGCAGAGATTGCGCTCTGGACAGGTCACCGAATCCATCCCCACAACCACCAACGTTGCCACTGTTGGGCCCCTGGACGAGGCCCTTGGACCTCAATCGCTCAAAATAGTGTTCGATTGTACTTGTAAGTCGTTTTGATTAAAGGCGTCCTGATGGTTCTGTTTCACCCCTGCGGGTGTGGAATGGTTTGTCCCGATGACGTCACACATGATAATATATAGCACCGCACCGGTACTGTGATCCTCCCCGAATCCCCCCCGGCAGTCCGTGCGGTGGTGAGTGCGCGTGTGCTCCTCAGCTCGGCACACGGCCTACAAAAATTATTTAAAAAAACAAAAAAAAATAAATAACAATTAAAAAAACTCTTTAAAAAAATCGTTTTCTGTTCTAACGTGAGCGCGGCTCTGCTCGGGAGGAACTCCAGTGACCGACGTGTGGAGCTTCGAAGGCCTGACCGGGGAATAACCGACGTTTCGTTTTCATCCCGGCTGTCAACCGAACCTTCCGCGGATCGTCGAATAACCGACCGGCGTCTTAAAATACGTAGTTTTTCTGTTTTTAACCCGTTTTTAACGATTTTAAAGGGTTTTAACGTCGTGCGTTCGGTTACCTCAGGACTGTTAGCTCGCGACACGTTCTCTTTCGAGTCCGGCCACGTGCACGCGCCCGCGCGCCCCCGACACCTAGAGGATGAACCCCGGAGCCCCGAGTTACCCCATGGCCTCGCTTTACGTGGGCGACCTGCACTCTGACGTCACCGAGGCGATGTTGTACGAGAAGTTCAGCCCCGCCGGAGCCATCCTGTCTATCCGGGTGTGCCGGGACATGATCACCCGCCGCTCGCTCGGATACGCCTACGTCAACTTCCAGCAGCCTGCAGACGGTGGGTTGGTTCTCGTCATTTAAACCCTTCTCACCTCAACCGAAGCAGTCGGTGGAAACCCGGAGAACATGCAAAACTCCGGGCTCCCGCTTCCTCCGGCCGCTCCGGTCCCCCCCCCCAACAGTCCAAAGACGTGCAGGTAAGGCGAATTGGAACACATCAGATTGCCCATGTGACTTGTGTAATGGATAAACTATGTCTGCCATGGCGAGCAGCCCTATCCATGGCGCCCGGGAATCTGTCAGGGGGGGCGGTCGGTCATACCTGTTAGATCTGGGGAATTGAACGTGCACCCTTCTGATTACAAGTTCAGGCAGTTGTAGGGTTTGATCTGGCAACCATTCAGTTGCTCGTAATGTGTCCTACAGAAGGAAGGTTCTGGGTTTGATTCCCTTGTGTTCTTTATGTTCTATAGTGGTAGTAGTTCCTTGTTGTTGGGGTACTGTACTAGTAATATAAAGGATGTTGGTTCAAGACCCACCGGTGCTAGGTAGTGGCTGTTGGGCTCTTGAGCGAGGCCCTTAACCCTCGGTTGCTCTGATTGTAAGTAGTTTTTGATGGTCTGTGACGTGCTGTAAATGTAAATCAAACCTGCAGTCCATGTAAATAAAACTCGTACACAAACTGTAAATCTAAATAATGAATGTTGTCTCTCTCTCTCTCTCTCTTTAGCTGAACGTGCTCTGGACACCATGAATTTCGACGTGATTAAAGGTCGACCGGTGCGCATCATGTGGTCTCAGCGTGACCCCTCACTCAGGAAAAGTGGCGTTGGCAACATCTTCATCAAAAACTTGGACAAATCGATTGACAACAAAGCGCTGTACGACACTTTCTCTGCTTTCGGCAACATCCTGTCCTGTAAGGTAAACGCTCGCACGTTTTTCTGCTGAACACGTGTGTGTGTGTGTGCGCATGTGTGTGTGTGTACGTGACTGCATGTGTGTGTGTTTGCCTCTGAAGGTGGTTTGTGATGAGAACGGTTCAAAGGGTTACGGCTTCGTGCACTTCGAGACCCAGGAGGCGGCAGAAAGAGCCATCGAGAAAATGAACGGCATGTTGCTGAACGACAGGAAAGTGTGAGTGGACTTGATTTATCTACAGGAACTAAACAAACATCAGTGTTTTGTGTGTGTTGCAGTTTGATATGATGCATGGATTTGAAAACAAATTTACTTACAGAACTTTTACAAGCTGGTTACTTTACTAACGCTGGTAAACGCTGGTTTCTTTTCCCTGCGTCTGCATGGGTTTACTCTTATTCTCATTTCCTCCCACAGTCCAGACATGTAGTGAGGTTAATTGGAGATGCTGAAATTGTCCTGAACGCTGCAGAGAGTCTCACCGTTTGTTGAACAGAAACCTATCGTCGGCTCTGCTGGTTTACTCTTAACATTTATTCTAAAAGAATCTATTTATTGGCACTTTTTGAGTTGTTACAGTAGTGTTGAGTCTAAAATGGCATGTAGCATGAAGTCGTCCCCTTGGGTAAGTTAATACTAAACCGTGTGTGTAGTGTTGGTCAACATTTCTGTAAGCCATCGTGATGAGCAGATCTTCTAACCAGGTGTCTGGATCCTGAACACGTTTCTGTCTGCAGGTTCGTCGGCCGCTTCAAATCTCGCAAAGAGCGCGAGGCCGAGCTCGGCGCCCGAGCCAAAGAGTTCACCAACGTGTACATCAAGAACTTCGGCGAGGACATGGACGATGATAAACTGAAAGATGTCTTTAGTAAATATGGTACGAGCAGAATTCCAATCCTCCGTCCTTAATTCATGTGACGAACCTCCTGATACACTCACGTCTGCAGCCTCGTCAAATTCGGTGCGTCCTCTATCGTGGGCTGTTCCGGCCAAACGGCTGCCATAGAAACGTGCTAGTCCATGGGCCTCGTCGTCTTCTCGAGTAGATGCTGAGGATAATTAATGGCTATTCACATGATCTATCGAGGACACACTCGATTGTGTTGTTTGTTTGTGGTTTGTGTGACTCATTGTAGCTTTTGTACTTCAGGCACGGCCATGAGCATCCGGGTCATGACAGACGACGGCGGCAAATCCCGAGGGTTCGGGTTCGTCAGTTTTGAAAGGCATGAAGATGCACAAAAGGTTCGTTTGTTTCCTTTTAATCTACACTGAGAACAGAATTCTTTTGTGTTGCGTGTCGAACCGTGAACCTTCTCCCACGATAATGACCTTGATACAGAACTATAAACTGAAGGGAACAAAACAGCCATAAATCTTATCTGAATGTAAAGTGTTCATATTTATATATTTAATGTTTTAATTTGAAACCAAATCACAAACTCGACAGAATTACAATTGCAACTGAACATAATTTTGAGGAATTGAGTAGCAAGGGCCTCAATCGGGGGCCCAACAGTGCATCAACAGTCCCCAAACATGCAGGTGAGGTAAATAAAGGTATGAACTTGTCTATAACTGTGTTTGATGTGTAATGGACGACAGTCATGTGTGTTGCCTAAAAATGTAAAACGTGGTGCTAAATAAACACCCCCTCCCCTTTATTCTCTTCCCCAGGCGGTGGACGAGATGAATGGGAAGGAGCTGAACGGGAAGCTCATCTACGTGGGCCGCGCTCAGAAGAAAGTGGAGCGTCAGACTGAACTGAAGCGCAAGTTCGAGCAGATGAAGCAGGACCGCATGACGCGTTACCAGGTCCGTTTATAATGAAACATGTGACATCAGCAGCTCAGTCAAATTCAGTCTGCCCGGCTCAGTGGGTGAGACTGGCCAGTGGGCTGCCACAGTGAAGCGTAGTCCATGGGCCCCGTCATCTTACCCTAGATCTGGGGGATAATTATTGGCTACGTACAAGATTACTTTCTGTAGTGTGTGTTAACGTTGTGGTAATTTCACACAGGGTGTTAACCTGTATGTGAAGAATCTGGACGATGGGATTGATGACGAGCGCCTGAGGAAGGAATTCTCTCCATTTGGGACGATCACAAGTGCAAAGGTGAGACGATTCAGCAAGTATCGATCCGCATCGATTCCTGGCAGGTTTCTGATCATTCAAATGAACTGATTCGGTTTGCGTCCCTACTGAACTGCTCATTTTATTTCTTGTTTATTTTTTACTTTTTTAATTTCTGTGCTTTATACTGTGTCTCTGACCCCCGTAACATTTACCCCTCTGAACGTAGGTCATGATGGATGGCGGGCGCAGTAAAGGTTTCGGCTTCGTCTGCTTCTCCTCACCGGAGGAGGCCACGAAGGCGGTGACCGAGATGAACGGCCGCATCGTCGCCACCAAGCCACTGTACGTGGCTCTCGCGCAGCGTAAAGAGGAGCGCCAGGCTCACCTCACCAACCAGTACATGCAGAGGATGGCCAGCGTCCGTGCCGTGCCAAACGCGGTCATTAATCCCTATCAGCCTGCCCCACCCTCAGGATACTTCATGGCCGCCATTCCTCAGGTGTGTGCTTAGTTTTCTGTTCTAGTGCACCTGCAGCTTTATTCCACATAAATGTGATTTACTGAGATGACAATTCTTCCCCTGCTCTTAGACTCAGAACAGGGCTGCATATTACCCCACCAGCCAGCTGGCACAGCTCCGACCCAGTCCACGATGGGCCGCCCAGGGGGTCAGACCTCAGCGTGAGTAAAGATAATACGTCTGCTGCGTATTTGTCTGTTAGATGTAAATGTTAAGAAACTGGTGATTTGTTTCTCTGTAGATTTCCAGAACATGTCGACCACGATGAGACCTTCAGCTCCGAGACCGCAGAGTTACGGCTCCATGAGACCTGCTTCCCAGGTTCCTCGTGTGATGTCCACTCAGCGTGTTGGTACGTGTACGACTTCCTTAATAAACCGTAATCTCCATTTTATGCAGGAAATAACTAGAATGTTAGAATTCAGTCATATGACCCCTTGTTCATTTTTGTTTTATTCCAGCTGCGCAGTCGTTGGGTCCACGTCCGGCAACCGCCGCGCCGTCTACCGCCCCGGTGCGCACTGTTCCACAGTACAAATACACCCCCACAGTGCGCAACCCTCAGCAGCACATAAACACCCAGTCCCAAGTCTCAATGCAACAGGTGAGAATCCTCCTCTACATTTTCTTATTGACCTGTGGATTGAACGCTGTATTAAGTTCTTCTTCTGTTCTAGCCTGCGGTTCATGTGCAGGGTCAGGAGCCTCTGACGACCTCCATGCTCGCTGCAGCACTACCACAGGAGCAGAAACAAATGCTGGGTGAGTCCCGCACAAACACACACTCGGATTTAAGAGAAAATACCCCGCAGTCTTTAATCAGTTTGCTGGGTTTGTCCACAGGCGAGCGTCTGTTCCCTCTGATCCAGAACATGCACCCCACTCTGGCGGGGAAGATCACCGGCATGCTGCTGGAGATCGACAACTCTGAGCTGCTGCACATGCTGGAGTCTCCAGAGTCTCTGCGCTCCAAGGTAACATTTGATACTAGATTAGATATACTGACCAGGTGCTGGGGTGATGATGCCAACCTGTTGTGTGGAGAAGCTCCTGCAGTGGCGGGAATCTCCACCCGGATACCTGACGACACACAGGGGCCATCTGACCAGCACATGTCTGACTAGTTATGTTTCACTATGAACACACACTGCATCTGATGCTGATTTTATTCTCCCATGAATGTTACATTAATTTAAAAATGACTGGGTAGGTTATTGTAGCACCAACAGATCAAAACTCGAGCTGTGGGTGACTGGGAGATTGTCTTACTGAAACTCCATGTGTGTGGATGTTTGGATGCTGAGATGTTTTTGGTGTTTCAGGTGGACGAGGCCGTGGCCGTGCTGCAGGCTCACCAGGCTAAAGAAGCTGCACAGAAGAGCGTCACCAGCTCTGCTGGCGGGTCAGGCAACTGAGCTGATGTAAGCCTCCACATGCTAAACACGCCGGTCAGTAACCACAGGACAGTCAGATCCATGTTTATAACCTGTCTGTCTCTCTCGTTCTCTGATTCTGCAGCGCTGCCAAACTGGGAACCACCGCGGGGGAATCGAGGAGAAAAAAAAATTTAAACATCGAAAAAAATAAAACGCTGCAAAAAAGATGGAACCGTATTCTAAAGGAAACGAAGGAAGTAGATTCTGCCAGGTCTAGAGAAGACCTTGTTAATCATAAATAAAAAATACAGAAAAAAATGAAAAATACTAAAATAAAAAATGGAACATTTGAGGTTTTAAGGAGCTTTGCACCAGAATGTGAGGAAATGAAGTCTCCATCGTTCTGTTATTTATTTTATTCGACCACATCGGGACCACGTGGTTCTAAATAATATATTGAACTTCTGCTTGCTCAAATAAATCATTTAAAAACTGTCTGCAAGTCCTTTTTGATTATTTATGGTCCACAATTAATTACACGTTTATTACCCACTTTTGGACTGACTGCAACTTTCTGTTGCATTGTGGGTGATATTTAGTGTTTATTCATCCAGAACAGTGTTTGAGTCGCTGCTCTGACTGTCTGGTTACAGCATGAAGTCCTGGGTTTCTCACTTTGACCTGGTGCATACGGTGTTTAATTTGCATGTTCTCTGCCTTCTCACAGTCTAAAAACCTGCAATGATAATTGAAGATACCAGATGTGTTTGTGATGTGATCGACTGAGTCTGATGAATCGTTGCTTAGCAATTCCAAAAACTGGATTAAACATCAGAAGGTTGCTAAGTTTTAATCCTCCGGCTGCCAGTTTATTTTGGGTGTTTGTCAGGCCTGAAATGACCCATTATGGTCCCAGACATGCTAAATTATAATTATATCATTGCTTTAGGTAATGTCAACACTGACCATGTAAATGATTGTTGTAGGAGAGCAGTGGCTGATTCAAATTGTATTGAGCTCATTGGGGTGAAATAAACAATCTTAGATTAACATCTAAATCTTTTCCAAATGCAGGTCCCACAAGTCTGTTTACTTCCTTTTGACCTCACATGAAGATGTTTGTACATCATAAAGTGATTATTACAACACACGTGACTCAGGAAAACAGCTGCAGCAAACAATCGCACTAATTCAACTTCATTTAGCTATTTTATTTTTAAACTAAATTTTTTTTATTTTTTTTCCTTCCAAGAATTCATTCTTTTGATCTGAATTTAGTGCACCAGCGCATCATTACCCGGATCGACCTTCCTGCATGGCTGTAGGTTTACACATGACCCACAGCAGGCTGGAGTTTCTGGAGAAACCAGTGCTGGAAATACACCAACTCGTTACACAAAACACACACACACACACACACACACAGATGAACTTACACAACAGGAAGATGTGATAGCTGGGAAATGTGCTTTGTTGTGCGTCTTGTGATGCAGATTACAAACGGTACAAAACATTTTGATCAGATTAGGTGTGGTGCTGCCATAAATCAGCCGGATAGAAACTCGATCTGCAGACGACAAGTTACAATTACAACAGAGTAGAAAGTATTTTAACAATTTAGCTTTACAAAGCAACACATTCTGTTGTCCTTAAAGATCAAGAACATTTACATATTTACATTTTCAGTGGCAAAGCAATTGTAAGATAGGGGCCTTGCTCAGGGGCCCAACAGTGACAATTTAGTGATAATTGAGTTTAAACTGACACCTCCTTTGCCCTATTTGCATGTTTTTGGACTGTATGAGGGCCGCGAGGCACACAGAGGAAACGCTCAGAGACACTTAGAGAACATGCAAAATCTGGGACTACCTCAAAATCGAACCCAGGACTTTTTTCTGTGAGGGTTACTAAGTATAAACCTGTTTTGTTAGACGGTAAATCCAGTTTGACAGAAAGTAACATTTAATAGTTGTGTAAACAAACTGCTGTAGTTTTGTTAATGTGATCTTGTTTACAAGTATAAACAGTAAAAACGATCCACTGTTGTTTATTGGCACTGGCAGGACTGTTTTTGTTTGGTGTTGGGTAACGCCGGGTTGCTGTGTCCAGGGCAGCGGCTCAATGTTCAGTGCTCTCGACTATCAATCAGAAGATTGGGGGGGTTGAATCCTCTGCCAGACAGCCACATCGACCCTTGGGTCATGCATTCGAACCCTTCTCACCCGAGACAGACTCACTGGCCTCTATAAGAAGCTGTAATGTGGAGTCCCAGTGAGATTGGGTACCGAACTTGCACACATCTGATTTCGATTTATTAAGCACCACGCTGCCTATTTACATCATTTAGCAGATGCATTTATTTAAAGCGACTTGCAATAACAATGGAACACTATCTCGAGTGAAAGGGTTATAAGGGCCTCGCTCAGGGGCTTGAACTGGTGACCTTCTGATGTCTGGGCCAATATCTTAACCACTAAGCATCACTGCCCTGATGTACTGGAGACTTTCCTGACGTTTCTAGGTTCGACTTTGGGCTCCAACATATCGATCATACGAACATTTTCCTCGGACGTGTGAACAAAACATCGAAACAAACTAACATTTGGCATAAAATGGCGTTTTGGACGGTAACTTGTGTAAGTTGGGCGTGACGTCACTAAGGGCTGTCTGTGAAGTGCACTAGGTAGGGAGTGAGTGAGCGCTGCAGCTGAGCGGATGATTTGAGACGCGGCCCCGCGGACAGGGAGTTGTCGGGTCGGCCGTAAGTTTTTTAACCGACCGAGAACTGAAAGCTTTGTGATTGGGACTTTAATTCGAACAGTCGGCGGTTTTAATCGAGTAAAGGGGATGAAATGCTGTTACGGAGCTGAAGCGAGAGGTGAGTTTATGTTCCTGAGGTAAACGAGCTCATTAAACGGTCGACGGTAGTACATGCTAATGCTGTTAGCATCCGAGCTAAAGCTTCAAGCCCTCAGACTCCACTCGAGTATTATTCGGTCAACATTATTAACATTTAAAAGGTTTAATAAGGACCAGATTTACACAGTAATGTTTAATACGATTACTCGGTGTCATACTCGAATCCCTCGTGTGTGTAGTTTGTGTATAAAAAACTGTGACCGGTTGGTGCTAAATGCTAATCGAATGTATTCTTTTGGTCGATGTGATTAAATCAGTTTTAAACATTTGAACGCTTTAGAGTCAAATAAAAGTGGATTTTTCTCAAGTTGAGCAGGTTTTCGGAACTTATTCCAGTCAGATGAGGTTCATTATTGTTCTCGGTTTTCCGTTTTGTCCTTTTGCTTTCATTTCAGTGGAATTGTAAATAAATCAAATCGAATTAAAATATCGTTTATCATGTGAACAATTTTATAAAGCATTTCATGAGAAGTATATATAATAATTTCTTAATATATACTCTGTTTATTATTTCATTCACATTCTACAGTCAGTCTGTACATTAGAATGTTAATAAAGTTGTGAATTTTGAATCTAAACATTTATAATCGATACAAAACAAACTTTTAAATCTAAATATTAATAATATTAATAATAATTCAATAATAATCTGTTAATGATTTTACACGAGCAGCTTCAGATCAGATCATTTCCCCTCGTTTCAATATTAAATCTGTAATATAGTCTATATTACATAATATTAATAAAATAATAATGATTACAATATTACAGATGAAATCTTTGGGGTTTGATATGATGATGCTGGACTTTGGACGGATGATGAATCTTTTATCTGTCTGAAAAACAAACAAGTTCCAGTCACTTTAAAGATTTTTATTTCATGTTTATTTAGTGAGATCAGAAGCTTTTGAGTTGATCGTAGATGAAAGTTAAACTTTAATTCTATAAAAACTACAGCAGATGGAGGTCTGTATTATTTATTCAGTCTGGTTTTTACTCTGGATGCCCTTCCTGATACCTTCATCCTTCTACCACTACTTCAATACAGTGTGAATACACTAAACACCTGAACAGGTCGTCGGTTGGTTGCTGGTTACCGAGACCAGCATTTGAACCTGAATGCATATCTTTGGACTGTGTGAGGAAACCAGAGTACCCAGAGGAAATCCACACAGTAAACCCAGGATCATCGTACCCGGGAATCAAACCCTGGACTTTTAGCTGTAAGGTGACAATGCTGTAACCACTTAGCCACCATATCCTTAAACAACTCTCCTTATTTATCCTGGCCCTTTGGGACAGGCGCTACAGTTCACTGGTTTGTACCTCCTGGTGTTTGATACTTACCTGCTGCATGTTTCTGGACTGTGGGAGGGAAAGTTGATTGGAAATGTCTCTTTATTCATTAACGTGTTCAGTAAAGACGATTAAACTGATGCTTGTTCCAGATGTTTCCAGCTGTTCAGGACTCGTGTGACCTTCCAGTCAGATCGTCGTGTGTGTTTTACACGGAACTCCTAAACGGGTGCAGGGATTTGTGTGTGTGTGTGTGACTCGTTTATTTTATTCATCTTTATTTTATTAGTTGGAAGCCCAAATTCACTGATTTTTTTGTGTGTTGTAAATAAAAAGATTGATTAGTTGAACTGACGTGGTGTGTATCGCTGTCTTCTCACAGTTAGGAGGTTCTGGGTTCGATCCCCAGGTGGGCCGGTCTGGGTTCTTTCTGTGTCTGGGGCCACTAAATCATTTGTGTGTTTGATATAAACTTGTTTACTGAACAAAACTGTACGTTCATTCAGCTCGGCTTCATCCTGCTTGTTCTAAATGGAGCCCAACAGCAGCTGCAACACACACACACACACACACACACAAAATAGAACTGAATTTATTTTAGGTTGAAAGCCGCTTCCACACACAGATGTTTATTATTGTGTTATTTCTTAGAGCGCCCCCTGCAGGAAGCAAGTTTTCATTATTTGCCCTTGTGTCTAGGTGTGTGTTTGAGTCTCTGTGTGTGTGTGGTGGGTATGTTTGGGTGTTGGTGTCTGGGTGTGTATGTGTTGTGTGTCTGGGTGTGTGTTTTGTAAGGAAATCTGTCCATGCAGGAAATTCCTTTAATAAGCTCATTACAGAAATCCTGTCTCTCTCTCTCTCTCTCTCTCTCTCTCTCTCTCTCTCGCGCTCTCTCTCGCTCTCTCTCTCTCTCTCGCTCGCTCTCTCTCTCTCTCTCGCGCTCTCTCTCTCACACACACACACACACAGACGATTTAAACTGTGTGTGGGTATATAGGAACTGAGGCTATATGTATTTATTATTATAATGATGCATCAGTTCTTCTTGTGTATTGATCAGAATTTTTTTTTATGATTAAAGAATTACGATTATGAAGATAAAGAATAGAAGATAAAATCTCAGAACTCATTACGTTCTCCTCCGGTCACTCATCTTCCAGTTGTTCTCCTGTCCACAACACGAGAACCCCCACACCCACACCCCCAGCAAACACCATCAAATCATCATCATTAACCTGCCGGACATAATGAGATACACAACAATAAATCACACCAGGCTGTTCAAACACAACGTTCTAGAAGTTCTAGTCGACTGGAACGGCTGCTTTGTGAGATGATTGACAGATCTTCTACTGACAGAATGATTCAGTGCTGGTAGTGGTTTATGAATGATTGTATTTAAGGTGGACTGAATGAGTTGGTGATGATTTAACATGATTTAAACAAATCATAAAGCCTGTTGTGATTCACTGAGTCGACTCACTGAATCATTGCTTGTGACTCATTTTTTAGATCCGGGAGAGGTCCAGCCCAGCGACTCCAGGGCCCGACGAGCGGGCCGCTTCCCCGACCCGGTCCTGGTGGCCTCGCCGTCATGTCCTGACACCCTGCCCTCTCCTCTGAACACCCCATCCCCTCCCCCCTCCCCATCCTCGCCCTCTTCCACATCCTCGTCCTCCTCGTCTCCGGACTCCAGGGTCCCATACGCAGAGATGAGCCTCAGTCCTTCAACGCTGGACCCGGACCGGGACCTCCCCTCCTCCTCCGTGGTCAGGAAGACCCCCAAGAAGCGTGGCATCTCCCTGCGCTCGCTGTTCCGGAGACGCCGCCCGGATCCCAGGTCCCGCAAATCCCGCCCGGGCGTGGACAGCATCGCCAGCGTAGAGAGCGTCGTCCAATCAGAGACGCAGCTCCAGCAGCAGCAGCTGCAGCAGGACGTGGCGTCCACCTCGACATCCTCGTCCTCCTCGGAGTTCCTGGAGTGCCCGCTGTGCCTGCTCCGCCATGCCCGTGAGCGCTTCCCAGACATCATGACGTGCCCCCACCGCTCGTGTGGCGACTGTCTGCGGCAGTACCTGCGTATCGAGATCTCAGAGAGCCGCGTCAACATCAGCTGCCCCGAGTGCTCCGAGCGCTTCAACCCCCACGACATCCGCCTCATCCTGGCTGACCGCGCCCTCATGGACAAGTACGAGGAGTTCATGCTGCGCCGCTGGCTCGCCGCAGATCCCGACTGCCGCTGGTGCCCCGCCCCTGACTGCGGGTAAGAAACACATCACATCACAACTCGGTACAGTCGGCGTGGGAGGGACGAGTGGTGAGGATGGAGTGACAGCGTGGGGACCGTGGGGCGAGGGTGGCAATAAGTTAATGAATGGCATCAAGGGTAATAAGGGTGGCAGTGTGGGTGTGGCTTCATTGTAATAAATGGCAGGCCTGTGGGTAGAAGGAATGGCTAAATTGCATCGGGGTCGGTAGCTAATGGTGGCAGTGAGTTAATTAAAGTCCAGATGTTTGTCATGAGTGTAAGTGTGTGTGTGTGTGTGTGTGTGTGTGTGTGTGTGGGTGTGGGTGTGTGTGTGTGTGGTGGGTCTG
>JAOUQU010000021.1:22700-34413 GCA_028566735.1 Ammoglanis amapaensis | reverse complement strand
GGGGGTAATAAACCGAGAGAATCACGGTACAGAAGAACACTGATGATGACCGGGGTTACCGGGAGTGGGGCGGTAAATGCTGTGTGTGGACAGGACAGCTTAAGGATGTGATTGGGCGGGGGAGGTGCATGGTTTTGGGTGTGATTGGGGAGGGGGGGTTCAGGGCTGTGGTCAGTGAGTGGACATGGTATGTGGGTGTGGAACTATTCAACATAAACACCATAAAAACCTCAAGACCTTCAAAAAGTCCTTCAGCGCCACCATGTGGATACTTTTATATAAAAGCTCCAGATGGTATGGATAAGAAGCTGGAGGTGCTCAGGGGGGCGCCGTTTTGGGACCAGTGGACCTTCTGATGGTGTCGGAGGTTGGACCTGCTGGAGAAGCGTTTGTCGCAGTGCTGGCATGAGAAGGGTTTTTCCTTGGTGTGAATGCGCCGGTGGCACACCAGCTGCGTGGACACGCGGAAGGACTTGCCGCAGTCAGGGCACTGGTAGCGCTTAGGCTCTGTGTGAATGCGCCGATGGTTCTTATAGGCCATGAGGTTGGAGAACTCCTTCTGGCAGGGGGCACAGTAGTAAGCGCCAGACTTGTGACTATTCTTATGGTTGAGCAGGGAGCTGGCGTGCCGGTACCCTCGCCCGCACTGATCACACACATGGGCGCCGGCTCGCTCCCGTGGCGGAGCGTCTGGGTGGCACGCCTGCATGAGGGTGAGGTCCAGGCCGGAGCTCCAGCCTGGTTCCTGGTGGGCGTGTCCATGCTGCAGGTGCAGCCGGAAGCTGGTCTGACTGGGAAAGGTGCGCGGGCACAGGGTGCAGGCCAGCTCCCGGCCGGCCTGGTGGGTGCGGCGCCGGTGGTTCTGAAGCTGTGAGTACAAGCGGAAGGCCTTGCCACACTCGGCGCAGTGGTGACGGCGTGGCTGAGCGTGAATGCGTCGGTGGTTCTTTAGAGCCAGAAGATTGGGGTAGGTCTTGAGGCACACGGCGCAGTGGTAGATGCCAATGGTGTGGGTGTTCTTGTGGTTGAGCAGAGAGCTGGCGTGGCGGTACGAGCGGCCGCACTGCTCACACCTGTGAAGGGAAGGACAGAGGCAGGGGGGCGTAAATCCAGAGGAGAGATGAAAATACTCAAGTACTGATACTCAGAGTATTTTGTATTCAAGTACGAAAAGTTACAAATCTCCTCAAGTAAAAAACATGACTGAGTTTAACACAAGGGGGCGCTGTGTGTCTCATGTGTAATACAGTACAGGGTTGCCAGATGCGCACTACCATTGTGCTTAAAGATATTGGTTGAGGACCAATGCAATCTGGCAACCCAAGTCAATGCAGGATTTCCCAATGATTTGATTGAAGTCAGTGTCGGGTGTGAACGGATTCTTTTACAAAACATTCAGATGATAAAAACCACTTAAAAGAGGCCCAAACTCCTGAAGAACAGGAATAAGAGTCAATAATACGAACGTGCACTTCCTGTGATCTGATTGACAGTCAGGATTCATTAGTGAGCGCTGCTGTGTGTGAGCAGTGTAAAGCTGTACAGTACAGATGTTACACACAGGTACGTACAGGTATATGATCTTTCATCCAGCCACCAAATCATGCCAAAACAAACCAGCCTGGAGCACCAGGGGGAGCCAGAGGGGACACTGGCTACATCTAAGCAGTCTGAGCTCAGGCCTGCGATTTTATAGCAGCAGTTTGAGCACAATGTGCATATTCCTGTGTTAATAACAGTGTGAACACCACACCATCAAAAGTATGCGGACACCCCTCCTATTCATTTCATTTAGAGCCTCGGTGGGTGGTGTCACTGTTCTTCTCTCGACCACAACGCAACTCAAGGCACAACATTATCAGCCAATCAGAGTGCTTACAAAGATTTCGAAGACCCCACCCAGATAGTCCGTTCATCCCACCCCTGAATAGTCAATTGTGGATCAGTGTTAGCAGAATCTGAACATTTATAATGGATAAAATAAGTACATGGCAATGACATTAATCAGAAGATTGTTGGTTCAAGCCCCACCACAGACATTCACATTTGGGGGACCCTAAACCACCGGGGCGGTGCGTTCACTGTTCCAGAAAAAAGCTCCGGGACGCATCATAACTCTTGACTCATGCATACTGAATGTGCCCCCCACCCCCCCAGACACACACACACACACACACACACACACACATGCACTCTGACATGTGTGTCGGACCAACTGCATCGATTTCACCAGCACAAGGAGACTTCATATGCAGATCAGCTTTCTGTACTGAGAGCAACACGATGATCCAATTATTCTTACTACTCTAGACAGTGCAGTACCATCAAACAGCCAGCAGATGGCATACTTTGCTCCAAACCCTATACGATTTATTTTGTTCTCTCGGACGGCAATGATTGGAACGTTTATGGTGAGGTGTCCGGATACTTTTGGCTCTATAGTGTACAGAGCAACATCAATAACAACAATGCTAAGAAATATCAAACAGTTCTAGTGTGATTAAAATAAATGTGATTTATGAACAAAACAGAGAGAGAGTTTAAGTCTATGACTCGGGAGCTTAGTGCTAACTGAGAGTAGAGGGGTGGGAGGAGGGTAACTTATCTGGTCTCCACTAATCAAACTGTCCAAACTTCAGAAAAATCCGAATTCCGGCACACGAATGGTCCCGAGGAAGCCGGATTGGAGATCATATACCTGTAATAGACACGCAGAGAGCCGTGTGATCTTTACTATGTTCACTTGACAAATCATGGAACAACTAGACGTAAGAACTCACGTGAACCGGCACTCCTCTGCCCCCTCCGGCGCCGCCGCCTTGCTGCCGTACTCCATGATGCCTACCTGGTTGTCCCCGCAGCGGTGCCGGGCCAGTCCTGAGCGTCCCTGGAAGCTCTTCCCGCAGGTGGGGCAGGCGAATCGAGCGTGTCCCTCCTCGTGCACCCTCTGGTGATTGCGCAGGAAGCGCGCCAGACGGAAGGCCTTGCCACAGGTGCCACATATGTGCCGCTTCTTCTGTGTGTGGATGCGCATGTGGTTGCGCAGCGCCATGTAGTTGGTGTAGGGCTTGTCACAGTATGAACAGCTGAAGTTGCCAGTCTTGTGCGTGTTCTTGTGGTTCAGCAGGCTGCTGGCGTGTTTGTAAGAGCAGCCACACAGGTCGCAGGAGAAGGGCCGCTCCTCACGCTCGGGGGAGCCCAGGTCACCAGCGTCCAGGTTCAGAACGGACCCACCCAGGGAGCCCGAGGAGGAGGAGGCCATCTGGGCACGGCAGTTGTGCGAGGCTAGATCGGAGGAGCTGCGGAATAGCTCAGAACAGCCATTGCACTGATAGCCCGGGGCGGACGGCTGCATCTGCATCGACTGCAGCTGCTGCAGCTGCATCTGCTGCATTTGTGGCTGCACGCTGGGGCCCGGGACATCCTTACACAGCTGGTTGCTGGTGTGCGTCTCCAGCTGCCTCTGGTTTCGGAAGCCGCGTCCGCAGTCCTGGCAGGAGAACTTCTTGAGGGCGAAGTGCATGCGCAGGTGGTTTTTCATGGCCAGCCGATTGGGGTAGGTGGAGTTGCAAACGTTGCAATGGTACTCGCCAATCTTATGCAGGTTCTTGTGATTGGCCAAGCTGCCAGCGTGGCGGTATGTGCGGCCGCACTGATCGCAGGCGAAAGGCCGACGCCCGCTCCCATCATCCACCTGCTGCGCCCGGGCATCGGCATATGGCTTTTTGTAACCTTGCTGAGGCTGCCCGTAGCCAGACATCATCTGACCCTGGTTCTGCATCTTGGAGTCACCCATGCGCTGCATCTGCTGCATCTGCTGTGAGGGTCCGCTCTCATACCGCGCACCGTTGTGTTGGTTCATGCTGCTGCTGTGGTGGTGGTGGTGGTGGAGTCGCTGGTCCAAGCCTCGTCCGCTGGTCTTGGCTCGGTGCTCCTCGTGCAGGCGCAGGTGATTGATCAGCTGCTTCTGGATCTTAAAGGCTTTACCGCACTCCTCACACTTGTGTCTGCAGAACAGAGAGAGAGAGACAGAGAGAGAGACGAGGAAAGAGAAACACAGAGTAAGAGAAAGACCAAGTGAGATAAAAAGAAACAAGAGAGAAAGACAAAAAGATCGAAATAAAAAGTCATATACAGAAAAAAAGAAACAGAAGAGAGAAAGAGGAAACGAAGGGTGAGACAGGTTCAGATGGACCACTTGGGTCACAACCCGAGCAGCACTCACAATGATGATTAGACGAGCTTACACTGGAAAGATGGTTCTACGCGGCCCATGGCTAGGGCTAAATAGTACGCATTTCTTAATAAAACATTTTGAGGAACTAATTCTTTTGACGTTTGGGGTGTGACGAGGCCCTGAGGAGCACATCTGCACTCAGTACATACACACGGCAGTATGCAAAGAGAATTACACAGTTAAAGAGTAGAGTAGGGCACATGCAATGCTAGCTAACCTCTTTAAGTCAAAATGAGTCCTCTGGTGATTCTTGAGTGCCAGCAGGTTGTAGTAGCGTTTTTGGCACACCAGGCAGCGGAAGACGCCAGTCTTGTGCGATTTCTTGTGATTCAGAAGGGAACACGGATGCCTGTAGCCACGGCCGCACTGGTCGCACTTGTGCGGTCGCTCCTCGGAGCCGCCCACGTGCCGGTGCCCCACACCTCCACTCATCCCCTTGGCTCTGCCCGAGTCTTTACCGCCTCTCGCCTTGCCTGGGCACAGGTGAGTGATCAGGTGATGGCGATCTGCAAAGAACATGCCACAGTCAACGCAAATGTGGTTCCTGGTGTCCACTTTGCCATTAGCACTAGAGCTGTTGACCACGCCCAAACCCTGAGCGGGTCCACTGGGCCGGGCAGGGCCGTGGACCAGCTGGTGGTTCAGGAGGTCCTGCTTCCTACTGAAGGTTTGGCCACACACACTACACACCAACAGGTTTGCCTGGCTGCCCTCGTGCCGCCTCCTCCACTCCTGCTCACCTAGCAACGTGAGGGACGATCCCGAGGGCGTGGTGCTGTGGGTGGGGCCATCATGGCTGCGCAGGTGGCTGCGGAGGGCACGAAGACTGGCGTAATGGTTGCCGCACACCGTGCACTGGTACACCTCAGTGTCGTCATCCTTGTTGTCCGTCCTCTTGCCCTGAGACGTCTGGTTTCCTCCAAATGGCACCTGGGTCCGCCGTTGACGGTTGCTGCTCTCTTTGTGCCCGGCACTGCCAGAGCCCTGGAACGACATGTTAGCCATGTAGCCATTGGGCATGCCACCCTGCTGGGCACACATGTGCCTGTCCGTCTGCCGGCTGTTCTGCGAGAGAGAGGATTGCCTGGAGCTGCCTGGTGCCAGTGAGCCATCAAATCGATCGTGGAATTCTAGCGAATCAAGACCGCCGCTGCCCCCACCCCCCGTTGCGAAGTGCCCGGAGAGATTTGACGTGCCATTGGGCTGATCCTGGGTATGAACAAAGTTCGATTGGGATTCCAGGCCAGTCAGAGGCTCGGACGACAGCCAGTCGCCTTCCGAGTTCAAACCCTGAGAACTGGGGCGTGTCTTGTGACTGCGCAGGTGACTCTGGAGTGCCGCAAGGTGCGGGTACTCTTTACAGCAGATGGTGCACTGGTACTGGCCTGTCTGATGGCAGCGCTTGTGGTTGACCAGACTCCCGGCATGTCGGTAACTTTTCCCGCACTCCTGACACTTGAATCTGCGCTCGGCTTCCGAATCATTAATAGATGAGGACTGCCGGACACTGGACTCTCCAACTGGCGAGGATACGGATGGCTGGGGATTTGAACCAAGGACCTCCGAGTTTAAGATAGATTGGGGTTCTTGGGAATGCATAGGGGGAGGAGGTTCATGGGTCAGATAGTGAAGTTTGAGACTCTCCACGTCTGTGTGTCCGGAGCCGCAATAGGCACATGTGTAGATGGAAGTGTTTATGTGCGGAGCTAGCATTTGGTCGTAGCGCTTGTCGGGTAATGGCAAGGGCAGGGAGTCACCCAGGGCAGGGGTGTAAGGATTAATGGTAGGCGTACGCACAGCGCCCAGGTTGTGTGGCACGATGCTCGGGAAAGAGCGACCCAGCCCTAATGACGACGAGGCGGCGTTATGTAACAAGACGTGCTCCTGAAAGTCCGTCTTATTGGGCAGAGAGATCTGGCACAGGTGGCAGTAACAAGCCATCATGTCGTCTGTCTGAGGGGCTGGAGGTCGAGACTGGGCCGGGGCCTCCGGGACCAGGCTACCCATGGACATGCCAGGGGGTTTGAACTTGGAATGAGTGCGCTCGTGGGCGCCCAGTGCCGCCAAGTTGTTGAACTGCTTGTAACACAGGGCGCACTTGTACGTGCCCTCCTGGTGAGACTTCTTGTGGTTGACCAAGCTGCCGTGGTGCCTGTAGGTCCTGTCACACTGGTCGCACTTGAACGGTCGGTCCCAAGCATCGTCGGAGCCGGGCGACTTCTGCTTGTCGTGGTCGTGACCCGCCATCATGCTGCCGCTGCTCGGGTGCCCTCGGTAACCTGTGTCAGAAAGATCTTGTGCTAAGCCATAATCCCTATCTTCAACACCCTCCTCATTCTCCTCTTCAGCGTGAGCACTGGGAGACAGAGTATGAATTCGGAGGTGGTTCTTCAAAGCTAAAGCGTTTGGAAGTGTTCGGCTGCACACTGGGCACTGGTACGAGCCGAGCTCGTGGGACTTTTTGTGCGACGCCAAACTACTGGCATGCTTGAAAAATCGTCCGCACTGTTCGCACTCGAATCGGCCAATCGCGTCGTGGTGATAGTGGGCTCTTGTGTGCTCCAGGAGGATAGGTGCACTCAGGCATATCGTGTCGCATTCTTTGCAAGGAAAACCCTTGGCACGATTCATGTCATGCATAGCCATGGTGAGAAAATCGTAATGAAAAAGGAGGGGGTCGTCCACATAAAACGATCCTCGAACATAGAAGAAAAAGGGTGTGGTGGTGTTGGGGGGTGTGGGGGAGCAATGTGTGAGGCTCAGCTCTCTGCTTCTGAGGTATCAGCCATTTTACCTGGGATGGCGAAATTTTCGATCCAATCGGCCTTTCAAATCCACACGTCTTCTGGCGGGTTCAGAGAGCGTCTGGGCGGGGCGCCGGAGCGAGCCTGAGGAGACAGAAGATGAGAAACCAGACATCAACATTACCAGAGACACTGGATTGTGAAGATGGATCTTAATCTCAGGGTGAACTCAGTACAGAGTAACCTGAACTTACAAATGCTTTATCAACCTTCTCAATTACCAAAATTTTTTTTTTCACTTAACGTAACAATCATTTTAATCTTACTGTCCAAAAGACAACAATGTGTAGCAAAAAAAAACAAGTTATTTCAAATATGTGTCAAAGAACAACTCCTACAAGATTATTGTTCAAAATTCTGATTAGTCAAATTAAACTAGTATCCACTTTCAACACATATCAGACGTTTACTTATTTACATTGTCTAATTTATTGAGGTAGTTGATTAAGTAAGTCAGCTAAGCAGCTTGCTAGGTTTTACAACACAAACTGTAAATGAAATGTTTGTCCTTTGTTTTTTCTTTACATCAGCTGTAACATCAAAATGACCACAAAAACAGAAAGAATGTGGTAAGAAAATGAACATCGAGAAATGTACAATGATGTACAGAAGAGAACCCACACTGTAACAAAAATGAATGTGTGGTGTTTTATTGTTCATTACAGTTTCTGTGTTTACGGGGTTCGCCTTTGAAACAAAGACAATAGTAAAATATCAACCATAGTCCAAATCAATCTCTCTCTAGACACTTGTGTGATTGGTGTGTAGTGATCCCATGACTGTAGTGGGATTAGTGTAAAACATGGATGTGTGGAACTTTTCTCCAGGTTCATAAACGACTGTGTCTGTGGTGAACATCAGATCCCACAATCCAAGAACAAGTTCAAACAAAGTCCACAAAGTCAAAAAAAGTTGCTTCTGGATTCAGTGGCTCACTGGAGGAGCATTGAAGTATGTGAATGACATTCTGGCTTAAAATTGTGTATGTTTAAAAGTATTACAAATGATTTAGTGCAGAAAAGATGTCTCAAATTAATATCACCCAAAATATTCATATACAAGCCTTCACTTCAAAGTGAGTGACTCTCACTACATCGACCCGATTTGTTCAGAATTCATTTTTCTTCAACACGTCTGGATAATAAAATCCCTTTAACATCCAGAACTGTATGTTGAATCTCAGCTCTGTGGATTATTTGGCTGTTAAAGTGTGATGGTCTGCAGCTCTCCTCGTCTCTCTTCACCAACGAAGAAGGTTACAAGTAGTAAAATAAATATTTTAGATTGGAAAGAAACTCCTGAGGAACAATGGCTGAGAGACAGCAGAAACCCAGAGGCAGGCAGAATCTTGTGTTTATTAATTCCATAATAAAAGAATACATTCATAAACTGAAGTGTTTAGTGCCAAAAGAAGTGGATTTACACCCTGAAGCTTCCTTAAGGGAGTGTATGAGATTTTCTTTCCATTGCACTTACTAAAGATGGTAGGACCAGGATCAGGGCATCTGCTTCAATAAGACAAAGGAACTGATAGTGGACTACTGCACTAAGCAGGAGAGGAACTACCACCCTGTTGTGATCGATGGAAATGCAGTGGAACGTGTAGACAGTTTCAAGTACCTGGGAGTTCACATCTCAGAAGACCTGTCATGGTCTTGCCACACCACCGCACTGGTGAAGAAGCTCCGTCAGCGCCTGTACCACCTCAGGCGCTTAAGGTACTTCAAACTGCCCTCCACGGTACTATGGAACTTCTACACCTGCACCATTGAGAGCATTCTAACAGGAAACATCACTGTCTGGTTCGGGAACAGCACCAAACAGGACAGACTGGCTCTACAGAGGGGGATTCGTTCAGCTGAACGCATCATTCAGACCGAGCTACCTGACCATCTACAGTCCATCTACAAGAAATGGTGCTGCTCACGAGCTAAGAGGATAGGAAAGGACACTAGCCACCCCAACCATGGACTGTTCTCTCTGTTGCCATCTGGTAGGCGCTTTCACGCTCTGAAAACCAAGACCGAGAGAATGATAAGGAGCTTTTTTCCACAAGCCATTCAGACTCTAAATGGAAATTAGCTATAGGAATTCTTTTTTATCACTTTACTACTACCTGGACACTTTATTATCAACACTGGGACACTTTATTAGCACTGTCACTTTATAGTCACTTTGGACACTTTATCAATACCTGGACATTCATAGACACTAATTTACTTTAACAACAGTCACTCCTTTCTTCTCCATTTAGATTTGTGTTTACTTCCGTGTTTTTCTCTGTCGGGTGAGTGTGTTCTATATTGAGTAACCTTAGAGTTACTGTCTATTTAGACAAAAAAAAAGGCTCGTGTCTACTTCGGAGAGTTATAGCCCGTTTATTTTAAGTGTCTTGCATTTGCTGAAAAGTGTTACCATCTCTTTATTCCAAGTGTCTGGATGTCTGCGTTATTCGAGTGGTCGAGTGTCCTGTATTAGTCGTGTCCATTTTCAATATCATTAATCCCATCTTTGTCTGATATCCTGTGTGTGTTTGTGTGTGCTGGAGCTCACAGTAAATATTCCACAAACATCTGGCAAGGAAAAACTCACTGAAAATTACAGGAAGAAACCTTGAGATGAATCAGACTCAACAGGGGCCATCTTTCTTGGGAATTTCTTTCCTGGATTCTCCTCTGACATTTGTGGTTTTTCCTGAACTACACATTCCAGGTGTTTTAGATATTTGTTGGCTTCGAGACTCCTGCTAGGTGGTTTCACTGGAACACTGCATTATGTGATGACAATGATGACTTCTTTAACCTTTACAGCATGCAATATAGCATTTGTCACTTTCAAGTGGCTTGTGTACCTTGGTTCTGTCCATTTCTTTTTGTGGACTTTGGATAAGAACCAATCTCCCATGAATGCCTTCAGCAAGTCCCCCTTTTCAGCTAGTAGTAGTTTTTACCTGTTCAGCAATCCTAGAAATAAGCTTTGTTAAAGCGCCCATGTACACATCCAATTTTTTCATCCCACAAATCCAGAGCCTTCCACACAACTCTGGCATTGGTGGTCCAGTTATTAATTGGTGAGGAGAATGGTCACTGTCTTTCCTAGGTGATGTCCTCGTGCGCATAAGCACTAGTGCCTCTACCCAATTCAATTTAGTTTCCTGGCAAGTTTTAGCCAGTTTGGCTTTTTTTCTAGACAGTACCAAATTTATGAGTGATTTCCAATGCTTTTTCCCCTGTCTTAACTGAGCATTATTAAAATGTTCTGATTATCTGTTTTGATGACTGATCAGTTCAGTTTTTAGCCATAAACTACAGTTTTTGTAAGGGAGTACAATTTACAATGTACAATTTAGTAAGGGAGTTCTGGATTGTATTTTTGGCATGTTACATTCCCTAACATACTTGTTGATTGTGTTTATTAGATGAGGATGACACCAATTTGATTCCAAAGCTGCTACAAGAGTTGGTAAATGACATAATTTTAACCACTGTGTAGGATGTCCCTAGCTCTTCAAAAGAATCCGCTGCCAGCTCTTTCCTGCATTTCAGTAATTATCACATAAAAATATTATTCAGCATTGGTAGGTTGTGTCAGTCCTTCAGTGGAAAACTGCTTTTAACACGCCTCTCTGACAATGAGTATCTGGTCATCCCGCTCGGCCTCACTCATGCCCCTGCTGTGTTCCAAGGTCTAGTGAACAATGTGATAAGATCTTTCTTATCACTTTCTCTAGATTTGTGTTTGTGCATCTGGATGACATCTTAATTTTCTCCCGATCCCTTGATATGCACATCCAACACGTCTGATTGGTTTTGACCCAGCTTCTGCAGAGCAGATTTTTTGTCAGAGCAGAGAAGTGTATTTTTCCTCTGCTGGATATGATCCATCTCTTTTCTGGGGTTCATCATCTGTCCAGGACAATCCAATTCATCTCTTTTCTGGGGTTCATCATCTGTCCAGGACAAGAGATTGCCGATCCTGAAAAGATACAAGCGGTGAAGGAGTGGCCCACTCCCATGAACAGAAGAGTCTTACAATGGTTTCTTTGGTTTTCCAATTTTTATTGAAAATTCATCAAGAAATACAGCCAAATACAGCTCTCCCTCTCACCAATCTGACCTCCTCTAAGAAAGTTTTCTCCTAGAATCCTTAAGCTGAAGAGGTTTTCTGTCAAACTGAAAGACCTGTTTACATCCACATTCAACCTCATCCAACCGGATCCTTCCAAACCGTTCATCGTGAATGTTGATGCTTCTGAGTTCGGGGTTGGGGCCGTTTTTTCCCAGCACTCAGAAGAGGATGGTAAAGTCAGCCCATGTGCCTTCTTTTCCCGTAAACTGTCCTCCACTGAGCAAAAATACGACGTTGTAAATCCTGTTGGCCGTCAAATTAGCCTTGGAGGAGTAGAGACACTGGTTAGAGGGTGCTGAACATTTCTTCATAGTATAGACAGATCATAAAAACCTGGCCTACATCCAAGCAGCAAAATGTTTAAACGATAAACAGGCTTGCTAGTCTTTGTTTTTTAACTGGTTCAACTTCACACTCACTTACAGACCTGGTTCCAAGAACATCCAGATGCCCTCTCTCGAATTAGTGAAGCAGACGAGGCCCAGATCACCCCTAGGAGCATGCTCAACTTGTGGACTTCCACTGCTCACTACCAGGAGCATAT
>JAOUQU010000021.1:7433-22600 GCA_028566735.1 Ammoglanis amapaensis | reverse complement strand
CCGAAATACTCTGGGATCGGTAACGATCCACAGAGTGACCCAGGGTCGATTTCGACTGGAGGGTAAAAATCATCATTCTGTCGTGAATCGCAAGAGTATGAACTTCTACACCTCTGTAAATGAATTGAACTCGAATCGTTATAGTTTCTTTTATCTCAGCCGATCTTCCATCAGTTTTAGTGAGTTAGATTAGAAAATTGCCCTAATTTTTAAAAAATTGCCCTCATTTTTAGAAAATTGTTTTAATTGCACGTTTCGGCATGCCATTTCTGTAGCTCACAAATTTGCATGCTTCTTAATAGCTCACACTGTTGCTTCCTCTTCCTCTTTAAATGCTTCTTCTTCAATACAACAGCTGCCAGAACTCTCAGGTACTGCTGCAACTTTCTTCTTTATTTTCCTTTCTGATAAATGACTTCCACGATTAAATATTCTATACAATAATTATATAACAAACCGGGTTAATATGGACGTTCGACTATAATAGACGAGGTTGGGGTGGTTTTTGCTGGACAGCTGTATATGTTTTCAGGAAAAATGCTTTGATCTTAGGGGTCACTACTACGAAACGTTATCCACATTACTGATTTGGTGTCGTTTTTTTTACGGCGGTTGCCTTTCCTAAACCCAATTTTCACAGTTTATCCAGACTGGGAAGCGGCACTACAATGCACTGATTTGTGTATTCTAGTCCAGTTTTTCACAGAGCGGCCTGAATAGTGGCGGATAAATACAACAAAAAAAAATAATAATACCACGGCATAACAACTGGTATTTTTTTAATATAATAATAATGTAAGAAAATAATATAATTTAAACTTAGCTGTAATAATGTAACCGAGCAATGCAACGACTTCTGTCTGCTGTATTCAGGAACCTCACGGTATTGTGTGTGTGTGACACGCCCTGCTACTTCTATATAGTTCCTAACACAGTGTCTTAACATTTCACTAGCAAACTTACTTTATAGCAGGACCACACTCCCAGAATGCACTTCAGCTGATCAGCTGTTTGGTGATCCACTTCCGCTATCCACACTCGTGTTAATGTGTCAGGCTAAGACGTTTAAGTTTCAGCAGACTGATAGCAGTACTGATGAACACTGAACATTATTTATTGTTTCTCTGCGGCCTGGTACCAACTGACCTGTGGACCGGTTTGCGGTTCGGGGGGTTGGGGGACCACTGACCTACAGGACTTGCTGTCTTCATTAAACCTGGCTGCATGTTTTCAGGCTGTGTGATGAAACCAAAGCACCCAGAGGGAAGTGCAGAGACAGTGGGAACCTACAAATATGGAAAGGACCCTGACTGCGTACGACATTGTGCTGTTAAACAACAGTGCCCCCAGTGGAGTTGGAGTCAACTTCAGTCTAGTTGCTGAAAAAATCATCTATGAAAATTTGAATCAGTTTAATCCCAAGATGCCCCCACAGTCCCCAAAATGCAGCCAGGTTAATTGAAAAGACCCCAGCACATTGTAGTGCCGGTCTAAATAGGGAGGGTTGTGCCAGGAATTGTATCCAGTACATATACAGATTATGATTCAGTGTTTTGTCTCCCCTAATTTGGCGGCACGGTGGCTGAGTGGTTCAGCACTGTCGCCTCACAGCAATAAGTCCCGGGTTTGATCGCCGGGTCGAGCTGGGGACTTTATGTGCGGAGTTTGCATGTTCTCCCCGTGTCAGCATAGGTTTCCTCCGGGTACTCCGGTTTCCTCCCACAGTCCGAAAACATGCACTAGGTTGATCGGAAATGTGAAATTGTCCAGTAGTCACACAAGTTCCCACCACTTACTGGTGGTTGTCGTCAGGAAGGGCATCCGGACGGAAAACTCTGCTCCAAACATTAACGTCCTACCCCAGGAACTGGGAATAACGGACGATAAACGAATAGATAGCGAGAGAGGTTGTGACCCCTAATAGGATGTTCTTGGTTATCCATGTTAAAAAAT
The DNA here is from genome assembly GCA_028566735.1 of Ammoglanis amapaensis. Lineage (NCBI taxonomy): Eukaryota > Metazoa > Chordata > Actinopteri > Siluriformes > Trichomycteridae > Ammoglanis > Ammoglanis amapaensis. The sequence continues at coordinate 20,647 of JAOUQU010000021.1, read as the reverse complement.
AATAAGGAGTATATAATAATAATAATAATACAAGTAGTATATAATAATAACATATTTAATTGCATATTTTCTTTTTCATTCACAGAGGAAATGGGCCGGCCTTTCAATCAATCAAGATGTAGATGGTAAATATATTTATCTACATATATTTTGTTTTGATTGTGGCATTTGATGTGGCTTTATTTTCTTGCTTCTGCAATGTGACAATATTTATTTCTTAGTTGTTTAAATATTCCCCAAGATCTCAAGGTTTCACAGCACATTTAATTGATTGCAGATGATAGTTTTACCACATTTCACTATTGTTCATCCACTTTTTAATAATGCGTTGGACAGGCCTTCAACTGATTTTAGTAGTTTCAGGAATGAAGATGATCTCTCTGCTTTTAACATGCCAATAATTTGATGCTTTTCAAATCTTTTCCATGAATACAGGATCTATCTTTTGACAAGGTTGTTAAAATAAATAGTCTGTTTTAGGCCAGCTGAGATATAAGCACCCATGCATTATTATCCAATGGAAGGCTCTTCCTTATTTTCATAGTGAAAGCCAGGTGCTTATCATTTTTGACCATTAAGTGTATTACATCTAACATCTAACCAGAAGTGCAGAATGGTGATTATTTACATATAATACAGTTCAAGTGCAAGATGACAGTGATGTAAATATAGTATTAGCTATGTCGTCCTTTACTAAATATAGTATAGACATGTTTTAAATGCTTTAAATGCATCACAGAAGAGATAACATGTTTATAGCATGTATATTATCTATTCAATTTAGATTCATGATCTAACAAACATTCTCCCGACTGCCCTCTGGGGATAGAACCCAGGTCCTTTTTGCTGTCGGGTGACCAGTTCAGCTAATTCAGCTCACTATGCTAAATGTACAACATAGTTGGGTGAAGAAGAAAACAAACTTTGAGTTACATTTTGTAATTTGTGTGACTTTTAATGCTCTTTCTGTTATGCTATTTTGCCAGTGAGCATCTACAACTTTGACACATCGAAGCAGTATGTTGGAACCATGACTCTTGAGATTGATTTCCTGCAGAAGAAGAATGTAGACAGCAATCTTTATGATTCTGATAAGATGGCCATTGAGTTCATCCAGAGTTTCAATTCACAGGCGTTCTGCATGGGCCAGCAGGTAAAGCATCGCTGTGTTCTCAATACAGAGGAAAGCAAAGCTTGGTACTAAAGCTGGTAGCTGTGTATAATCTGCCATTTTTGTTTTTAGTGCAGTACACAGGACTCTTCTTCTCTTTCTTAACCTTCTTCCCCACCCCTCCCTCCTCAACAGTTAGGTTTTAGCTTCTGTGACAAGCTGTTCTTGGTAGTAATCAAAGGCATCGAGGCCATGGACCCCAGCATCCTGAAGGGTGAGCAAAGCTCTGGCAAAAAAAATAAGGTAATGTTCATACACACACGCACGCACACACACACACGCACACACACACACACACACACACACACACACACACACACACACACACACACACACACACACACACTGTGGACCGCTTCCACACCGGGACTCGAGTCCTCACACACCACAATTGAACAAAGTGCACAAAAGATCCACGAGAGTGAAAAACAAAACATTTATTGTCTGAGAGTGAAACACAACAACAACCGCCCGGGAATACACCCGGATCTGACCCGTACCCTGGTACACTGTACACACACTTACACCCCTAAACATCAAAGGGACCGGAGTGCGTGAGGTTTACACCGTGTAAACCGGTTATCTAACGTATCCGGGGCTTTTAGCATCGCGTGCCAACTGATTAGCATGGCTGGTGTGTTCTCTAGTACGACTGTCCGGTCTGTGGAGTGTGTGTGTTCTCTCAGTGTGGGTTTCCTCTGGGTACTCCGATTTCATCCCACAGTCCAAAGACATGCAGTCAGGTTGTTTGTCAATGGAGCCTACAACAGACCGGTGACATGTTCTTATGTTTATTTTAAACATTGCGGGTAGAAAATTGTGTATCGGGCCGGTTGTACCAGATACCTAAAAGATTCAAACCTGCAACCTTCACACACCTTCAGTAATGTCAGGATCCTGCGTGAGGCGCTACACACATCTGGAACATCTGAACTTCTCCAATATAAATCCTGTATAAAGCAGCAGAACATCTGTATGGATTTGTGATGAGGACGGTGATGTTCAGTGATTAAGAAACCGGGTTGGAGATCAGAAGGTCACCGGTTCAAGACCCTCTGACAACCAACAGGCCTCTGTTGGACCCCTGAGTGACACTTTTAACCCACAATTGCTTAACATGCTGTTCGGTTGAGTCTGAGCACTTAGGGGTTCAGTGTTGGGATTAAAACTGACAAGCTTCTGATCACAAGGCCAGTTACCCACTAGGACCGGCCTCAGGGCTGGTGTAAGTAAGGCTACACCTGCACCAACATTTATTTACATTCAATCTCAGCTGAGATTAGGTCATAAACAAGACTAGCAGTCGTGGGATTTGAACCCTAGGCGCACATGTACACACTACTGCCCCCTAGGGTGTGTTCTGTGTAAATAGAGTAAATGATTTTCTAAACTTGTCCAATTTGTTTATTAGATTTTAACGTTGGATTTGACAAGTTTCATCCCAACATCATTAATATCAAACACACACGTGGACAATTTTGTATCTCCAGTTCACCTCATTGGTTTTTGGAGCAGCTGGAGTAAACCCACACTGACACATGGAAAACATGCTAAACTTCACACAGATTGACTTAGGAAGTTTAAAAATTTGTTTACTAGATTGTTAACATGTGACTTCTCACCCTCCCCTCCCCTACTTTCTAGTTGTGTAACTGTATGTGTGTGTGTGTGTGTGTGTGTGTAGGATCCAGAATCAGTGTCGGCACTAATCAGACTGTGCTCGGATCATCCTGGGCCATGATGGCAGACCTGGAGACGGAGTGTATCCCGTTGGAACTGAGCTCTCTGGCCTCGGAGTGTGTGTCGCCGGCTCTGGAGCCGCTACGGGCCGAGTGTGTGACTCCCACGCTGGCCATGCTCAACACGCTGAGTACCGACATCGTGGAGCCCACCGCCATGCTGCCGTGTGTAAAGAGCGACTCGGACCTGGACCTGGTGTCCATCCGTACAGTGGATGTGAGCCAGATCCAGGCTCTGAGTACGGCCGAGCTCGGGTCCGAGCACGTGCGCATGGAGATCAGCGGCCTGGACTACATCAAATCCGACCTGCACTCGTTCCACGCCGAGCTGGAGGCGTACAAGTCCGGCTACCATGACGCCTTCGACACCTACACCTCGCACGACAATCTGGACTACATCAAGTCTGACCAGCACTCGGACCTGCAGCGCTACTACGCCATGGAGCTGGAGGCTAGCCGCTACGATTACGACTCGACGCTAACGTCCGAGAGCTCCGAAACTACCGAGTCCAACATCCTGGAATCCATCCGCATGGCAGAGCTCAGAACGGAGCTGAACAAGTTGCGGCCGGACGTCATCGAGTTCTCTTCGGCTCACATGTACGACATGCAGTCGGCCAGCGAGAACGGTGAGGCGGAGAGTCCGGGCCATGGAAAATCCAAAAGCGCCATCCGCAAAACACGCAGCGGCTCGAGCGAGAAACCCTTCTCCTGCACGCAATGCGGCAAAAACTTCAGCACTCTGGGAAACCTGAAGACACACCAGCGCATTCACACAGGCGAGCGTCCGTATTCCTGCTCTCAGTGCGGCAAGAGCTTCGGACAGGCCGGCAACCTGAAGCGGCACCAGCTGATCCACACCGGACAGAAACCCTACAACTGTAGCTTCTGCCCCAAAGGCTTCACCAAGGCAGATGACCTGCGCTCGCACCAGCGCATTCACACGGGTGAAAAGCCCTTCTCCTGTGACGAGTGCAGCAAGGCTTTCTCTCATGCCAAGGAACTTAAGGCACACCAGCTGGCGCACACGGGGGAGAGGCCGTTCTCCTGCCAGCACTGCGGCAAGGCCTTCACCAAGGAAAGCAGCTTCCGGAACCACCAGCAGAGTCACGCCAGCGAGAAGTTGCACGAGTGCGGCCACTGCGGCAAAAGCTTCAGCAACCCGGGAGTCCTGAAGACTCACAAAAAGATCCACAGTGGTGAGAAACCCTTCCAGTGCACGCAGTGCGGCAAGAGCTTCGGCCGGCTGGGACACTTAAAGGCGCACCAGCAGATCCACACGGGCGAGAAGCCGCACCAGTGCTCCCAGTGTGGCAAGAGCTTCAGCCAATCGGGTCACCTCAAAGCACACGAGCTGATCCACAAACGAGAGAAAGCGCAATAACCAAGAACCACGTCTTGCACCCTAATCCCACTGGTTCTGCTCCTGGAAATGCAAAACTGGGAAGTTTCCACACATTTCCACTCCGGTGGTGCCGGAAATAAAATCTCCTCACCAGCAAAACCTCCAGCACTGAAACCATCGAGCACACTTTTATTTACAAGATCGAGTTTCGGGACGTGACGGTTCCGTCCATCACGTGTACGAGACACGGTACCTGCGGATGCGGCGGCTGGAACGGATTCACATGAAAAGAGAAAGACCGAGACTCACCGGCGAGACTCCAGAAATATCCAACATGTTACAAACACCAGTAACAACAAAATGTGAGCAATAGAAACGTTCAGTGGATTTAGCAAAATAATAAATAATAATAGTTACACAGAACTGAAACATTTGAGTTTTACTGAGTGCAGCACAATAAAAGTTTTCAAACCAGAACTTTATAACCACGATGAGATTCTGCTCCAGATTTCTTACCGACATAATAAAAATCACTTTTTTATTGAAGTGTTTAATTCATGGAGCTGAAAAACATTCCAGTGATTTGAGTAAATGAACGTGGATCAGCGGTCAGTGAAACACAAGCACTCACCTCACAAAGTATTATTTCTTTTTACTTTCTTTTTTAAATAAAGTAAAATTCTTCTATATAAATATTATACGTTTCATACTCGTCTGTGACCAGTTTGCTTTTATGCAAATTATGTGTATTTCTTTTGTTTGTTGGGGGGGGGGGTGTAGAAGCATTTTGTATCCGTCGTATCTGTTTATATCAGCGTTTAGTGAACTTTTCTTTTCATAACCACCGTGTAAACGTTTTATAAAATCATGTAATTCTTTCAATCCTTTACTGGAGTTATTAAAGAAACAACTGAAAAAGATCTCGAATGATTTTCTCACTCAATGTTTCAATTCTTTATCATTTGCAAAATGAAACTATTAAACCGGTTATGATTTATTTATATTGATACATTTGACATTATACATGCTTGTTTATATTTTACAGTTTTTTGTTTTTGTCTCATAAATGATTTTTAGGTTAGAAATCTTGTTTTACTCATTAATAATTATTTCATAATTCTATTGTAAGTGATCATCACCATCGTTTCACAGAAAGAAGTCTCGGGCTTGATTTTCAGCCTGTAACAGACTGGGGACCTGTTCAGGTGTTTAGTGTATTCAGCCAGCATGTGTCCCACCGTGACTGAATTGGATTAAGTGCTGGCAACACTAGAAGATGGATGGATGGAATTATTTTAGGTATTTTGGTTAATATTTTTTTTCCTGGTTTAAAGTTGCTGTAATATTGCAGTAAATTTCCATGTTAAACACTTCATAAACTCTTTATACCAGATTGTTTAATAAATTTAGTAAATAATACTAAAATATTCGAAAGAGTTTTTTATTGTTTTTATTTCTGTAATTGTAGTAAACAGCCACAAATGTTCGTTTCGTTTGCACTTCTCCCACAACTTAAACGTGTAGAGGGTGGATTGGCAGCTCTGAATGTAGAATAAAGTTAACGGGTTGTGTTGTTGTGAATGAAACGGACTCCAGGTGTTCCAGATGTTACACAACATTTATTCGGTAGTTGTTACTGTTTCTGTGTCAGTCCACACGGTGGCGCTGTGTATCAGGTGCTGATTTTGTGCCTGTTAGTATCTGAAGTTGGTAGAGGTGGAGGATGAGGATGAAAACACTCTTCCATCCACCACCTGCTCAACCACCGTGATCACCTTGGACTTCTTACTACTGGATGACGTCACACTGCAGAAGAGCAAAGAGGAAGAATCACTAAAACACAAGTAGCATTGTGTTTGTGAGTGTGAGTGTGTGTGTGTGTGTGTGTGTGTGTGTGTAGGTGTGTGTAGGTGTGTAGGTCTGTGTTTGTGATTTTGTGTGTGTCTTTTTTGTGTTTGTGTGAGGTGTGCGTGTGTGTCAGTGTGTGTGTGTGTGTGTGTGAAATGGTTTGAGTGCAGTCAGGACACAATGTCTCCACTAGTGTAGTGAATAGTGTTTTTGTTGACAAGTTTTCAGACTTGTTAGGACCATCGACCGGTCCCGAAATCAACCGGTCCAAAAATGTAAAGGTGTGAAAAGATTCACTTTTGATCACTTAGGTTAAGATTAGATTACTGAGATTCATATAAATTATTTACACTTATTATTAAGTGAATGAAAAGATAATGATATTAAAACAAACACAATGTTTGTTTAATCTTAAACTAAAGTCTTAATCCTTACGTTGTGTTTGATTCTCCGTCCAGGAGTCTCCTGTACTCGGCGATCTCCATCTCCAGTCTGGTCTTGATGTCCAGCAGCATCTGGTACTCCTGAGATTGTCGCTCCATGTCGGCACGTAGCTGCGTTAGCTGTTCTTCCAGACTCACCACCTGAACCTGGAAGCCTGCTAACATTCTAGCATAGCGGGTCTGAGTCTCAGCTAGTGTGCTTTCCAACGATGCTTTCTGAATAAACAAAAAGATGAAATAAAACACACTGTTAGCACTGACATTGTGAATCAGTAAATATGCTTTGGCCTGGAGCATCATCAGCATGTTGTACCATGCTAAGCTGTGACTGCAGTTCGATCTCCAGACTCTGCAGTGTGCGCTTAACTTCTGTAACTTCTGATCTGGATGTTTGGAGTGTTTCTGTGATGATTTCCTTCTCCTTGCTGAGCTCTTCACTCTACGTGAACAAAAACACACACAAACAAATCATCAAGGTCAAGCTGGAGAACTGGGTGGTAACTGATGCTAGCTGTAGCTTATGAATGGACCTTGCTGGTGAACCAGGCCTCGATGTCTTTGCGGTTCTTGGCAGCGACAGACTCGTAGTGTTCGCGTATTCCAGCCATGATGGCATTCAGGTCTTGCTGTGGTGCTGCATCCACCTCCACATTCACGTTTCCGCTCATCTGAGTGCGCGCTAACAACAGCTCCTGTACAAACATCAACCAGAATCAGCTCGAACGCTCAGGATTAAAGACCACTTCTGATTGGTGGGTTAAGGATGCGTCGTACCTCCTCATGGTTCTTCTTCAGGTAGATCAGCTCGTCCCTCAGACCCTCTATCTGCATCTCCAGATCAGATCTGGTGAGCGTCAGGTCGTCCAGGACCTTCCTCAGACCGGAGGTATCGGCCTCCACAGACTGCCTCATGGTCAGCTCATTCTCGTACCTGCAACCAAAGATTCATTAGTGCAGTTCTGAATAATCATTATAATTTATACTTTTTATACTATAATTTATACTATAATTTACACACAATAACAGTGAGTTCAGATGTGTAATAAACTTTAAATTATTTATTTTGAATCGACCTTGAAAAAAAACCTTTTAGCTGGCGTCTGAAGCATGTGACCGTTCAGTACAATTTTAAAGTAGAAGTCTAGAGGGCGCCAAACACCCATGTTCAACAACGACAGCATTACTTATACAATTCTGATCAGGTTTTGGTACGTTTATACTTAATTAATTTGATTGTATTAATGAATAATCATTTTTCTACAAATATATGGACACTTACTTCACTTTGAAGTCATCAGCTGCCAATTTGGCGTTGTCGATGCAGAGGTAAAGGCCACCATTCACACTGATAGCTCTCTGGATCTGCAAAATATTAAACATTAATATAAATAGTTAATATTAATATTCTTTTAGAAATAAGAAAGTTCAATTCAGTCACCTGCATGAAATATTACACAAGTTAATCATAATAACTGTTCAGTGTTCTCATTAGCCCAAGTTAATATTTTAAGGTTAAATGTGTTTAAAAATAAACACTGTGTATGTACTGATGAGTCTCCAGAGCGCACAGCTCCCTCTTGTGTTTAAAATGTGCATTTACATTTTCAAAGTAGTATAGTATAGCAATCCGGAAGCTGGTGTCTATAAATAGTTTTTTTCAAAAGTAAACACTTTTGAAGTTATATTTTATGTTTAATATTGTGATTTAATAATACTAATGCTACACATTAAATATTTACATATTTAGTTTTAGTACTGCAAAACTGTGACTACATTTACATTTGTCTATCTAATATTATTGCAGGGCACTGCACAAAAAGTGTAATTTTTATCATGACTGGAAATCTGATAATAAAGCTCAAAGATTAGATGGATATAATGAATAATAATGACAGTGGGTAAAACGGAGCTAAATAATTTAGTAATGCTGGTCATTGAGCTATGAATCCTGATTCTACACACATTAGTTGGAATGTAGAAATAGAACTGATAGTAATATAAATGATATAAAAGTATTTGTTTCCAGGGTGTGGTCTTGGTCTGTGTTCAGGTGGTAGAAAGAAAATGCTGCTTCACGCCTGAAGCTGAATGTTAAAGTGAAAAGAACCTGGTCATTATTACTTCTGTCATTACTTCTGTTTCTTCATCACACTGATGTGCACCAACACGAACAGCACTAATGACATTTAATACCCAGAAACCAACAAACAAAACAAAACAAAACATTTCACCTAATGCTAAAAGATGGGAGGCAGTAGAAAATGAGAAACCTGGGGGTGGGATGATGATCTCCATCAGTGTTCCAGACAATTATAAACGTCTGGAACTTCAGCTGCTGTTCCTACATTTAGAAGATTTAATGGGTGAAGTGTCACACCATTAGTATTTATTTTTAATGAATTTTAAAAACAAAATGTTATTTGCAGGGTTGCCATGCAGGTGGAATTAGAAGTAATTCATCATTTAGTTACTGGCTGAATGTGAAAGTCTCTTAAACCCATCGAAAACATTTAAGGGCCTGAGTGAGCAGATGTGAGCCCGCAAATATTCGGAAATATAAAGGCCTTATTATGAAGAAATTTGTCTTTTCTCATTGATTCAGTGAGCAAATAAATGTTCTGTATTAGTTATAAGGGTAGAGGATAGTTATAGTTGCAGAGGATAAATAGGAAAGTCTAGGTAAAATGTTTTATAGCTTCGTTTGGAAGAATGTATTTTGTTCTCGTACCTTGGTCTGGAGGTCACTGATGGTGACGTAGTAGGAGCTGTGGTCACGAGCTGAAGGCGAGACCTTGCTCTCAAGGAACTGGCGGATCTTCACCTCCAGCTCGGCGTTGGCTTTCTCCAGAGATCGAACCTTCTCCAGGTAGGAAGCCAGACGCTCGTTCAGGTTCTGCATGGTCTGCTTCTCGTTGGTGGAGATGTCAATGGCATCAGAGAGCTCAAAGCCAGTTCCCACACTGGAGGCCCTTGAGGTGGAGATGCGCACCCCGGCTCCTCCGGCTCCTCCATAGACACTTCCGGATCCTCGGCTGCCGCTGAGAAGCAAGGCAGACCCACTCTTTACAGAGCTGGCCGAGGCACGTCCGCCGGTGGAAGAGATGAAGCTGTGGCTGGAGAAGCTGGTGGACATGATGATCTCTTGAGCTCTAGCTGGAGGAGAATGATTAGGGAGATGAGCCCATGCAGCTTTTATGCCCCGCGGGGTGGATGAGGGTGGGGGGTTGGGGGCAAACTTTCCACAGCATACCTCCCCCAGGGCAAAAAACAAACAAACTTCAGAACCAGACAAACCGGTAACAATGAAAGTTGTCCAGTAAATTAAACAGAGGTTACCAGAGGAATCTTACTGGGAAGTGGTGGCGCCTCAGGCTGGACAAGAGAGTCGGTGCACGAGGCTTAATGGGGTTCGAATATCTTTTATATTTTATTACCCTAACCCCAAACTTCGGAGTATTTACAGTGAACACAATAAATACAGATAATTTTTTTTAATTAAATAGAAATAAGGTAGTAAAACTTTTTTCAATTGATTATTTGGATGATATTTACAATTAATATAAAAGACTAATGGAAGTAAACCTGTACAAAACACACAATAAATGTAATTCTCATGAAAATCATCTGCAAATAAATATTACAAACTGGATAGTAAAATTCGTTAAAATGCAAATAAATCTACACGTATTTCTATTCAATAAAATGAGAGTTTTTTATGAAATTTCTGCAGAGGTTTTATGTCCTGCAGCCATTTTCCATTCATGTAAAAGCTGTGTGTATGCGTGGTAGAGCTGTGTGTGTGTGTGTGTGTGTGTGTGTGTGTGTGTGTGTGTGTGTGTGTGTGTGTATAGTACAGATGTAGAGATAAAGGTGAATAATGAAATTCTACAGAAATTCCTGGTGTACTGGAACAACAGGTACAGACTCGCCCACCCAAAAACTCACATCTCAGTCCAGCTGAAACTGAACCTTCACTAACAAGATCGAAACACAATAACACAACATCTCATGTCAGATTCGCAAAAACACTTATTTACTTCTGTTTCATTTTTCCATCTTAATTATTTTTCCAAATGTATCTGCACTAATGTTTTTCATCTTCATTTCATGCTGAATGATTGTTATTTATAATCAAACTTTATTCAACTGTTTTACTCTTGACGCTTTTTAAACTATTTTCAACTTTCCATCGTCTATCATCACCTCACTGCATCAAATCAAATCAAATCAAGTTTATTTGTCACATTCACAGTTGTACACAGAACAACCGGCAGTGAAATGCTTTATACCCACTCCATCCCAACACTCGAAATGACGTTTAACAAGCTAAAAATAGGTTATAAATAAATGAAAACAATAATGCATTGTGCATAACCCTAGTGTGTGTGTGTGTGTGTGTGTGTGTCTGTGTGTGTGTCTGTGCGTGTGTGTGTCTATGTGCGTGTGTGTGTGTGTGTGTGTGTGCCTGTGTGCATGTGTCAGTGTGTGTGTGTGCCTGTGTGCATGTGTCAGTGTGCGTGTCTGTGTGTGTGTCTGTGTGCCTGTGTCAGTGTGCGTGTCTGTGCGTGTGTGCCTGTGTGTGTGTGTGTGTGTGTGCGCACGTATGCGTGTGTGTAATAGTGGTCACACATCACACACAGTATGAATAAATCATATGTTTGTGTGTTTGTGTGCAGGTGTGTGTGATGATTTTTTTTTACTGTTTATTAATGTATTACTTTAATGTTTATATAAATTATTTCATTATTTAAAAACCAGTGGTTCTCTCGGTACATTTTACATTCTTTTCTACAGCAGCTGATCAAAACTCAAACTCTCTTCTGATTGGACTATTTGGGTTAGAGTTCCAGGGTATCCAGGTTGGACTCCTGAGTGGTAATGAACTGCAGGACTTGAGAGATCTTCAGAATGTTAGTGGTGTGGTGAAGGAGACCATGAAAGCTCAGTGATCTTTATTAGAATCTTTTTTGTTTGTATTCAACTTTTCCTCTAATAAAATAAAATAGTTTGTTGTTATAACTATAATTCAGAAATCAAGACTTCCATTTACCCTCCATAAGGAGCTACCTCATATTTTATACTGTTTTAAAGATTATTTATTTGACTTTTGACTATATTATTCATATTTCATTAGTCAGTTTTTAAATATTTTGTTTATTAGAGTATTTAATGTCTAAGTGAATCCAATGATGGGGACAAGTAAAATCATAATGTGTATTCTTAATCCTCAATTTCCCCGAGGGAACCACCCAAAGGGATAAATAAAGTTCTATCTATCTATAGTATTGCTAAGTTAAAACAACAAGCTTTACATAGTCGAATTTACTTAATGAGATAAAATCTAAAGCAGAACAAGATAAAAATAAAGAGGTTTTAGTAAATTGTTTTTTATAATTGCAGTTAATTTAAAACCTTTAGGAATCCGTGAAATTAATTCATCAAACTATCCCAGAAATAGGAGCAGCTTCCAATCTCGTACTATGTAAACTGTGTATGCTGTGTACTATGACAATAAAGTCTTTCTATTCTATTCTAAATGGTTTGAACTATTTCAGAAGTTCAGAATCATACAGAGAGTAAAATTTCTTATTTTAAGAACGTTTGTTTTATATTTTCTATCGTTTGTCTCTCTTTGCTCTGTCAGATGGGCTGAGAATCTCTTCACTGTAATGTGTGTAGAAATAATTGTGTTTCTTTACTGAGATTGTAAATAAAACGTTGGTTAGCGCGACGCGGTGGTGCTGAGCATGAAACACACACACACATGATTTGATAGATTTGCAGCGTAATTCTTTATTTATTATTTTCTTTTAGCACTTCACTTGTGTGTTGTGGTGATGGTGTGAATCTGTGGGTTGGTTACAGATTGGTTAGTTGGTGGTGGTTTTGGAGCTGGAAGTGGAGGTGGAGCTGGAGCTCACCACCTTTCCATCCACCACCTCCTCTGTCACGATCACCACCTTCCGAGTGGTGGAGCTGCTGGAGGACGAGGAGCTGCGGAGAGAGACGGAGTTAGCATCAGAAAAACTAGCTGAGAAAAGTCTTTTGCTTTCACACTGTGATACCAACCTGCCGCCAGCCTCTCCGTCCAGGAGTCTCCTGTACTCGGCGATCTCCATCTCCAGTCTGGTCTTGATGTCCAACAGCATCTGGTACTCCTGAGACTGGCGCTCCATGTCAGCACGAAGCTGGACCAGCTGCTCCTCCATGCTAACCACCTGACTCTGGTAACCCTGGAGCTTCATGGCGTAGCGGTTTTGTGTGTCTGCTAACTGGTTCTCGAGTGATGCTTTCTGTTTAGAAACAAAAGAACACGATTGGTAGGTTCATGCGTGCTGAAATGCTAGAGAACCTCATTAGGCTGTTTAATTTGATTTTGTAGGAAATGCTAGTTTTACACTGCAGTAATCACTAAAGCTAATGCACGCTATATTTTTTTAAATTCATTTCCATAACTTTGTAAACATAAGTAAACAGCTTTACGTAGCTCCTAATTGCTAAGCAACTAACATCACAGTTACTAACTAGTAACTGTGATGTTAGTTGCTTAGCAATTAGGCTAATATAGTTAGCACATATAGTCAGTCCATAGTTTTACATTACATTACATTACATTTAGCCGACGCTTTTATCCAAAGCGACTTACAATGAGCAGACAGGGTTAAGGG
>JAOUQU010000020.1:2939436-2952747 GCA_028566735.1 Ammoglanis amapaensis | reverse complement strand
GACAGGTGAGCGTGTGAGATGAAGTGTGAGGACAGACAGGTGAGCGTGTGAGATGAAGTGTGAGGACAGACAGGTGAGCGTGTGAGATGAAGTGTGAGGACAGACAGGTGAACGTGTGAGATGAAGCGTGAGGACAGACAGGTGAGCGTGTGAGAGGAAGCGTGAGGACAGACAGGTGAACATGTGAGATGTACCTCTCAGATTTGGGATCATAACTTTGGTCGTTGAGATCATCTTTGAAAGGTAAATCTTCTTCACTGCTGACCCCCTCGTCCTCATCCTCACTGAAGAACAGAAAAGTGTCTCACTGTTAAATCTTGCCCGTGTAAACCCCCCCTCTCACCACCAGGGTTCTGATGTACCTGTGTGTCAGAGACTCAGCAAATCTCTCTTTGGGGTCGTAGTTGGTGGCTGTCTCACCTCCTCCACCCAGCAGCATGTCGTCCTGTTTCATTTCAACATTCTCCTCACTGCTGATTAACATGAGAGAGAGAGAGAGAGAGAGAGACAGAGATACAGAGAAAGAGAGAGACAGAGAGAGAGAGAGATACAGAGAGAGAGAGATACAGAGAGAGAGAGAGAGAGAGATACAGAGAGAGAGAGAGATACAGAGAGAGAGAGAGAGAGAGAGAGAGAGAGATACAGAGAGAGATATACAGGCCGCAAATAAGAGGAACAAACACTTGAAACATGAACCTAAACACAAGTCTACCCGGCTAAAAAATTCAGAATCTTTTTTTTCTCACTGTGTATCGTTGCATTTCTGACGTAAACCTTCCTTCTTAGCATACCCAGAGCAATATTTATACTGGTCCAAATCCCCGAGATTTAAACCATCAGATCTAGGAGTTCCCCATAGTGAGGATTATTGTGATACACTGATTCATAGATTCATGTAAGTTAGCAAATGTAGCCATCGTGCTATGTGTACACAGGCAACTAACTCATTTGTATTTTGAGACTGGGTGTATAGTGTAAAAAAACACACAATCATCATGAAGATATTCTCACCAGGATATTTGTTGTGCAATAGACCGTGAAGAATCTGCACTCGTTTGGTTGCTCTTTTTGTGTTATCTTTTTGGTCATCAAGCTGCAAAATGCCCTTTTGCAGAGATTTTTCTATTAGAAGATGTGTGGAAACCAACACATCCTGAAAAAGAATATCAACAAATCCAGTCAGCATAACCTGGTCAGTGTTCAGGAAAATGTAGTCCATTCCAAATGACCCCAAACCAAATGCAAACGTAACTATTAAAGTCTTCCAAGTCAGATGGTCCCAAAAAGTTAATCAAATACATAAAATAGAACAAAGCCTACCTGCTCCTCATGTGTTGTGTGATGAGTTTCTGGGACAGAATGTTCTGTAAGTGTAAAAATATATTATATATTAGACAACTGGTAGTGTCCTTTTAATTACAACACTACAATACAGTGGTGAAGCAAAAAGAACTTGCAATCTGTGACTATTCATCAGATCATTCTGTTATGACTAGACATTTTAAAATATTTATTCACATGCGCTAAATCACCAAGTCTATAACATTTATACGCTGCATTTTTTGACTTTTGGGTAAGACAAACTGCATTTTTAGACTTTGATGTGAAAACAAAAAGAGTTATAGAATATAGACCTGAAAAGGGTCATTAATAACATAATGTAATTTTAAATGATTAAGTGCAATGTTTTAAAATGTCATTGTAAACCTCATTGTTTCAGTTTTCCAATCACAGCAGAACTTTTTATTGTATTCAATCATCTTTGTGATCTGATTAATGCTTCGTGTAAAGTTTTGTGATGGAAAAATTACCTTCAGCAGAGCACAAACTTTTCCTTAGAACTTCAGCTACAGACATGCTCTGTAGTTCAAAGATATCACCAGGAAATCCTGGTGTGGGAATAAGTTCATCCAAATGAAGTGAAATCCAGCCATCTAAAAAACAAAATTCATTATTAATGAAGATGTGTGTGGTAGGACCACAACAGGCAGGTAAGATTGGGAATAGATGTTAAGTTACAGTGTTTATTTCATTCGTGTTTATTTGGTTAGTGTTGATAAATTTTGAATTCATCTCATGATATAAAATTTTATCTTATGGTACAATATAAAACCAAAATTACCTTCAAATGAAGCAATATATCCACAACCTCCAGACATCCGTGGTAGTCTTGTAAGAAGAACAACATCAAATGTTGTTCCTTCAATAACTGAGCTTTTGATTTGACAAATGCAGTGCCTGTAGATCACATTTAGTTAATAAACAGCAAGATTTTAGTTACGTTAAATCATAAACATTACCAACATTATTTTATTTTCCAGGTTATTTAAATATATTTTAAGACTTATAATATTAACTATTTAATTAGAAGTATAATGGATAAATATTTGGCTTTTGCTTTGTCAAGGTTTAAAAATTGTGAATACACAATTTTGCACACTGTTTTCTTTGATTAACACATTGAACAGTGAAATGAACCAGGATGTATGATGGTCTAGATAGCAGCAGATCCAAAATGTGCATCTCCTAAATCTGAATTATACTGATTTAAAGACGTAATACAACACCACCATCTGGACGTTGTAGTTCTTCTTTTATAGTTATTCTCACGTTGGTGTTTACCTCACGAAAGCCACGGAAGAGAAAGGTCATTATTGTAGATTTTAGCTGATCGATATTGAAAATGTTGGCTCATAAACAAAACATGGTAAACATTGTGGAACTGAATATGTAGGGAGTGACTACTTTAACTACAAGCGTGAACACGCCGTTGTTTCGATCGCTATCGTGCTTCACTACGTGCTCTGCGTTTTTTTGACTTGTACAAAGACGCTCTGTGGAGGGAGGTCACAAGGTCTCCATTACGATGGCGTGATTAAACGCCAAATCAGCTTTTAGCATTAATGGCAGATATTTTAAACATTCCATCGATAATAATAAGAATGTAATAAAAGTAATTATTACCTGACACAGAAAAGAAGTCGCTGACTTTGTTTTGGGTCATCAAAATACGACTGAAGCAACAGGAGCTTCCGTTCTTGTTCACCATTGCAGAGGAATTTACTGCAGAAACAATTGAATAACATTGTTAAGTCTTGGCATTGTCCTACACGCTGGATTATTATAGACATTCACCTAATTATTAAAATGTAGAAAAAGAAATTAATTGTTTCATAATTATGTAAAAAAAATAGTTAACTAAAGTATTGTCACAAATGCCAATTTGGTCGTCATGAGTTATGTCATTCTATCACCTGCAGTTGAGGATCACCGCTGAAGGTTTGCACCTCGCGGTTTGTAGATGCACAGGTTGCACACTTTTTGCAGAGGTTTACTGTACTTTAAAAAGCCCCATTATTAAACAACCTTATTACCTCACACTCTGAGTGAAGGACTGTTCTGTGTAGAATTCCTGAAGTAAAAACAGACAGGAATTGTTCTCAGTAATGTCGAGGTCCTTGTTGATTCGAGTCACATCTCTTTTGTTGAGAAGTCGAGAAAATGTGGAAACCTGTTTATATTTGCAACAATACCAGATCAAATTTATTATTGTATAATTCTTAATAATAATTCAGTTATATTAATAGTTATTTATAACACTTTAATTAGAAATACCTCGATACAGCAGCCGTCAGGAAGGTCATTTCTATATTTCTTTAGTAGCCCTATCAGGTTGCTGTGTGGCTGCTCTTTAAAATACACATTCAGCAACATGTCTGAATCTTCTGTGGTGTTTTTCATGGCTCTCAGGACTGAATCAGGAGTTGCACACTGGAGAAGTACCGTTTTTGCCTTCTGAAGAACACGTGACATTTCAGTTTCCCCCAGTTCCTGGGACACTATTTGTGGACAACAGTGTAAAAGGACTGAAGCGCACGTATCTTCTGTATAGCCAACAATGGTGTCATGTTTGATGGTGGCCTGGTCAACTTCAACAGACACAAACAAGTTCAGCCAATCCTCCAAATCTCTTTGAAGTGCTTTAGCATGGTCGGGGAGAACACTGCTAATGTCCAAGCAGTGCTTCTCAAGTCGGTTCAGTAAGGGTGTAGGAAACTGTTCATACACTGTGCTTTTCTCTTCGATGACGATTAGCCGAAATTCATCTTTGACTCTACACTTGACTCGATGAGATCCGAGGCCTAAGTCAACGTAGTAGCTCCCTCCTAACTTGACGTAGCACTGGTTGAGTGCATCATAAAGACTTTCATAAAGACTCTGAATATTTAGAAGCACGACTGACCTTCCAGTCTCCATGCATGTCTTTATCCTGTTTACTGTCAGGCAAACCTGAGAGTACTCTTCATCATTTGGAAATCCAGATCCAAAGATCACCTCAACATCATTATCACTGATGATGTTCTGTGATTTTAAAATCTGGAGGGCGGCATGGTTAGTCGTCGGCAGCAGAAGGTACCTGGATGTAAATCCAGACGTCTCGACATCAAGGTTTTCTTTCAGAAGTGAGATCACATTACATTTGTTTGTTCTCTCCTTAATGATGTTCCAAAATATTTCTAAGACGTTTACTGAGTCCAGACCTTCAAAATTCCTTTGCACCGCCTTTGTAAGATCTTCATTTGATGGCCTTCCATCTGTTTTTGAGGCATAAAACATGATCAGTTTTATGAGACTGTAGAAGTCCCTGAGTCCAAAGAATTCAATACGCTGTTCCTCAAGCACTTCCATGTAGAACTGAGTAAACTTGGGTATCAAAGGCCTAATATTCATGTTAATAGCTTCATTATTACTCCAGCAAATGTCACCTGCTGTGTTTTGTAACTCCTCTTGCAAGGGTGATGTTCTTAGAACCAAAATTCCACGATTCATCTTTGCTGGATCCAGTGACCAGTTGGAAATTCCAATAAATCCGATTTTTTTATGCTTAGCAGGATTTTCATCATCTATACATCCAAATTCCAGTAGAGGGTGCAATGTTTTTAGAGGCATCTTTGGAGAGTCTTCTGCTAAACCGATCTCATCAAGGACCACAACTGCGACATATTCATCTAATTTTTTTTCTTTCTGAAACTGGGCACATTGCCGGAATATTGAGATGATGCCATCAGGAGATGAATGTGGACTACATTGAAAGGAGGCCAACTGCGCTTGCTTGTATCCTTTAAAGAGCTTGTTTTGTGAGGCTTTCCCCTGCATTGCGTGAGAAACAATGGTTTTAGACAAAGATTTTGAGCTTCCAGGTTTTCCTACCAGGAACAAAGGGATTCTTAGATTCATGCAAACAGTCATCATGAAGACGTTTTCCTTTAAAGCTTCATTCTTTGCCACTGAACCTGGACAGTCAACATTTGAAATGAAGACTGATTTACAAAGCTCAATCTCCATGTGAATAACACCGTGTTCCATGTGAAAGGCCTTGCTAAGTTTTTTTAGCAATACATCTCGGTTCTCCAGTGATGCCAAGTAGCAGACTCCTACAGCAAGAATAAGAGACCGAACCACAGCATTGATGTTTCCTGCATTTTTTTGTTTTTTGTCAATTTCTTTAAAAAGAGTTTCTTTTTGCTTATAGAACCACATGACAGTTTTCATGCATCGTTCGATGTCTCTGAGGCTGACCATCCTGCATTCATCGGTTAAAGTAGCCATGTGATTCTGACAAACAGAGATTACCGTAGTGAACAAAGACTGGTGCGTTTTATCAAGTCCTTTCTGATGCAAAAAAGTCTTGACCATCTGTGTGATGTACAGTTCCTGTGTGTGTTCATTTAACTTTCCAAAATCCCAGACCAGCGGCGTGAGACTTGGTGGTAAAGGCTGGACTCTGTAAACCAGCTGCCTCATGGGAATCTGTCCAAATCTTTCAGCAGTGTTCTCACATCGAACCCTGTACCCCAATCCAGCTTGTTCCAGTTGCTCGATGGCTTCCTTTGTGTGCTTCCTATATGGGTTACATGCTGCAATGACTTTAAGATGAGGCGCCTCAATCTGTTTACCATTGACAGATTTGTCACAGATCACTTCCTTGATTGCGTTTACAGCCTCTGTGGTGTTCGCTTCATCAAAAAACAGCACAGTGTCCAAATTATCTTCTTTATTTTCTTTTGAAATCTCAACTGCCTCTTCCACTTTTTTGTAAATAACCTTGGAGGTTGTTCCTCCGTGAACTCGCACCACGATCAGGTTTTGCCTCTGCTTGCCTGATTTTAACAGGTCACACATGAACTGCACCAGCCTGGTCTTTCCACATCCTGTTTCTCCCATGATAATGACAGGAATGTCAGACTCAAATCGAAGGTGAATGGCAAGAATCTTCATGACATTATCCAACGTCAGCTGATATGTATCATCCGGATCGTTCACATTGTTCACTCCTAATACTCTGCCTAAAATATCAAGCTGGTTTTTACGGCCCAGTTTCTCAAAGTCAATGTTGAATGGAACTTTTTGTGCCCTCAACTGGTTAAAAAGTGTCCTATCAATAACATTCTTTTCTACTATTTCATTAGTCCGAATATCATAAGCATTTAAGTTGTCAATGTGGAAGCCTAAAAATGTCATAGACTGATCATCAGCATTGAACAGGATGTACGGGTGAGCCTGTTGTTCCCAGCATCTTCTGAGCTGAAACTCTCTGAGAGCACTGTCTTCATCATCTGGATCACTGTCACCAGACGTTTCCATGGATCGCAGACAGAAGTCCTTGGACATTGTGATCATAAATTTCACAACAAACTGTTTAAAGCCAGTTAGATCTTCTTTAAAAATCTCATCACAGAAAATGGATTTTTCACATTTCTTCAACTGGCTGTTTAAAAAATGTGTGAAGTTCCTTAGTTCCCCCCAAGAAGGATTTTTAAGATTGCATAACTGCAAAAGGCATTCCAACCATTTCTCTGGTGAACCTTCAACAGATTCTGGTTTAAAAGAAAAACTCTGAAGTTCATCAAACTGTTTTTGTCTGTATTTTTCCAAGAATTGGTACGTTCGCTGAAAAGCTTCACTACGAAACTGTGAATCATCCATCAGCTGAAGTTCTTCATCATCTGATCTTGGATTCTGCAGTTGTGACAGAGTTTCTTCTGGTGACAGGCACTTCACAGTCGGAAACATTTCCAAAAATGATTCCTCTATTTGAGATGAAATCTGAACGTAAGAAAGGAAATTATTGTTTTTAAATACACAATAAACCAGAATAAAAAAAACAAGTTATCTGATGTAATAGTAGTATTGTTAATATTTATATTTATTCACATCTACAGAGTCTTGATGGCATTTCAGTTGCTCCACAGCCTTAAAAGTCTTAATGCCTGGAATCAACTTTATAAAATTAATAAATGGTTCATGTATCCTGCAGAGATCCCCTATTAGTTCAGTTATCTGGCTTCCTTAGACGCTTAAGACTTCACATCCCCAACAATCTCCTCTAATTCTATTAAACAGCAAAAGAAGCGAATCCTAGCAATGATCTTCCGATCCTCATGTCCTCATAGGCGGTACGAATAACTCAGATCACTTAGTTTTCTAGACATGTATGATTGTAAAAGCATCTCTGTTCTGAATAATAACGTTCATAAAGCATGAAATCACCTCAGAGCTGTGTCGATCACATTCTCTATGATTATGTTTTGTGTATTCCACCAAGTAGATGTGAGAGTCATTGCATCTCCACATGATCCCATTGGGGCTCTGAAAACATCTCAACACAAACAGCTGCAAAAAAAATGTGTACAACCCCTTGGACACCTGAAAGAAAAATGCATATTAATGAGTATTGTATAAAGAATTCTGTAAATCACAACATTTAAATCCAGTCAGGTATTATGTTTCTTTTTTTAGGTAGAACTGTTTAAAAATGTGTTCTAGCATTTTGTTTGTAGGAAAAACTGTCCATAATAAAACCGCAAACTTTAGTCACTTTATTACATTACATAGTGTTAAATTCTTTTTTAGGGAATGTGTTGCAGACCTGAAATGCATTTTTATATTCGCGTTTTCCATGCTGTCTGAACTTTTTCTGCTTTTGGGTTGTAAAATAGTACATAAAACAAAATCATACTAACCACTGGAGGAATGTCAAAGTGCAATATTCTTGGGACACTGCTCATGGGTGCGTCCTCATACGGCTGCAGCTGTAAGGCAATGTCCTCGCTTCTCAGATGTGATTCACTTATCCGGATTGTTTTGGAAGTAAATCCAGCAGTTTGAAGGTTTTCTTCATATAACTGAATAAGATTTCTTGCATACAGGGATTTTCCTTTCATAGATAACAAACACAATGCATTATCCAAAATATCTCATTTGTTTCAACATATTTAATTCATATTCTGTGTTGCTTTTTTGTTGTTACACTTCACTATGTCCCTTGAAATGCCAATCAGAGCTTCACCATCATAGTTCATAAAGAGGCATTTTTCGGCATTCTTTGCCTTAAAAAAGCTCTATTTTGGTCTATTTTATATTAGAATATAAATGGCATGGCTCAAAACAGCGTATTCAGAAAAGGGGTGAAACTGGCAAGAACAAAACGAGTCAAATTTTATGTTTGATTGATTTTGTGTATTTTGACGTCTTGTATTGCTGATGGACCTATTCCATCTTTAAAAGTGGTATATTAAAGGTTGTCCCCTTTAATTCGTGTATACCTTAGGCCGGCTCTGAATGCAAGTTTGGGAACCACTGTGCTAGCAGTTTGCTAAAAAGCTTTGAAAAAACAACTTTTTGGTGCAGGTGCTTGGGAATCATGTGATTTCAGCCTTGTGTTCTTACCCATGCTGGCATGTTCGGAGAATATCAGTTTCGTCCTCAGTGTAAATTGTTCATGACAGGATGATTTCAAAAAATCATGAGCGGGCACATGATTCTTGGCATGCAGGTATTCTTTTATTTCTTCGTTTCGCCGCGGGTCCTGAGTGACATTTCTTTTATTCATGTCAAAAGCAGTGGCCACATAACTGTGATGAGCTTCGGAGTCACAGAAGATGATTAAACGATAGTCACTCTTGCACGAGCCTCCATGAACAGACATGTCTTCTGTTTTTTTAATAAAGATCGACTCAAATTTTCTGGCCACATCATGATTAAGTCGTTCTGCATTTAGTAAGCAATAGATCTTGTTATGTGTGCTGCCGGGCTGCATGGCTCTTCTGATGAGAAGCTCCACTTCTTCTACTGTTGTCTCAGGGGCACAGATGAGAATTTCATCAAAAGTGGGCAAAGGCTGTTCGACGTCCTTGTACAGTGACAGGCAAAGTGGAATCATTTCAGCAGCGTTACAGGAAATAAGATTTGGTTTTCCCTCCTCCAAAATGAATTGCAGGTTTCTTTGTACAGTCTGAGTTGCAGATTTGGTGAGATGGTTCATGGTTTCTCCCAGAACATCCAAGTCCACAAACTTGTCTGATACAAGTCCTGAAAGTTTTCGGTGGTATATATCCCACAGTGCTGCAATCTTATCTTTCGATTCCTTAAGATTCTTAAATGCCTCATGAATCTGATCCTTAGTCATTGAAAACGATGTTTCTTGTGTTTCATAAACACCTTTAAATTTCATTTGATTCTTGAGCACATTGTCTTTTGTGCTCTCATATTTATTACACCACTCATCAGCCCATTCTTCATCATTTTCATGTTTGTCAATGCAATCCATCACTGCTTCTCGATACTCTTCAATGTTGGCTAACTGTTCTTTATAGTCTCCTTCACTATTCTCCTCACAAAACATAATCGCTGCTTTGATCACTTCCTCAGTAAATCCAGTGGCAAGAAAATAATTTATAACGTCTGGATAATCATGAAGGAACTTCCTGAACTCAAATGATTCCTGTGACTCACAAGTTTCATCTGGGGTTTCGAGAGCTTGAGTTAGAGCATTTTGCAGATCATTTTCTTCTATGTTTTCTTTAAGGACTGAAAGCATGTTCAGAAGCCTGGCGCTAATGTTCTGTTTCCGAAACTCTGCCAGTGAGCAACACAAGAAGACCAACTGTTTAGCTGTGAAATGGTTTAGATTGTAGTAAGTGTCTCTTTTCTTCTCGATGTATGTTAACCATTCAGAGAGGCAGATTCTCATACAGTCACACAACCCTTCCAACTCTTCCAACAAAGGGCTGTAACCTTTGACCTCTACATCCGCAATGCCAAAATTCACCCAGATTTTTAAATCATTTTCTAATGGTTTGTAATGGCAGTAAGCTGTCAACTCCCAATCCTGAAAAAGAATGTGACCAGCATTGTAGAGCTCAAGGAAGACATTTCCCACGTTCATTATCTGTTCTAAAACCTGTAAGATGAAAAGATGAATAGAGGATGAACAATTATTGCAGGGACTGCTGATTATCATAATAAATTTAATCCTTATGGCTGCTGGTCTTTACAATCAGCATTGACCATGTACTTAACTAATATGTGCAACTTTAAGGCTGATTTATACTTACTACACGAGTACTACACTACGATACTACACTAGTGGGTGTCGGCCAGCATGCACCTCCAAAGTATTTGAACGACACATCAAAACAATGCCGACCACAAAGAGTCATCAAAACAATGTCCTGTGCATGCTTGTAATTAAAGTCGTCTCTCCCTGTAGATGTCGTGTCCTCAATGTTTTGTTTCTATTCAACATTTAAAATCATTGGTTGTTCGACATTAATCAGATAAAATTTACAGCAACGATCTTTTTCTCTCATCACTAAAACCAGAGAGTAAGCACAAACGTGACCGAACCCTTAGAAATTTCATGCCCCCTAGTGTAGTGATGGTGAATTACATTGTGGTGCAAACTCTACGCAGAACCATAAAAGAATGTTCACCATTGAGGCCATGGTGTTGACTTACGTCGAATCAACACAGAAAAATAAATCAGCCTAGTCTCCAAAATTGATGTAAAATATTGAGTTAGTACCAGTTAACTTTAAAGTTGTCATTGTTCGCAAATACTATATACACTTGAATAACTCAACCTATTTAAAGATTTAATTTCGATCAAACACATGAATATAAATGAACATTTAATGCTGAAACATCGTCGTTTATTCACTAATGTATTTGTTTACAGCAGCTAAAGCTTGTGGACGATCCCAAACATCGACTTTAGTTTTACCTTGATGTAAGTTGTAATGTCATCTTCACGGTTTTTAGCACTGACAGTTATCAGCATGAGTTTATTTTGCAATTCTTGAAGCTCTTTAAGACTGTATGTTCTCCATTGATCCATTGTTACACCATCTTTACACCTTAAAGTGATGCAGTTCTCCAAAGTAACCTTGAAAAGTCAGTGAAGAAAATGATCAGTGTACTTAAAAATGATTTCTGTGAGAAAAAAACTGTTAAAAATCTGTTAAAATTTGTTATGTTTACCTTTATTTGATCTGATGATTGTCTTTTGATGGTGTAAATTCCATTTTCATTTATATCTTTGGCTTGAAGCAGTGAAGATCTTTCAACTGATCCATGTGTCTCATATGCAATTTTGAGCCAGTCCTTGTTTTTACAGGAGTCCCTCTGTAAAACGTGTACACAGAAAGACATCAATTAATTTTTTTAAAAGATGCTTTTTAGGTTATGGTGGTTTTTACTGGTTTGTCATTGCATTTGTTTTCATATATTTTGTTATTTTAAAATTCATACTCTGTCATAAAACAACATTGTAAAACTGAATTTCATTTTGTATTAGTGGGGTCTTTGCTGCCGTTAGGCAAAGGACACAATGTGTGAAAGGCATCAAAATCATAAAATAATCATAATTAAAAAGTAGCTTTTTAATTAAATTTTATTAAGAAAAAAGAACAAAAAAACATCAAACTGAAGCATTTGGCAAAGTGACGTAAGGAAATATAAATGATTAAGGTTTATTATCTCTCGTAGGCAGATACAATAAAAAGAAATTTTTACTTTCATCTGAATGCAGGAATTAAATTTCACACCACACTCACCAGTTTATCTGTAAGTTTTTTGTCGTTTGTTATCGCTGATGTGAGCTTTATAATGACTTGAAAAAGATCGCTGATTTTAGATTTTTCAGACAGCTCATAAATAAGAGGTGCAGCAGCTGATATGGCATCTCTGAAGCAGCACACTTTGTCGATGTCTAAAGCATTTTCACCAGCTGAGATTGATGCAAGCTCCACAAATACAGGTAACTCTCCAGTGTCTTTAAAAGTAGAGAAGAAAAAAAAACTCTAAATTAACACTTAACACTTTAAAAAATTATAAGTGGAAAACATGACATGGTTTAATAATACATTTTAAAAGATATCACTTCTAACGCTCTAACAAAGCTCTAGAAGCGTATTTGTATGTATAAAAATTGCTATTCACAGCATTGTACTAGAAAAAACGTTCATTTGGCATGGAGTAAGTGTACATTGTGACAGAAAATTCAGAGCCCTAAAAAATTCTTATTAATAATTGAAAATGTATAACTAACATTTTCTTGAAAAGATGGAAGTTCGTAGTGTGATTTGGCGACATACTATACCAAAAATAATCATGTACACCAAATCCTGATTATTACCCTGATTAACTTCTCTTTAGTGTTGTCTTCAGATTTCATTTGCTTTCAACTTGCTATCTTAGTTTTTTGTTATTCTGATTTTTTTAGCCCTCAGTTCTCCGGAAATTTCCCATTGATCACTATTTCCCCTTCTGCTATGATACTGTATAGTAAATGTCAGATTATTTAAGACAATATTTAACAACATATACATTTATAATACACAGTACAAACATGATGAATATTTCTTAATCACTTACGTTTTATGACCTCTTTGATCCAGGATATAAATCCGTCTCTGATACACGTTTCAAATTCTTTCAGGAAAAGAATTGTGTCCTCGGGAATTTTCTTAACTTTATTTCCAACTTTTTCCATATCATCAGTGAGATCACGCAGATGATTGTGGTCCAAATCCTATCATTTAAAAATTGTGATATATAAATGTTTACAAACAATTCATATCAAATGCAGTACATTTACATATAGGAATGTTATTATACAGAGATATAGAAAATAAGGTTAACAGTGCTTGGCACATAGTGGGTGTTATGACATACAAGATAAGTGTGGGATGGAGAAGAATTTTGATCGATTTGGATTTAGATTGAATAGTATTTTGAATGCCCAAAGAATTCAGTGCATCACAACGGCGTTGAATCAGCTAAGAAGTATAAATCAGGCCTGTTGTTGAATTAAACAAAGACATAAAGGATGTGTTGTGTAGGTACATGAATGGAGAATGACATGTTGTGAGCTCACTTTGTTCAAACAACCTTTTTGCAAACTGTCAGAACATAATTGAAAGTATTTAATTGAGTCTGTGCTTTTGATGTGTGGTCTATTATCTTGGC
>JAOUQU010000020.1:2880923-2912429 GCA_028566735.1 Ammoglanis amapaensis | reverse complement strand
TCGGATAGTGAACATTTCCGATAACGACCGACCTTTCGGAACGGATTGTGGTCGTTAACCGGGGTTCCACTGTATATTTTGTTCATAGAATGGGGAGCGAACTGGTCCCACTGCGGTTTACGAGACGTAATATAAAACCTCCACAAGGTGGCGTCCGTGTAGCATTTCATTCCCTTTTTGTTTTTGTGTGCAGTTATGTCTGGCAGCACCTGGAGGTGGGGTATGTGCAGGGCATGTGTGACCTCCTGGCCCCTCTGCTGGTGGTCCTGGATGACGGTGAGTGGGGTTTGGGAGGGCGGGATCCTCCTGAGAGGGTCACATGATGGCGGGATCCTCCTGAGGGGAGGTCACATGATCACGGCCGTGTTGTTTTCTACAGAGGCGCTGGCCTACAGCTGCTTCACACAACTGATGAAGAGGATGAACCAGAACTTTCCACACGGGGGAGCCATGGACTCTCACTTTGCCAGCATGAGATCTCTCATCCAGGTGTGTGTGTGTGTGTGTGTGTGTGTGTGTGTGTGTGTTTTTGTGTGTGTGTGTGTGTGTGTGTGTGTGTGTTTAATCCTGCATTGTGCTGTAGATTCTGGACTCTGAGCTGTTTGAGTTGATGCATCAGAACGGTGATTACACACATTTCTACTTCTGTTACCGCTGGTTCCTCCTGGACTTCAAACGAGGTGAGAGAACCACAATAAACATGTTCTCCTTATAAACATTCTTATAAACATGTTCTCCTTATAAACATTCTTATAAACGTTCTCCTTATAAAGGTTCTTATAATCATTATTTTTAGAGTATGATTTATATTTTTTTATCCTGTTTTTTTAATGTGGTTTAGAGATAAAACACACACACACACACACACACACACACACACACACACACACACACACACACACACACACACACATACACCAGTGCTGAGATCAGGAATCCATCGTACTGTGTGTCAGCTCCGCCTGTCGGCCGGTCTGAGCACCCACACGTACCACCATTGGTCTGTTAACCATTTATGGGCGGGATTTAGCCAGATAGGGCCTCTCTGCAGTTCTGCACACATTCATCCATCAAACATGTAGGTGGTGGGGAAATGCATATGTCTGCTACTGACCTGTCGGAGGAATGAGGAATTGTGGGTAAGATCTGTGCTCGGCCCGGTGGAGAGGAACCTTATATATGATGTTCTTTTCAGAGCTGGTGTACGACGACGTGTTCGCCGTGTGGGAGACCATCTGGGCCGCCAAACACGTCTCCTCCGACCATTTTGTGCTGTTCATCGCCCTGGCGCTGGTGGAGATCTACCGTGACATCATACTGGAGAACAACATGGACTTTACTGACATCATCAAGTTCTTCAACGGTAACCATGTCCAATTCTTTAATGACTCAAAGTCTAAATAAAAGATCCAACATTCTTCTGTCATTGTACTTTATGACCACAAGGTGATAGCGTTGCTCTACACGAAGATAAACATATTTTTTATTATACATAGTTCGTAATAAAAAAAATATTGAAGTGTTTAATTTCTTCCTGCAGAAATGGCCGAGCATCACAACGTGAAGCAGATTCTGGATCAGGCCCGAGACCTCGTCCACAAAATCCAGATGCTCATCGAAAACAAGTGACCCAGAGACCCTCACCACCCTCGACCCCTCGACCCCACTAACGATGTGCCAAAACTCCCCTCCAGACCAGAACATGTGCACCAAGTGCCAACGGATCCTGCTGAATCCGGTTCTCCAGATTCAGATGGTTTTATTTATTGATGAGAACGTGTTCGAATGTATTTATGTGTGTGTGCGTGTGTGTGTGTGTGTGTGTGTGTGTGTGTGTGTGTGTGTAGGTGAAGTTAACAGTGTTACTCGTGTCAGGAATTTCATGCATGATGTATTTTTTCCGCCGCCGCACTTCCAGGTCTCAGTGGCGTTCTTACATCTGTGGTGCTGTCGGGTTCATCATCAAACACCTGAGTTGAGAATGTTCTCCATCCAGGAGTTTAGGTTGATAAGGACTTGCGTCTTCTCCAGGTTTGGTAGGACCAGTGATGGGAACGTTCTTCATCGAGGTTTGAGAGGAAACGTTCTTTATCAATGTCTAATAAAACGTTAACTTGAGGGATGGTTGTGGTCATTATTATCTAGGTTTGAGAGATCTAATGGAGGGAACCATCTTTATTTAGGTTTGATAGAACTGAGGAAAGGGTCTTCTGAAGTAGAACCTTCTTATTGAGGTTTTGTAGGACCAGTGATGTTCTTTCTGTAGTTGTGATTGTTTCCTGGGCCGATCGTTCCCAGGGAAAGTTCTAGATGCAGATGGTCACCAAAGATAAAGAAATGAATGGATGAAGGTTTGTTATGAGAAGAAGGCGTCTGTATATTTATGATAAACATCACAGCAGGATTTTTCATCAGTGTGTCTCTTGTGATCTTCTCTCGCTTCCTTTTGTGCTTCAGATGTAAAAGATAGAAATGATTTATTCTATATTTATGGGATCTACAGATTCAGATATATCAGTGATCGTGTGGTTTGCTAAATATATTTATTTTTGCATTCTGATGTACAGATCAGGTCAAAAGTTTAAACACGACCATCGTGTTCAGAGTTTTAATCAGTTCTCAAAACCAAATCGTTTTGCTTTAATGATCAGATTCAATCCAACAGATCAAAATCGCAAATGTTTCAGTAACAGAATTCTGTGACTGCTGTGTAATACACGGACATTACAGGGGTGTGTAAACTTTTGACCAGTTTGCAGTGTAGTGTGGTCTTTACGGTGTAGCTTAATCATCTTCCTGCTGGCCAGTCTGAGCTCAGGACCCATTTCACTTCTAAATTCATGTTAAATTTAAAGCTCAGTAGTGAGCACATGTGTAGGAGCAGTGAGCAGCACTAGCCACGGCACCCGGGGAGCAGTTACAGGCTCGGTGCTTCAATCAAGGGCACTTCAGTTGTGAACTGTCGACTCTCGGGATCGAACCGACAACCTTCCCAGTTCCTTATTCTTGAATCAGAAATCTTCAGATGTACCTGAACTCGTCCTGCATCTTCCTTTAATGTTTCAGATGTTTCGTGACTGTGAGCTGCTGTGTGTTAGTAAAGAATTGATCATCCATGTTCTTATTTATTTGTTTATTTGTTTCTGATTTTCTTCACGTCCGTTTTTTTCCAATGTAAATCTGTTCTGCCGTGCTTTATTATTAATTATTATATTAAAACTTTCACGTGCCTCAAGAGAAGCAGTTTGAAATGATTCTTTCGGGGATTTATAATCAACAAATACATTAAAAACTCATAAAGAATCAGTTTAGAAAAGAACTGACATGAATCACAATGTGATGAAAGGTGGGTGGCTTCAGCTTTGCTGTTGCACTTGTTTGCCGCTAGATGGTGCCAGACACAATAAAACTATATTTATACTTGTGTAAACTTTTACAGTAAAACTGAACATTTATAGTAAAACCATGTTTACAGTTAAACTTCTAACTTCCTTAGTAGAACTGTAAACTTTTGATATTAGAACTATTAAGTGGCCAAATAACCAGGAAAATTTTACAAATGTTTACGGTTCTATTAAAATTATGGTACTTTTTCATTTGTTGGTACTTGTTCAAGTTTTTTCTCCTAATTTAAATAAAATTAAATAAATACATGTTTTAAAGTCAAAACTGTTGACAAAAACATCACCGCCCGAACAGGGACTTGAACCCTGGACCCTCAGATTAAAAGTCTGATGCTCTACCGACTGAGCTATCCGGGCTTCGAGAACCTTCCACCCGCCGCTAATATTCAGCCTGTATTCTGAACGCTTGTTAGCTTAGCTACATTAGCTTGTTTCGGTTAGCATGTAGCTGCTCCGACCTGTGTAAACATGTCCCGCGCCGCGGTGTTTATACACGGAACTTTATTTCGGTTTAATCTGATTAAATATGCGGTTTATAGAACCACCGCGCAGGAGAGAAGAATCACAACCGTCACCTGGAGCCTCTCACACCGAGACGCGCGGCTGCGGCCTAAACATCCCCGGTGTTTCCTAGCGGAGCCGGGGGCACACAAGGCTTCAGTGAGCCGCCGCCGCTGCTCCGGTCAGTCCGGGCTCAATTCAAAGGTAGACAAAAAGTCTAATATATGGACCCGAGAAACGTGTAATTACATAATTATATTTGTTTTATACACTTATAATTGTATTAAATTAGCGTTATTATCCTCACTACATGCATACAGTCCAGATTTGTTTTATATTATATTATAAGGTGACCATTATTGGTGTGTATAGGTTATATAAATACAAATAATTGATATATTAATTATCATTCTAATATCTTTCAGGTACCACAGTTCCCCACTTGGGAACCAGTATCTGAGAACCAGCTTCCTCCGGTGAGTTTCTTCTACCATCCAAGTGACATCACAAAACATTTATTGTGTTTATGATGTTTCCAACCATAATGTAGTTACTAGCGCTTAATCCTATTTGGTCGAATACACTAAACACCTGAACTGGTCGCCAGTCTGTTGCATTGTACATAAAGACACACGCAGGACAATATTAGCATCTCTAATGAACATGACTGCATGTCTTTGGACTGTGGGAGGAAACCGGCATACATGGAGGAAACCCACACAGATGGGGAGAACACGCCGGGACTTCTTACTGTGAAGACTTTTATATAACACCCGTTTCTAAGTACAATCGTAATGGTTTAATTTTAGCCCTTGTCAGATCCCTCTTCAGAATTCCAAGCTATTTGTAATAAAATGTCACATTAGGATTAATTTATACACTGATGGCAAACATTTGTGATGTAAAAAACACATTATATGTAATATTTACTGACAGATAGATAGAAAGATTGGTACATTAATAATCCCAAAGTAAATTTAATTTAAATAATTGTTATTTTGGACCAGAATTAATGTATAAAAAATACTGTGTTTTATTCTGCAGCCTACCAAGGTTTCTCCGGACCTCGTGGACAAGTTGGAGAGACTTGCACTCGTAGATTTCGGTAGTCAGGAAGGTGTGGAGTGTCTGGAGAAAGCCATTCGCTTCGCCGATCAGCTTCACGTGGTCAATACTGACGGTGTAGAACCGATGGATTCGGTGCTGGAGGACACGTAAGGGTTTGTTTATTACAATATCTGCACTCAAATGTGCTTAAACAGTGACTGAAACGTTCACGTTTGTTGACTGTACATGTACCTTTGCATGTAATATTAATAATAACACGTAAACAAAATCAAATGATCTTGGAACGTTGTTGAAACATTGTGCAGTTGAAATATTTAGGGACTTTCCCCCGGAAATCCCCACATCATCAGTAGTTTGGGTGGCATCCCTGTTTACTTAGCACAATTCGTCCAGCCTGTTGTAAGCGGTTTAATCTGGTAACAGATGGACGTTCTTTTGTTTGTTTGTATTGTTAACACTGTGCGCCGTATATAATACAGATGTGTGTTTGATATCTGCACTATTGTACACTGGCATGTTGTCACACCTTTGTGTTTAAATGCTGCTTTTTTATTTCCTGATGTGAACTTGTTAATACAACAAGTAAACACAATGGAAAGTCTGTGCTAATCAAACAACATGTTATTATAGGATTACATGTATCCATATAACCTGTACTAAAATGTATTAAATATTATAAATATAATAATGAAATAATCTGAGCTTAGAATGTAGGTTTCATTTATCAGGAAGACTTTGCATCATTCTTGTCGTATCTGTTCCGTCTCACCTGGAATCATCGAGAGTCACTTCTAATGTTTATAATGCCAGAACAATTTTAATAATGTCAGAATTGTTGTAAGTAGACAACATGATCAACATTTCTACAACTGATACAATTAATAACTATAATTATATTTACATCTTCCGCATTTAGCAGACACTTTCATCCAAAGTGGCTTATAATTACACAATTTTTGTACAATCATGGGTCATGGGACTCATTAATGGCTTGAGCTGCTTATTACTAGGCCGGTACCTTAACCATAGACCCATAACTGCCCACTGTAATAAAGATTAACTAATAATATTGTTATTTACTGTTTGTTAACTTTGTACCGTTAATGTTTATAATAATGTAATTAATGATAATAGTAGTAATGATAGTACAGATAGTCTTGGGTCTTGGAGTATGTGGTGGTTAAAGGTTATTCTTATTATGCACACTGTGTGTGTGTGTGTGTGTGTGTGTGTGTGTGTGTGTGTGTGGTACAGAGTTCTGTATCTGAGAGAAGACGTTGTGACAGAGGGGAACATGGCAGAGGAACTTCTTCAGCTTTCCAAGAACAGGGTGGAGGAATATTTCGTAGCTCCTCCAGGTCGGTGTGAAACGTTCCGTACGTTACAGTACTGAGAGAGTCAACAGTCCGAGCAGTTAAGGGTTAAGGGCCCCGCTCAAGGGCCCATTACTGGTGATCCAGCAGTGGTTGGGCTTAAATGATTGATGGACTCCAAGCATGCCCAGATTAGTAGTAATGAACATGAGAATTAATTTGAAATCTAATATTTTATTATTAAACCAGAGATGAAAGATTTAGCTGATTTAGTGCTCCGGTATTAATTAATAATAATAATAATAATGTATAAGTTTGTATGTAAAGAATGCTTTTTATTATTTGAACACACGTGAACATCTCTTATCAGTATTGCTCATGTGGTTACCTCCTGTTTAAACACACACACACACACACCTCACACACAGACAGACTCACCTGTGTGTGACGTGACCTGTTTTATCTGGAATTCCACATCACATGATCTTTGAATTCTATTTCCATTCACCTGTGAGCTTCCTGAAACAGAAACTTACCGGTGTTGTGCCGAAATCCGACTCCCCGGCAGAATCCTACTCCCTTCTTTCCTACCAAAATTTTACTTCCCCATATCTCCCCTTCTGTTTCACCTAAACTAAAATGCATTTCAGGACACATTTTACAGATCAAGATAAGCCAACAAAATAAAGGAGATGTTAATGAGAAATTTCATGCCAGAGATTAGGGGGAGTAGAATTTCGGCAGGTGTTGTGCCGAATTCCGACTCCCCGACAGAATTCTACTCCCTTCGCGTGCACGCACGCAACTAAAGCAAACTGAACCCACATGTGACACTCTCGAATTCGCAAATTTCTATCATCTTTCACTCACACTTTTAATTAACATTCATAGCAGACATCACATGACATTAAGCCAAACGTGAGTGTCACATTTTGTGTCCGTTTGTTCGCGCGAAGGGAGTAGAATTCTGCCGGGGAGGCAGAATTCGGCACAACACCGGCACTGTTTACTGTTTACTGCACTGTTTACTGTTTACTGCTAAATGATCAGCAGCAAGATTAAAAACATCATTATTGTATTTATGTTGACACAGGAAACATTCCACTCCCGAGGAGAGAAGAACGATCCGGCATGCTGGAAGAATCCGAGTTATGAAGGGATGAAAGTCAGTGTGTAAATAAACGTGATTTATTTGTGTCCTGTTGTTGTTTGTGAGATGATATTTGTCATACGGGATCTTCAAATAAGTGTTTATATTATTGTTATTAGTACAGAGATACTCAGTCAGACTGGCAAAACTCTCAAAACCATCAGTTGTTCCATTGCTCAGTGGTCCAAGTTATGAATCCTTTACACCGGCTGTTATGTTATGAGGACAAATCATGGAACAAAAGTGCATCAAATAAAATATTTATGTTTCAAAAACTGGAACCTGTTCTAACGGTTATCTGAACTCGTTATTATTGAGATACTGGAGGGGTCAAAACTCACCATGATGGGTACAGGGGTGCTGGGGGGGGGTCTTTATTGGGGGTCAGACTTAATACAATGTTCTGATTTATGTGCTTATTTTGAGACTTTTATTTATTATAATTAGTTATTTATTATTACATTAATCAGTTCACACAATCGAAGTCACTCATGGATAATTTAGAATTCATGTCCAGTCTTTGGACTGTTAGGGGAAACCCCCAGACACAGTGAGAACATGCTAACTAACACAGATGTGTTTCAAACTCTTAATCTTAAAGTCTTCCACGCAGCTACAATAATTGTGTAGTTATTGTGTAATAGTAACGTGTGTCCACTTGTGGTTTGTGTGTGAGATTTGTGTGTTTGCTGTATTGTGGTGCTGCACTTTGGAACTTTAGTTGTTGTTGTTGTTTAGGAAAGGAAACCGAAAGTAAGTAAAATGGCGTCATTTGCGGAGGAAAACGAATGTTACTGAGCAGGGGGCGGGGCTTTTATATTCGGGCTTTCCCGCCTTTTTTATCGTTTTCCCATTGGCTGTCTGGCAGGAGGGGCGGGGCTATTTCATTATATTAGAAGATGTAACGTAACTGTTTTGTACTTGGTATGAAGGAGAATTGATTCTGTAGCATCACCAAGAACCTTAAATATCAACTTTATTTCATACAACAGGTAAGTTCTTTTATTTACAGTTTAAGTGCATTATTTTGAAAAAAAATAAAATAATTTTTATAACTATTGACAGTTTTATTTACAGTTATGTAAGAATTCACTACTGTACTGTAATACTAATAAAACATACACATTAAATGATTATTTAAGTTAATTGTGTAAATAAAAGCCTCATTAAGCATGTGTGTCATATAATAAAGCATTCACTTTTTATTTAATGTGAATATGCAGAATATGGGACAACATTTATATGTTTTTATTTAATATATTTTATATATCCCACAGGTACAATAAACAAATACATTATACTATTGATATTATTTAAATATAGTGATTGTTTATGATAAGTGATGTTTGATTCATGAATCGATTTTGTGAATCATTTACTGAATCGATTCATCCGCCCAGTTTAATCTTAATACCGTTATGATCTTATTTCCTCCTGTTTTATTTTTATATTTATATTAAACACGGCATTATTACATTTGTGTGATTATTAATAAGTACAAATAAATAATTTGACCGTTTAAAAATGATCAAACAGTTGTTGACCTCCATGGAACCAGTGAACCATGGAAATCAAATCTTAGATAGAAAATTATGACATTTATCGACATTGTTTGTTTTGTGAATATAATTATGTAATGTGGTGCTTATAAATATCGAACTCACACAAATGTGGCCATTAAACGCAGAGAATTCGAATTTACAACCAATTATATAAAATAATTTTTGCTTTTTATTTCATGGACACCCTCTTGTACATGATTATGTTGGAACAGGTTTGTTGAACTTCACTGATCATGATTGGGATGATTTGGGACTTTTGTATGAATGAAGAAATGAAAATATATTCTCTTAAAACTCCACCAACAAAATTCTCACCAACTCTAGAAACTAGAATTATAATTAATTGCTTTCTTAATCACATAAAACTTTCTTGACAGATCACTAAACACTGGAAGAGTGGACACCATGGAGCTCATCATCAAACTGCTGAGTGGAGAAACACGTTCTGTGTCCATCACACCGACCACCACCATCAGTCAGCTGAAGATCACCATCGCCCAAATGTACAACACCAGCACCTCACGCCTCAAACTCTCGGTCACTAACGGTCGGGTCATCCAGCTGGACCACGACCAGAAGACCGTGAGTGATTACGGCCTGACGTCAGGATCCACCGTGATCCTCCTGATCTCCGCCACCGCCGCGCCTTTCCAAATCTTCGTGAAGAACCTGAAAAGTATATCCAAAACTTATGACGTCACAGATGAAGAAACTGTTGCTCAGTTGATGGAGAAGATCCGAAACAAAGAAGGAGTTCCGGTGGACCAGCAGAGGCTGATGTTCAGCAGCCAGCAACTCGAGGCCTACAAGAAGCTTCAGGATTATAATATCAGTTCTGGAAGCACCATTAATATGACCGCTCGGCTGAGAGGAGGCTGATGGGACGAACCCATGTAGACATTATTATTTATTTATGAAAGTAGTTTTATTCTATGATATATTTTAATAACAATATATTTAGACTTCATAGTCTCTGGTGTTCTGGTCTTTCTTGGTTGTTGATTCTTTTCTATGAATAATAAATAAATGGGCTTGTTCCATTTATGATATTTAATATGATTTTGTTTACATTATGCAAATGTAGAGCCTGTTTATTCTGCTGTTTAAAAAGATAATAAACTAATAACAATTTAAATAATATATGACCGTTTTCCTTCAACCATTTCTTATATACACTACATGAGCTTTTTAATTAAACAGTAATAAATAGAAACATTTATTTTGTGTTTGTTTGCAATTCTGACTAAAAGTTAAAAGTTTTAAACTGTAAAATCATATTTGACTTTTATTAAACGAAA
The DNA here is from genome assembly GCA_028566735.1 of Ammoglanis amapaensis. Lineage (NCBI taxonomy): Eukaryota > Metazoa > Chordata > Actinopteri > Siluriformes > Trichomycteridae > Ammoglanis > Ammoglanis amapaensis. The sequence goes on along the minus strand of JAOUQU010000020.1, from coordinate 2,902,133 downwards.
TGTTCCTGTTATACCGTTGTGTACCAGTAGAGGGGGCGCTTGTTAAATAATACAGCACCTTGCTGTAATTCAATAAAACTACAAATCCCAAGAGTCGCAGCGCCATTCAGCGCGATACTCTAGAATTAGGAGTCGATTCCTCAGCAGATTGATTATCGCTAATATATGTGGAGTTTTTGTTTTTTTAAAGACTTTAAATGATTCGTTTATATCGGTGTTTTCCACCAGACAGTCCGGTTCATCTGCTCCTGTATTTTGGGAGCGTGAGTACGAGCGTGAGACCCTGAACACGACTCTTCTCCTAACACGACTCGGTGATGCACGACACGGCTCCCCCTGCAGGAGCGTCTGTGCTAGTGCTGCTGATTCTGATTCACTTTAAGGAACCAAGTTCTGATGAGTTAGAGTCAGTTAAACGAATCGGTTCAGTAAATTCATCTGAATCAGTCGCTCATCTACGTAAGCGTAAAGCATCATTCATCTGACCCCCTCTGGGCTGAGAGGAGGCTCAAGGGATGAACCCACATTAGGGTTATAATTATCTAGGTAATTTATTGCAGACTGGAATAGATTTATTGAAGGAACAATAATTGTATCACGCGGGTATTTAAGGATTTTTCTTGGTTGCTTCTGTTTTAGTTGCTTATTGTCTGCTTGTAATTTGTATGTAAAACATTTAGTAGTAGTTGAAGTTTTAGTAATAATAAAGCTTAAATAAAGTTTTTGTAATTAAATGAACTGTACTGGAGAGTAAAATTTAACGTGGTGGCTTTCTCTGTACTACTAAACATGTAAATAATTCTAATTTTTTAATTAAGTAGTCTAACAAAACTACATTTCTGTTCTGTTCCTTCTGTTCAACTCATTTTAAAAGACAATAAATATAAATAATTTAATCAAATATGTCCTTTTTTGCTATTCTTTTTTCAGAAATATTGAGTTGAAAAAGTAAGTGGTTGAAACAGTAAATTGTATAATAGATGTTTAAATAAAAACATAAATGAACGAAAAACGAATAAATGAATTATCATGCAATACTGTTACACACCAGTAGAGGGAGCGCCATGATAACTAATAACTGTAAATCTAGTACAGAACTACAAACCCCAAAAGTTCATCATTCACATTAATTAATGTGTTTATTTAATCCACTGTTCGTTTTATATCAGTTCTTGTTTGTTATTAAATCTTTAATGTGTACAATTTACTACTAACATATAATATTAATCCTAATATGAACTCTTAAATGTAACATGTAGCCTACAGGGCATTTCTGATTAATTGATGATTTTGGTAAATCCTTCATTTTACCAAATTGTTTGTTGTGAATTCAAGAGAATTAATTATTTGAAAAAAAACACCTTTTACAGTTTAATACAATCTGTACATTGCAAACAAAATCAATTTTATTGGTCAAATTTCAATGCAGTAAAGCTACAATTCTATTTTACCACTTATTTCTTAATTAATTGACAAATGTTAATTCATTCTTGATAAATAAATATTTTTTGTGTGCTAGAGTTTGTTGTTACCAACCACACAACAACCCACCACACACAGAAACATCAAGATTCAGAGAAACAGACGTCGAACTGGGACACTGAAACCACAAAAACATTTTATACCAGTGAAAACCACCAACACATCTCATTAGGATCCAACCAACAACAACTTTTATTCCACTGATGTTCTGAAACCACAAAACATTTCCAACCACTGCAACAGATCTACAAAAACACCCTTAAAAATATTTTTTCAAAAAGACATCAATACATCCAATACAAAAGTGATTATTGTTGCAGCCTGTATTTATATTTATTAATAACCGAGTATATTTGTTAAATCTGGGGTTTTATTCTGGTTCCTGTTGTAGTTTATGTTCTATATGAGATGTTTGTGGACGCCCCTGTAACACCCACACCTCTCTTCACCTGAATAAAAGTTCAGCAGCACTGAAAAAAATAACTTGTTGGATTTACTTAATTCAATAGTGGACATTGGTTGCACACATTTGTTTTGCCTCAGCAGCAACTTAAACAATTAAGTTACATTAACACAAGTTTTTCACATTTAATAAACATGTATATTTTGTGTTGATAACGTGTGATTGAAACATGCTATGGTGAAGTGATTTGAGCTCCTAGAACACTTTAATCCGGTGCAATTTTCTCACTTTAATCCAACCCTATTCGATAACTTTTACTTAAATACTACTGGTCACTTAAATACTACATGTTATCTTCATTTTAAATGCTGATATTATATTCAAGTGTCAAATACTAAATTTTAAGACCCCTATTGTCTAGAATAAATGAAAATATTACAACTGTACACAATTCAGTGCAATTACTGGACTGATTTAAATTGCAGACATTAGTAGCCATTAATATTAACATTAACTATTAGTACACAATAAACACTACTAGGAACACCCTGATAACTTTCGTAAACAATTACCCATTTTATCTTTGTTAATAATAAAAATTAGCAGTTGCATGTCAACACAACCTTTATTTATAAACAGAAATGCAAGTATTGTGACAAGTTCAAAACTCTTTACTCCAATTTAACCAAACGTCATTTCACATAGTCCTGATGGGACTAGACTGCCAAACTCTGCAGCTCTTTATTTTTAAAGAAAAATATAAACTGAAATTTAAAAGTGCTGCCTATCAGAAAACAAACAAAAAAGGACAAAATGAGGCAGGGGGAGGAATGGCCCCATCAACATGGCAGTTACAGTTCAATAAACTTTAATAGTTTAACAATAAACTTGAAAATGAAAATGTACTTTTATGGCACATTAATCAGTGAACTCTGATTTTCTGATTGCTTATTGGAAAATTCAACTTCCAAAACAGAGAGCAAGTGTGAGATTAAATGTCCTCTCACCTGGAGCTGACCACTCATTGTACACACCAGTGAGTCTTTCTTACAGGAGCAGTTTTGTTTTCAAGTTTTGAGCTTTTCTTGAGAGGTCAGTCGCATCCAACTCCATCACCAACTTTTGAATCACCTCAAAAGTGAAGCGTAGTTGTGATGGGTATCTCATGTTCAAGGAGTAAAAAAGTCCAAACAACATGGCTACTGCAAGGGCCACGTTATCAAGGTCCTGAAGAACCACAACACCTTCAATGATGATGCCAACATCAGAAGAATCACTGCCTGGCATTTCTCTGGTGACGTAGATGCCCACAGTAGTTTTTTCAATTGCACTCAGTGTAGCAGCCTCAGCCAGGTCCTGTTTAAAGATAAAACATTTTTTAAGATTTCTTTTTACACTGATCTCTTTAGAATGCAGAAATTCCTTATGCTAACATTTATTTAAAGCCATGTTAGCAGAACAGTAAATGACTGTAGCCAAAGACAGCTTTGCCAATGGACTATGATATTCATGGTCCATTTCTACAAAAGAAAAAAAACCCTGACATTTATTTAATCTCAAATGAAGAGGAACCTTGAACATTTATATTAGTATTTATTTGAAAGATATTAGCCCACCAGAAGCCAGACTAAGCCAATAAAAAAATTAAAGATTTCTTTTAGACTCTCAATTTGGATTGTACAAGTCTGGTATTGTTTGGGCAATGAACATTCAACCAAAAACTAATGTTAACATTAACTTCACATTTTTTTGGAAGTTGTTTTTATGTTCCTGGATGATTTTGATCATTAACCTGGACTTGATATACTCCAGGGCCATATCTCTGTCTGGGTTGTTATTCACTTTGATACAGGGTTCCTATTGTTTAAGACAAGTTAAAATTAAGACTTTAAGACCTTTCTAATGCCCATTTAAATTTAATTTAAGACCAAATTCACAATAAGCACAAATATGAAAAATTTAAGCCAAATGTTTATTTAAACATAAAACTGGCTGTGAGAAGAATTCTGTTAAATATTTTAAAAATAAAATTTAACAATTATTTTAATATTTGAGACAAATTACAATCATTCTACTTAGAAAGTGTTAACATTAAGACCTCTGGAAAACAACATTTTAAGTCAAATTAAAGATTTTTGGACTGATGAATTCAATGCCTTTTAAGGAACCACAGGAACCCTGTCAATAATGCTAAAGTGAAAAATCCTCCATTTATCAATAGGGGGATATGGAGAAAAATTGGTAGGTTTGAAAATCTAATGTGACAAGTTTAACTTATTGTTTTAATCTCGGCACTGGAGTTACTAGAATTACTTTCCCAAATTAATCAAGAGGGCCTTAACAGCCCAATATAATCCCAGAAATAACTGAATGCATGGTTTTACAATGTTGTATAGCCTAAATCTACTCAAAACACTCACCATGTACTCCTGCACCAAGACATCAAGACTCTCATTCAGATAGATGCAGAGTCCTTTGATGAGGGACTCCCTTCGAGCATCACTGTCATCCTTAAGAATTGCAACAAAGAAAATAGAGATGTGAACTCAAATATTCAGTAGCACAAAATAAGGTGATCAGAAGACAAAAACTTTGACTTTTCTAACCAGTCATCATATGACACTGACATCTACAAAATATAAACACTGTACATTTGACCTGACCATTATGGACTGAACTTTTTATAATGTCCTGATGATATAAAAAGATAAATGTCTCACAGCGGAACAGTGAATGCAAAATAAACATAAAAGGGTTATTTCAGTGAAATCAAAAATCCATCCCTTTCTCCACCCTTCTACCCTCCCTTCATAACTCAGTCCCTGCCTCCTTTCATTTATTTATAACTGCAGGTGAATTAGATTACCAGTAATCACACCAAGTAAGCAATGCAATGGATACAGTATACCAATCTTTTACTAAACAAATGCAATGCATATGTACTTAATGGAATGGAAGAAGTTGAAAGTTCTTACCGTCATTGTGGCAGCTATGTTTTTCAGCTTTTTGCCCGGCTCACCCGATCGCTTTGCAAACACTCTCAGCAGACTTTCAGAAAGAAAGTCAAGCTGAGACAGAAATCTTGACTGTAGAGGCATTGTTGTGATGCGCTTGAATTCCGCATTTATCTGAAACATGAAATTATTATTATTAAATGACCGTCAAAAGATTTCAAGAGACATTTAGGTCATCTGGGCTTTGAAATTTAATGTTTTGAAACACCATTACCTTTAAACATTAATGACAGCTAGTAGTAAAGGCATAGTTTTTTTATTACCTCTGCTGCATAAAAAAGAGCTGGCCATCTCTCTTGTACATCACTGATCATGGGATCATCATAGACAATTTCTTGTCTCCTCAATGCAAATGTTGCATCCATTTTCCTTTTAATTGTCTCTCTGTTGTTGCACTTCTTCACATCTGACAGTAGTTCAACCCTCATCTTCTCAAGGGACTGTTCACTTTCTCCAAGAGGAAAAGAAGGGCAGTAATCCACTTCACCCCTCTTTGGTCTTTTAACATCAAAAGCAGGGGAGCATTTCTCAGCTGGTTTATGTTTTAAAGAATTTACACATACTTCAGGACACCCTACTTTTCGAAGATGTGTACGATAGTTTGACAACTTGTATTTGAGGCTCATTTTCCATCCTGCATAGCCACTGGGTGAGCCTTTTTCTTTTAAACATGGGTGTCTCAGGATGAGTGCCTCTGCAACTTGGTCAAACTTACTGTCTGTAAGATAAACTGTGTGCTTAACTATCTCCTGGATCAAGCCCTCTAATATGTCAGACTTTAACTTTGGATCAGGAATCAACAGCATGCCATTTTCTTTGAAAGCTACATGGGCCTTCTCTAGCTTAATTTCAGCATCATATGTGAAACGAGGAACGCAGAACAAATCTGGCCAACTACACCGTGATGATGTAGACTCTGAAGATGAAAAAATGATGGTGCTATCACTAGAACTGTATGACGTGTCATCAGGAGCGCTGCCTGAAGCAATAGATAAACTGTCTTCACCTGGATCTTGAGGTTGGTAGGAGGTGTATATAACTTTGACTGTTGCTTTGTCTTGTATTTCTTCCATTGAAGTTAAGTTCACAAACTCATTGCCAAAAAGTGTGTCCATAAATTGCAGCCGGAAGGGTTCCACTATTTTACACTGAGTCTTTATTTCAGTCTCCAGTTCAGCAACAGTTGAAGGCAAACCAGCAGAAATAACGACCCTCTGACTACTGTCTGGTCCAAGGATAACTCTGAAAATGGCCTGAGCTGTCATGGTCCCACTTCACTTTATGCTCTGAAAGAAAAAGAAAACATAATTAGAATCTGTTTCAAAACAAGTGGCTTTCTTAATCACCAAATATTTCCTTGTACTGTTACAACACTAATACATTCAAGAATTTAAAGTAAAAGTATACACTACTGTATAAAGGAAGTTAGGTTAGTTAGTAACATGAACCAAAACAACATGTAGTATGTCAAGGGTTTCCATGCACATTAGTGTATGACAGCAGAGACAGCAATTTTTCTTGTTATATTTTTTTTAGATCACTGTTAGCATATTTTCAACAGTCTTTCCATTACCCCATGGGTGCTAGATGTTGCCCATTTCATAAAAAAATTTATCCCTGTGGGTTATTCAGAGGTTTAGGGGAGCACAGGACAATACCAGAGGAAGTGCTCTCCAGGCTCAAAACAGAATTAAAAAGAAGTACTGTCCAGGGTTTCCATGTGATATTTTTTCTAAAATTTCAATAACATTTCCATAAATGTTCTATTTCTTTGAGTAATACTTTGAAGCAAATCTTAAATGATCATATAGAAAAGTAATGTTCATAACTTATCAGTAGAGGAGGAAATAGATGAGAGGAAAGGATGCGAAGAAGAGTTAAGCCAAAAAAAGGATAAAAACTGAGGAGATTTAAATGGGAAGAGAGGCAAGAACAGATGGAACAAACCAGAAAAAAACAGGAGGTTGACGAGAAAAGAGATAGAGGGACAGAAAAATGGGATAAGCAAAAAAAGAGGAAGATAATGAAAGGTGAATGAGCTGAGAGGGGAGGAGCAAAAAAGTAGGACAGAAGAAGCAAAAGAGGAGCACAAAGACCCAACAGCTATGCCTAAACAAAAAACAATGGTAAATCCAAATCAAATAAAATTCCAGATTTTTTAAAACTAGTTAATAGCTATAGCTGAAATTTTTATCTGAAAGAACCCCGGACCTCCTTTTAAACACTGTATGCACCTGAGGACATTTACAATAGCTTACCTAAAGACACAGATTGATCTCTTCAAGGTCACCATTCGCACGCCTCCAACTACATAGGCAGCCAGTGGATACTCATCAACTAGTTCAGAGACTTCAACAACAGCAAGTTCTCGCACCGGAGATGGAGTCAGCTGAAAAGCTCCATAATGCTCACAATACCATCCACACAGCAGTTTCAACACAAAAAATAGTCTCTGCTGCAAAATGCATATTTGATGGATTTCTCCAAATTCAGGCAAGCCACCAAAAGAACCATGTGCCACGATCAAACCTGTTCTGTATTGTATTCCCTTGCTCCAAACATTTTTTGCTAGGTTTATTTCAGATGCATAAGGATTTCTCTGTTTAAAAGCTTGTGCTAATTCTTCTTTCAAAAGCTCCAATGGAACAGTAGATGCATCTGACACTTCTAGGACTGGTTTATCAATATTTGGAGATGACAGGTGGTAGCCAATCATAAACTGATGCTTCACAGCCAGAGAAAAAGGGACATTTTTAAAGCAACTGCTGTGTTTCATAATATTTTTAAAAAATTTGTGCTTTGCCTCAAACCTCATGGTCCAAAGTCCCACAAGAGGTCCAAAAAGCTTAATTAGCTGTGAGTAATGTTCAATGTAGTGATGTTTGGGCAGCAATTTGTTGTTTGGAAACACCTCTTGATATCTTTGTCTGTGATCTGAAACTTTGCTCTCAAGGAAAGCAATAGACTCTTCACTGTGAACTGGGGCAACCACTAGCTCAGCAATGTGTTTTAGATCCAGTAGGATCTGCCATGCTGGCTCATGTTCGGGAATCTTGGGGCCAATCAAAAATGGGAGCAATCTTAATAAGCACCAATTTTCATGTGCATTGCCCCCTATGGATTTCCTGCCTGAAAGGTTTTGTGGCAAAGGATGAGGCTTATTTGTTTTGTCTGTCCCCTTGTATGGGAAATGCACAATAGAACTGTTTAGATCATCCAAAGTGATGTACTTCTTGGATATGAGTAATGTGAGGCAATGTGATATTTCAACCGGCACAATGCCTTCAAAAAGATCATGAGCAATGTCAGGAGGGTAAGCACTGAGTACATGAAAATAAGAAAGTGCTTTAGTAAAAGGACAAGCTCTTTTAACTCCAAAAACGCTACTGCCGCTATCTAGGGCTGTTTTGACATGGGTTTCATGTGTTTCTTTTTTTCTGAGACTGAAAATCCCTGACCTAACCTCATGTGATTGAATGTCTGCACTTTGTGCTGTACAAAAACGACAACAGAAGGGGCCTGTAAAGTTTTCCACAAAGCCTGCTATTCCATGTGCTCCTAAATTATCAGCAACAATAGTCTGCACTGCACCCTTCAATGATTTGTTCAGTTGTGTGACAAAAATTCCATCAACTTCTAAAGATCTCAGGTCACGTAGTAAGGGCTCGAACACCTTTTCATAGCCAAATGACTTTACATTGTTTGTTTTGCACAAAATGGCCAGGAAAATTGAGGACAAACTAGATTGAGACCCAGGGGGTAGGTTATTGAGTACCCAATACACAGCACAAAGTTTGTGAGTTTTGCGAGAGGTGCCCAAAGGGTTACAGACCTCAAAGTCATCAGCATACAAAGTTATGGAAAGACTAAGGTCTTTCTCTGAAAACAAGCCATTTTCCTTACAATGCTGACCATCCTTATAAGACCTGTACAAAGTTTTGTTTCCACTCTCTGTTTTCCTTTGTATTTTGTGATTACTATCTATCTTGTCAATAATATCTTTCCTACTCAGCAGCACTTGCAGGGACTCAAGGATGGAAATATACTGAAAAGTCTTGTTCTCTTTTGCATCCAGAATATATTGAACTGGTTCTACAATGTTAAATTTTGCCTTGTAATATTGTTTACGTTGATAGGCAGAACTCAATGGCCCACCTTTTTCGATGGCCTTATTTAGAGGACTTGCTGAGCAAAGAGAAGAAATTATTTCTTCTATTACAGCTCTGTCAACTTGGAGCTTGTGCTTCTGAAAAATGTTCACTAGAACACCTTCTACATAAGATTTTGAGAGACTGTCAGTTAAGTGGTTTAGTTCTACCAAAAAATCACTGATTGCTTTGCTTGATACATTAGAAAAATGTTCTAATTTTAACAAAGCTGCTGCCAAACTGTGCTCAATTACATCTGGGAGATCATTTGTAACCTCAGCACTGGTACCTGGCTGAGCATCCTCACTAATGTCATCATCAAAAGAATTGGAAGGAGATTCAGGGTGAGAAGCTATGGCTGATGCTACTATTCCTGGTTTAAAATCGTCTAGTGAATAAGACCTGTGTTTTCTGCTTTTGTGGGATTTAAATGAGCCTAAGATGTTGGTTTTAAAGTTGCAATCCACCAACATACAAGTTACAACCTCATTTTTTTTTAAATGTGCATTAATGTGGGTCCAATAATCCCTCTCAGACACAAGATCCTTACATGGACACAAATGGCAGCTAAATGTACATCCCCTTGACTGACATGGGGTAGTTTTAATAACATGACATCTATTCAAATGAATTAACAGGGCATTCCATGTTTTAAAACTACATGGGCAGCTTGCATGTACACATGGAATACGACTGTTATTTCCGCGAAGCCTATGTCTCACTCGATAATGCCTCAGAATTTGTGACCTACTTGGTAAGACTAATGGGCAGGCCTTGCATTGCCACATTAACTCTGTCACTGGAACACTTCTAGCACCATTCACTGAAAAAAATGGAAACAAAAAAAGATCAGTATGTAGTGAGGACAATAGACAATAATTTGATATGTCAAGAATGCATTTTTGAATCATCATAGAAAACAAGCGGCAGGTATACACAACGGTAAGAGAAAGAAACTTATAGTCTAAAAAGGATTTCCTAGAATTACTTATGACCAGCAAGTCACAAACTATAAAATGGCTTACCAAATGTGTGACAGGGTTAAACCATTTACATGATAAATTTTCAGACAACTTGTGCCATCTTATAAAAATTAAATCCAACACTGAAGATAGAGTTTTAAAAAATCCCCTTAAAGCTATTTTTAACAAACAGATTGTAAAGCTAACAGTAAAAATAATCTTTAAAAAATGTTCACAAGTTGTCTAAAACATTATCTGACTAGGACTTTACTGACTCCAAAAGGTTAAACAAATAATAGTTATATTTAGAAACATTTAATAGTGCTTAAGTGCACTGTATTGGTCATTTTTTAAATATTTTGTTACTGTATTGTTCGAGCAAAATATCGGAAACAGAAAATGTTTTACTGAAGCAGGCTACACCACGTCAGATAAACTACTTGCATTAATCACCTTTCTGATGATATAAAAAGATATGGCCGATTTTAAATTTCACAAGTGGATTAATTAGGTAGTGTGTGTGTGAGCCTGCACACGCTGCACTTGTTTAAACAATCTGTGCTGTACGTAGTAGTTAAAATATGGTAACTTAAACAGCAAGTTCTTACCACAAAAACTTGAGCAAACGGTCGCGCTGACTCCAGGTGAAATACGTGGTTGTGTATCTGAATCTGCAGCAAAACAGGGAAAAATTGGTTGGGGTGGTAAGCTAATTTAATGCTAGCTTAAGGCTGCCGAGGTCCTTAGCCGAGGCTCTTTAATGGCCAAAGCTCACTGACACCATGCAGTTAACACACAACTAAACAGTCAGTTGACAAACATATTCACACAGAAAACGAAGTATTTTAGAAGTACCACGGAATTAAGTTGTGTCACGCTACGGCCCGCGCCCTCAAAAACTTCAAATAAAGCAGCACTAGTATAAAGCAGATAAAAACAGCGCTGGCAAACAGGCTCACAACAAGTTTTTAACGTTACATGGTAATTCTCAAAACAATTAACTATATTTGACTGCAATTTTGATAATATTCATCCAGAAAATTAAGACTTACTGAAGAAGGTAGAAACGAGCACTCTGACAAACTTTAACGTTTCTTCTCCTTGTCACGTTGAGGGCGCGAAACAAAATCCCGTGCAGTATCGTGAGATTTAACATTGATACGTTATTTATTCACTTCAGTCGAACATGATATGAACAAGTTCATGTACTCTCTCTGCGTGTTATGTAGTTTTTACACAATAAAGTTGCGTGTCTGTTTAAAACATGAGGCAGTTGTGTTAAATACACTCAAAATGCTTACATAAATCCAAGACATGGCTAGTCTCTTTTTTTCAGTGTGGTACCATAGCTCATCTTTTAAGAAAAACCCATAACCTATGTAACATGGCAAATAGTGTTCTGCAGCTGCATTCTTTGAGGGTTGTGTGCATGTTACTATTTCACCTTCTTTTTTCTTGCAGCATTTCAATATCATGTTGGATCTTGTAGTAGTAACCCTTTTCATTACCCTTACCCTTTCAGCTGCAACATTTGGTGACATTTCTTTGATTTCATTAAAATACAAGATCCAAAGGCCCCTTTCTTTGTTGTTGTTTCTGCAATAGATGTCGTGCCACTTTGTGTTTTTATAGTATAAACAGTAATGTCTTGTCACACATGTTTTTCTTCTTTACTTGTTTTTCACTGTAATGTTTGTTGCCCATAAATTCATTCTTCGTTTCAGCGTTGTATTCGTCAAAACCACACCTGAGCAATGCAGGCAATCAGTAAAGAGAACATCTTGACGTTCTCATCACCAACAGATACTTATGTACAAAATGTGTACAAGCTAATTTTAGGGTGTCTTAAATGCTGCATATCGGTTCACGTGTACTTGATAGTGTTCTCCCGTCTCTCATTCCTGTTAAGCTCAGGTTTATAAGATGCACAGCGACATTAATTCAGTATGTAAAATCACCACGTTACAATATTCTGCTAAATTATTTTGCATGAACATACATCAAATGTACTAAAATTTCTCGCATTCTCACAGGAAACAAAGCGCTGTTCGTTTGAATAATTACTTTGTTTACTAAATTTTAAAATGCACAAATTGCCTGGTACAACAGTAAAAAGGCATTCAATATCTAGATAACGAAAGAGCTTCCTTTGTGGTCTGTCGGCACTACTTGCTCTCTGCATCATTTGGACAGTTGGGACATTTTAGAATGCACATCAGGCAATGCAAAGGCTCCTTTTGAATTTGATGCTGACATGATTTGACTCCCTTGGGAAATGCTCTTCCCATCACTCTCAATGTTCACATTCTCTGTGGATATAGCAGACAAATCAGAACTTCAGTAGTCGTGGTATGCACATGTGTGTAATCTAGCATTAAAAATGTGTTTACTATCAGGTTCGATGTTTATATCTTCAAAATTTTTGCCTTTAAACTTTGAAATCCATCCCTGCTCTATAACTTTTAGGAAGAGAACTTTTAACAATTTTTACAAGCTGTAATGTTCCGTCCGGTAGACTGTGAACCCTATTACCATGACGTATCTTTCACATCAGGACTTTTGAAAAGGTAGACGCATGTTTCCGAAGTTTTGTTGACTACAAAGATTTGGGATTTTTGGCTCCAGATTGACTGGCAAATAATCGAATGCGGTTTGTTTCAGGCCGTGCAAACATGAAATGATTTTCATCCGTTACACCCACATGCTTATAGTTTTTTTCCCCTTTACCAGCAGCTCCATAGAAGTTACTAATTCAAGAGCGAGGAGAATGGAAACCTTTTTTGTAATGCTTTCCTCTAATTTCGAAGCATTGAGTGGTGTCTGTAAGAACATGGGAAATTGAGCCTAATTTTTCTTCTATACGTAATTACTTCGCACAAAGTAAGTTGCAAGATTTGACTTCTGGTTATTTTACAATTATCTCTTTTTTTTTATCACGATGTGAATTAATTTTATTAACATTTTACATAAACAGAAGCTGAGGTCCGATCCGTTTGAATTCATGAGTTTTTAGTGCAGAGGTTAACTCACTTTTATTCCACTTTGTATCATAGAGGCATTAGAATTGACATTCTCTACAACAGCATGCTTTTCGGCAATCATTGCCACACTGTAGGCTATGGCCCCACTTTAGGGCTAAAGATTACTTGGAAGGGACATTTTTGTTTAGATAGGATTAAAAAAAATTCTTTATCTTTTTCAAGTCGTTGCATTTCTTGCATGAAATTGCAACCATGCCACTACATGCATTTTCTGTCTTATGTACTCATTCTTGGTCCTGTCGCTACCATTTTTTGGGGTTGGGCATAAGTGCTTGAACTCTCGATTTACCAGGTTTAGTTGTCCACTTTTGGGCCAGTTTACATCTTGATGTCTCCACATGGCTTTTTTTTGTTAATGGCAGTTCACACAGTGTATGTAGTCCTTTATATCTGCTTTTCTGTTAGTAGTCTAGTTGATGTTTGACAAACTGTTTTCCCAGTTTTGAGAACATTAGTGTCGTGTACACAATTCTCTGTATTATGTAAATGATCCAAGTAAATTCTTCTTTTTTCAGAGCCTTTAAAAACCCAGAGATTTGGCCGCATCCAGCTCATTATTATGAATTTCTTCTTTCTTGTAGTCTTTGAGATGAGTTTTAAGCAGTACAAGCAATATCGCTTTTTGCTACATTCTCCTTTCATGTGCATTCTTTCACTTTCATGGCTTGTTGCTAGCATGGCTACCTGGCTAGTTTTGCATGCTCTCATCTACATATAAGTTTATGGTTGAAGATAAGGAAGCTTTGTTTTTAGTTTTTGTCACGTCACCACATGACTGTGTAGTGGACAGTCTCAGTTTGCCTCCTTTTAGATGAAGGGGTCAGCTTAAACAACATTAGCATTTATACATTGTACAAATAAAACTGTGCAGCTCGCTATTTAAAAATGACACGTTGCATACACATGTATAGTAAACGGTTGCTTTTTTACTTTCTACATTACAGAACGTGTGTAGGGGGGTGAATTCCATATTAATTCAATTTTTTGCTTAAATAGCTTATCTGCACATGAAACTCTCTTTAATGTGTTCTTTTCTGTAAAAAAAGTTTTTTTATAAAGAAAGTAAAAAAAGGCTTAGATGAAAGACCAGAACAGATAGATTTGAGTTAATATTAACTAAGATTTTCACACACAAAAATAACTGAATAAAAGAACCATTGAAACAAGTCTAAGGAACATGCACACTATATAACAATTGGTAAAGTCCACACTTTGCTATTCTTCTGGATTTATGATCTTTCTTGTTCATGATTTTTGTATGGTCTATTATCTATCCATTTTTACTTCACATTTTTCTCATTTCTTTTCTTTGCATATTGCAGTATAGCATTACTGACACTTGACTGTCTGAATTGTTGTTATATTCCTGCACATCATAAATTAGAAGACAGTTATTAAGAGGAACGCGCCGAAAGAACCATGGCCAGTCACCCAGCTACTACAGTTTCCCAACAGAAGTCATATTTTTTATTTTTTTGCTATGAGGTCCAGCTAAATATCTTATGTTAACTTGGTGGATATTCGAGTTCCTATTAACTATCAACATTTTATATTCTTAGCCTGAGCTGGTTCGTGGCTTTGTGGTGTTTGTGGCTGAATGGTACAGTTGAGGTCCAGCAAAATATTTTTTTAATGTTGAAAAAAGGTTTATGACTAATGACAGTGACATCCAAAATAGTAATGTGCGTCATTTTTAAAATAAATACATGCATTATGTGGAACCAAGCTTGCCCAGCTACTAAATCCACAAACATCTCTTTGAATGAACTCTGAAGCGGTTTGTTTTTGGATGTGCGGTATAGATGAGGTCCAGAAAAATATTTTCTATGTTGACATAGTGGACGATTTATTTCCTGTCAACATTATTTAGTGAGATTAGAAATGTGACTAACATTAACGTGAGCTTTATTATAATGTCCTTTTTAATATTTACAGTAAACTGAATATCTGTTGTACTACAATCATGTCATGCAATCTGACACAAGTATCAGCACTTCATATTGACTCAATTGGGTTCTTTCAGAATGACATTCATGGTTGTGATAACAAATACAAATGTAATGTCCCTGATGTCAAGCATGTTTGTGGCTCTGAGATGTTTGTGGCTCTGAGTTAAAGGTGGGATTCAGCAGTGTGTTTTTCTGTTGCTTCCTGTATTAGCTGTGTTTTTTTTCTCACTTTAAAAATAAATCTTTTATTGCCTGTGAGTTGGTGGAATCGACAATGAAATTAAGATACAAGATCCACTTGCACTATAATGATGGCATCCAAAAAGCTTCGCCAGGTTTAATTCTGTTTTGTTGTAGCGTTGTGGCCTATAAATAGCAACTACAACAGTGTTGTCTGGGTTTTTTTACTTCAAGGACAAGGGAATCGGGGATACTCCAATTTCTGTAGAACTTGGACATTTAGATGGTTTGTTATTTACACACACCTATAATTTTTAAAACTACACACACTGCGGAAAAACGCTAAGACACTTGCTGATTTTTGTTTAAACATGCTGTATTTAATTTGAAGCTAATTTATACATTGGTTTAAGTGAAGCATTAAATATTTCCTAAGCTTGTATTTTCGTGTTTATCAAAAGCGGCATGATGTTACTTAACATTTTGCTTTTGACACTCTTTCCCGTGACGACAACTTCATTGCAATAGATCATCTTTTCCTTAATCAATGATGTGTAGTCCTTGCAAAGAGGTGGTTCTGCTTAAGGTGACATGCCAGGTTTAAAAACTTCCCTTGGAGACACAGCTGACCTCATGCTTTGCAGTTTGTGCGATGTGCAGGCATATGCAAGTTTTAAAGGAAACCGATAGCATGCCAGTATGATGTTCTTACATCGCTCTTCTAATCTTTCAAGGGAAACAACTTTGTCATCACTACCAAGAATCGTCTTGCATATCTTTCTTTTAGCAGTTGGGTCATCCCACACTTTGCCTGACAACCGGAAGAATTGTCATCCTTTAAATGATCTTTCGCATCAACACGAATCTTGTTTGAACTAAACAAGAAGTCTTTTATGTGTTCACCTCCTTGTTTATTTCTGTTGTATTTGCGAAACCTGAAAACTATCTTGCTGTGAAACATTGTGCCTTTTCTTTGTTTGTAAGCAGAATCACAAGCATTAAGCTTGCATGTAGGGCTTTGGTTTTGTCTTTCTGTATCCTGCACATAACGTCTGGTCATGTAGGACTTATGTCCAAGTCGACAATCTGCACTCCTTTATAGAAGATTTTCACATTTAACTTAATTCTTAATTCCTTAATTGTTAATCGGCATTCCGGGAATAACAGGATTAGAATAAAAACTCATTAGGGCCTCATTTAGTGGCCTAATACATTTTGAAGAAATTCAGTTTCCATGACGCACTTTGTGCATGGTTTGTAGCTAATCTGGAGGCCAAGTGAAGCCTGAAAGTCTAGTGATTGACGCTGTAGAAAGTTGTTGACCTCTTTGCACTATGTGCTTCAGCATCCGTTGACCCCACGCTTCTTGGTGACCTCATTTTCACAAATGTTTGTAAAAACAGTCTGCATGCCAAGGAGCTTATTTTTATACATGTAGCCATGGAAGTGATTGGAACGCCTGATTTCGATCATTTGGATGGGTGAGCGAATACTTTTGGCAGTATAGGGTCTCTAATGACATTTTATTTAATATCAATATTTAAGGCAAGTTTAAAATAATTAAACAGGCAAAAAGATCCCCTGAGGGGCCCGCATGAATCTTGTGCCTTCTTCGTTGTCCGAGTTTCTTTAGTTTAAAAAAAATCTTATTGGGTCTGTTGGGTTCAAATGTGAAGGCAAATGTGTTCCTGCCAGTGTTGAACTGCACAGGAAAGTCCATGGACTCTGAATTAGTGTTTTGTTTTTGTTTTTAAAAAACACCTGACTTTTCCCAAATGACGATTCTTGGCCAACACCAGGCAATGCCATTTTTTGCAATGTTGGCCATGTTCATCCTGAGTCAGAATCACTTAATATACTTGATCTGTCTGCTCGGACCCCATAATTGCCACTTGAGGCTATATTTTTGACCCCCACCCTAAATTTATCTAATCATTCTATGGTCAAAAGGTCAGTTTGAACAAACTTCAGCAACTACAACTATATTTAACCTTTCCATAAGGCTTTACAAGGCTCTTCAGTACACCGACATATCAAGCATGCAAATTGGTGCTTCTGTTTTGTAATACAGCGGTACCCCGCCACATATCGGTTTAATGTCTGACAATATTTTCATTGACCAGCCTTTCTTGTGACTGATAAATAATCTCCATAATCTGATAACCTGTTCGGACTCCACTAACTTTGACTCAGTTTGGGTAAAATATTAGCCAGCTTTGGAACTTTCGCTCTGCACACTGTTAAATTGAATAAAATCGTGTTAATGTTTAGGCTCAGAAGTTTAAGTTTTGGCATGCTGACCTTTGCTAATGCTGAACATTTGAACACCGGATGTTATTGCACTTCCGTGCAAGGAACCCTATTGTAATTACAAGGACTTTTAGGTGTCCGAGCACTTCAGTGCAAGGAACCCTTTTTTTTGTTCTGATTTTTATTATTATTATTATTATTGGGAAATTCTGTGTAAAACTGTATGTGCAGACCAAATCGTAAGTCTTATCGCCATGATCTTTGGTCATGTGGTAGTCAATCATGACCTCTACTCAGGCACTCAAAATCAGCTGTATCGTCGCCAAGGGCGCTACAGCGTGTTTATGTGCGTTTTTTTTTTTTACATTTTTCAAAACTGCAAACTATTTTTCTTGTTCCTTGGGTCTTTAGAAATGTGAAAAGTACAGTGGAAACCCGGTTAACGACCACAATCCATTCCGAAAGGTCGGTCGGTATCCGAAATGTTCACTATCCGAAACACCTTTCCCATAAGAAATAAAGGAAATAGAAATAATTCGTGTGTGCGTGTGCTCCGATGTTCCGGGCTATGCTACAAGGAAAATGATGGCGGAAATGTAACCGTGAGATATCCGAAGGTGTTAATAAAGCTTTTGTTTACATCCGTCTCATCCTTTCCGCGCGACCCACAGACGTTACAATATATAATTATTAAAAGTAACATGTAATTAAAAGTTATAAATTTGTGATTTCACAAGTGTGTATCAAACTGGTAGCCCTTCGCATTAGTTGGTACCCAAAAAGTAGCTCAGTTTCAAAAAGGTTGGTGACCCCAGGTCCCGCACAAACAAGTTTCAGAGCTTTGGGGTTCTTGATCATAATGATAATAACTCAGGTTTAATGACGGTGGATAGAATTGGTGCTGATGTCCGATAAAAAACTTCATGACCCTGTTGCTTGCTCACTTTCTCTTTTAGTTATGCTATAAAATCATGGGAGCTAATAGCTAATCTCAGGCTTAGTAGTACTGGGCGTTGGGTTGGCCTGGTGCAGTCAAAATTTGTCCAAAAAGTTTAACAAGCTGACCCATGGCTAGTAAAAGTTACTATGCAAGAATTAGTCAGTTGCTTTTTTAGGGAGGGGCTGGAAAAAAGTCAGTTATGCACATACAAACTGAAACACCTGATTTTAGACCATTAATATTTATATAGCCAAAGGTTTGGCTACAGCAGCCTGGCCCCGTTGCTGACAGTTCTGGTGGAAACCGGAGAGTTGAGGTGCACATTTAATTATGCTTTGATTTGGGCAGGCGTACTTTTACTTTTTGGATACAATCCTGGTTAGCACCCGAACATCCTTTTCAGACAGCTTTCTCTTGCATCCACAGTTAATTCTGTTGTGTGTTTAGTCCTTCTTGGCGGTATGATGACATTACTTAGGATACTGTGGCTCTTGATACATCACAAAGACTTGCTGTCTCAGTCACAGATGCGCCAGCAAGATGCGCACCAACAAGTTGTCCTCTTTTGAACTCTTAATGTTACCCTTAAAATGACAGGTGTTTTGGTTCCATTGTTCAACCCCAGTATATGATGCATTTATCCCAAAGCATAAGGACATATGTATGAAAAGTATTGGAAAAATAACTTCAATAACTATCATTTCTGTTTGTGAAATATTGTTTTGTGATTTTCACTACAGTCTCTTTCATGTGGTGCTCGTTATAGGGACTTACTCCTCTTTAGCATGTAAGATGCAAGTTCCAAGTATCATGTAAGATCCAAAGTTGAATCTCAAATGAGTATGAGAGAATCTTTCTTTAAATTGTCAGAAAAAGTTTCTGCAAACTTTCCAGTTGATTACGACATAAAGGTGATTAATAAAACTCATGAGAAAAAGCCAAGTAAGACTATGTACCTCCGCTGTTTTACATATGAACTCAAATGTTTGGGATCATGAGTTGATCGTTTATTTCTGTAAACTAGAAAAAGGTTCATCTTTGTCTCATCAGTCCGTAAAACCTTGTCCCATAATTTCTGAGGCTTGTTTCTGGTGAAGCCTATGTACTTTTGTGCATGATGTCTTCAGCGACAGTCAACAGACTGTGATAACTGCCCACTCCTTCCCTCTGGAGGTTGTTGCTGATTTCACTAGTGGTTGGTTTAGTACATTTCTTCTACATGACACACCATCAAAAACAGCTGATGTTTTTCTTAGTCTACATTCTTCAAAGCCTGCACCTTGTTATACTAATATTAATGGTCTTTTTCAGGACACTTCAAATGGTTGCACTGGCTATGGCAGGAATTTGTGCAATGGTCAAGAATGATTTACCATTTTCTCTCAGCTTAACAGTTGCTTGTTTTAGGCACTTCTCTGGATTTTATTTGATTTATACTCTAATTATAAATAGAGAGTTTGCACAAGTCAAGCATAAATGATACTTTAAGTACACTTACATAAGAATTAAAGTATACACACAAGCCTAAACCAATTAATCTCACCTTCTCTCTATCACAGTGGTTTTCCGTATCTTCTGTAGATTCATGGGTCCCAGAAAAAGTTGTTGCTGACTCTTTAACCTTAACATCTTTAATAGTAAGCTTCTCCAAAGCCTCATCAAGTGCATCACTACGAAACCAAAAGGGATCAAAATTACATTTGCATGTAGTAGTTTACCTAAATCACACAAGCAGTGCAAGCTAAATCAAAGCAAATATGTAACAGTGATATTCATTAATGTTGCACAAACACCGGCCCCAAACTGTGCTCATATACTCATGAAAATGACCTGACACAAGGCACAAAATACCTTCGAATAGCAACATAATTTTGATAAAGAAGGTTGAAAAGTAATACCAGTCATTCTTAAGTATTTAAGCACATTTGAGTAGAGCTGTTGTTTTTTGAAACTTTAAAAATTGAAAGTTGACTATGGATTTAATTTGGGATAAACCAATACCACTTTAAATAAAATTTGGGTACTTTTGGGAACAAGACGAAAATCAGATCCGATTATGTAACATTACAGTTCTATCAGCGATTATCACAGAAAATAAACTACAATTTTAATAATAAATCAATTGCTTAATAACACAACCACAATATGCAACCAATCATGTAGTGACTTCAAACCTACAGCAAACGATCCAGCACAACCCACAAAATCACACACAAAAAACTTAATAATCCTATAACCGCTTCCTTAATTAACTTAATAAACACATTTATACACAATTATTTTTGTAAGAAAAGTTATGTGCACCCTTCTAAAGAGCCTACTAGTTTGGACCAAGTAAGATGACATAAGAAGAAAGAGCAAGAGTTAAGTTATTGTTTCTACTGTCCCTCTCCTTATCTTTCGTCCAGCACACAAATCAAAATCAAATCAAACTTTATTCATCACATACATAGTTATACACAGTACAACCGGCAGTGACATGCTTTGTAACTACTTTATCCGCACACTCGAAATTACAGTTAACAAGCTAAAAAAAATTGATTATAAATGAAACAATATGTAAACATAAATGTAAACATAAGAAAAGGTGAAAATAAGAAAAGGTAAGTCGCACAAGGAGAATAAACCTATATATAAATATATATATTAGGGCCGGGACTTTAACGCGTTAATTTCGATTAATTAATTACAAATACTTAAAAATTTTAACGCAATTATTCGCATTTTTGAGGCGGAGCCTTTGTATTCGCGTGTTCTAACACGCCTGTAAATCTGATGCACAAGCGACATTCACTAACAACAACGGTGGACGATGAAGCCGCTTCTCTTGTTCCACTGAGA
>JAOUQU010000020.1:2855935-2880052 GCA_028566735.1 Ammoglanis amapaensis | reverse complement strand
GCTGAGGAAGAGAGGGCGCTGAGGAAGAGAGGGCGCTGAGGAAGAGAGGGCACTGAGGAAGAGAGGGGTGCTGAGGAAGAGAGGGGCGCTGAGGAAGAGAGGAGCGCTGAGGAGGAAGAGAGGGCACTGAGGAAGAGAGGGGCGCTGAGGAAGAGAGGGCGAGGTCTGTGGCCCTGAAACCAATCAGAACTCTGCACTAATTGGCTGGCCTTTAAATTCCTCTAATCGGGCGCTGCAGATGAATGAGAATCTGGACGGTTTGTTCTTGAGGCTTCACCTGGATCTGAGCCAAACAAACGGCTGAAAAGGACCAAGAAGACGATGTCGAATAACTCTGGAGTTATCAAAAACGGCTTTAAAATAGTTTAAAGACGCCACCAAACCAGTGACCCAAAGATCGTATCTCCAAAACGGGTCTAAATGCTGGACCAGCACAGTAATATTTTAATTATCATTCTTATTTATCACCCGACACAGGAGCAACTAAAATAACATGATAACATAATCATCATAAACATCGGCCACCCTGATGCCAACTTCGAGGTGGCACAGTTGAAGAGGAATCGTTTCGTACCCTGGTGCAGACCTTTCTGAAGTTGGGACCCCTCCCGTCGAAATGACGGCACTTTCATCACGGAGCCCAGCGAGTGTGGAGGACATTTTTCTCTCCTTCATCTCCTGAGCTATTAGTCAGCTGGAAGCTCGTCGGCTTTGACGCCGGTCCTGCTGAACTGAAGATTGGATTCGCGGCTGAGAGGAGTCGCTGCGGCGGGAGGATGCCGACGAGGACGAGGGGGAGGCAAATGAGGCAGAAAGAGAGCGAGCGAGGAAAAGTTTAGAGTCTTCATGAGGTCCGAGTCTCCGAGGGATAATAGAAATAGACAGCAGTTTCCAGCCCGAGGAAATCGTGCCACACACCAAGATGAGGGTAATGAGCTCACCTCCTACACCCAGACACCAAGAGGAGGGTTCGAGTCTGAACGCTTGACCTCTATAAAAAGGGGATACAGTGGCAAGAGGGCGGTCCAGGCTTACATGCTTGCAAAACAAATAACCACAGACAGCAGATTTATGGTTTAGGTTGCACATCCAACACCAAGAGGACCAGCACTGATTCAACTCCTAAACCTCGACCATTTTCTGGACCGGTCATCTGTGAGTCCACTGGAAACGCATCTCAATTTATAGTTTCTCTACAGCACAGAAGATTAGAAGACGCAACAGTAAGTAGGTACAGAACAAGGTAATTGGGGTCGAGCTACTTGTCAGGTTCTTTAATTGCTTTTATAGCCTCCGTTTGCATATTAACGAGGTGATGACGGGCGTGAAGATATCGGACGTTGGCATGTAAAGATAGTGCAGTGCAGATCTTATCAAATTAATAAGAAATGTTTATTTTGATTAGTATTTTAGGGTCGTTCATGTTTACATTCATTCCTCCATAGATTTTACACTGGATACCCTTCCTGACGCAACCATCCCGTTGATCTGATCTTGGAAGTGAACAATCTACAGAACAATTCCGCATCTCAGATGAAGCTGGTGACATGTTTTTGGGCTTTGGGAGTTCCCGGATTAAACACAACATCGCTGACTATTATCGTTGATGTTCCGCTGCGTGTGAACCAACCTGTGGCAAGAAAGCGGCGCCGAGTGTGGCCGCCCGTTTACGAACGACGGCACCATCTGCTGAGTTCAGATAATGGGAGTGCGGGTGTGTGTTACTAGCACTACGCTAATGAGACCTTGTACCCCGGACAAGTTTTTATGGAGCGGAACGAGACGATGATTGCATCCGAGCTGTCGCCACGGTAGCCTGGGATTGGATGGGCTTTACTGTTTTACCTGCTGTAGAGATGAAACGATTCAGTAAGAAACGATTCAAAAGGGTGAATCGTTTAGGAGTTATGGATATTGCTTATTGCTAAAATAAATCACAAACACAATTTTTCTAGATAGACGATGATAAATCTTTGTCAAGAAAGAGGAACCAGAAAATGTGGTGCTACCGCTCGGCCGGGCACCACAACTCAACATGTCAACGTCTGACAGATGAGTCCAACAATGTTCCAATCAAAGATTCAAACATGTCAGAGGAATCAATTTGTGTTAAGAATCAAACAGTTGAATTCTTGTAAAGAATCATAAGACATATACACATACACAAACACACACGCACACATTCGGACACACAATCATTCAGCGGCTGCATCTGAATCTGAGCAGGAACAGAAATCGAATGAGTCTGGCAGTGTTTCAGTCCCTGACCGTGGTTCCCGGTGTGGAACACTCGTCCCCCGGAGCACTGGAGCTACCGAGCAGATCATTCTTTATCCTCCGTTTAGAAACAAAACATCATTAAAATATGAGCCCAATTTACAAAGCAGAGCGTCGGCAGGATTTCTTCTTTTTTTTGGAGAATCGTACGAACGCTCGGAGTCGCGGTGAAACATTCATTATGTTTGAGGCGACGCTGGAATCTGAGCGGAACCTTTCAGCGGGTCCCTCGGCACTTTTCGGTCATTATGGTTCGGTTGTGCAGGGACGGTGGAACGGCTGAGGAGGGGTCAGGTTTGGAATCGTTCGTCTGGCTGATCCTCCGGGATTTTCACAGCATTTCACATGTTTAGTTCATTTAAAAGCTCTTGCAAACATTCGTAATAAATAAATAAATAAGTTCAGAATTCTCTGGGGTCTTTTTACGGGTACTGCCCCGGCAGCCCAAATACCAATCGAACCAACACCCTGTTAGCAGCATGAAGGCGTGACGGAACCTCTGAGGCTGATGAGAAGAAATTCTTCTGTGCTTCTGAACTGACCGCTGGGCCATATGTGGAAGACTAGAGGATTGGGAAAAGAGGATTAACGAGGTACGAGGCCAAAAACAAGACTCAAGTTATTATCCAGTCCTGACAGCGGCGGGAAGCTGCGAGTTCATCAACACGGCGGTAAAAACCGTTACATACAACACATCAACACCGACTAAACACATCGACTAAACACATCGACTAAATACATTGACTAAACACATCAACACATCGACTAAACACATTGACTAAACACATCAACATCGACTAAACACATCGACTAAACACATTGACTAAACACATCAACACATTGACTAAACACATCGACTAAACACATCAACACCGACTAAACACATCGACTAAATACATTGACACCGACTAAACACATCGACTAAATACATTGACTAAACACATCAACACATTGACTAAACACGTCGACTAAACACATCAAGTAAACACGTCGACTAAACACATCAACACATCGACTAAACAAATCAACTAAACATGTCGACTAAAAGAAACTAAAATCAACTACACATTGACTAAACACATCAAGTAAACACATCAAGTAAACACGTCGACTAAACACATCGACTAAACACATCAACATGATAAACATGAAACATTCTTACACATACAGAAGATGTAAAAAACATTTATTAACAACTAAATGATTCGTTAGAATACAATTCTTCAAAGAAGGAATCAATTCCAATGAATCGCACTGTGTGTGTGTGTGTTATGTGTGCTTGTGTGTGTGTGTGTGCGAGTGTGTTTATTACAAGACAATTAGAAGAATCAATCAATTTAAGGAATTAAATAATCAAAAGATTCAGCAGATCTGATTCACATGATTCCTTGTGAAGATTCTTACAGCAGCTCTCCCGACTGTGTGTGGCGGGTCAGAACCGGTCACAACTGGAATTATTCACCTAAATCTTGTGGAGGCCGATTAAGAGCACGGGGGCGGAGGTAACGGGGGCTCGTCCTGTCCACCGCGGCGGCTAGTTTTAAAATGCGGGTCAAGCAACGCTAATGCGCTGGTGCTTTTATTTATCCTAACTGCTCCACACACACACACACACACACACACAGAGACACAGACACACAGCAGGACCAGGATTGCCGAGAGAACAGAGGAGGGGCAGTGCATCGTCTCTGCAGTCCAAATTACAAGCATCGAATTATTTATTTATTATTATTTATCAAAATAATAAACGTCTGTTGGCAGGTACAGCAGCGGCGCCCTCTGCTGTGTAAAATCAAGTTTAATTCGGGATTCAAGCGAATCGATTCTTGGTGAACTGAACACATTTCCAGCCCTCTGTGGCAGTGAGGCGAAAACTAACCCCACCCCCACTACCCCTCCCTCACCCACGCTAAGACGGTGCAGGTGCCTCGACCCTGTGCCAGGATGCCAGAAGAAGGAGCGTGGCATACCAAGCGGCCAGGGCAGCAGGACAGGCTGACAGGTGGCCGTTCAAAAGCCTATTCATTCATTCATTCATCCCACCGCATCCGTACTTTCGGGTTCGAGCCGTGCTGTCTTTTAAGCAATAAGCAGAAACGTTTAGGCATTTATATTTTGTCTTTTGGCCAGTCAAGCGCCTCTGCTGGCCAGTTTTGGAACTTGCTGGCTGAAGGATCATTCTATAGCACTATTGTAAGCAGTGTGAGAGTGTTTGCAGTACGTCTGAGGTCACAACATTTTGAGATGGAAGAAAGTTCTAACAGGTTAAAGAACTAGTTCGTAGGGGCATGAAAAACACCAAACTACAAAGTCTCCTTGGATTCGTCTTTTAACACAAAACTGGAGATTTGATCCAAAACACATTTATTAAGATGCCAAGATCTGAGATTCTAGAATTCCACAGAACTCATCGAAACTTGGCACCGGCACGGAGCTCCATATAGCGATGCGGCCGCACATAAGTGACCACCCGGTTTGTTTCCCGCTGTTAAAGAGCTCATCACTGTGGATTGGAAAAGGTTCATCCTGCGACGGGAGAGGAAGAGATCACCAGTGTGCCAGCAGAAGAGAACTAAATGTGCAAAATGCCGAGGTCTCCGGTGCCGGGGAGAGACTCCAGGGTTACACCAGACCCGCTAGATTAATGAACCTGAACTGTTTCCGTGGCTCTGATTTAAGTAGCTACACGCTGTAAATGCACCTCGAACACATCTCGGCAGATTTACACTTCTGCACTTCACTGCCAGTGCTTGAAGAGAGTTGGGTTCGAGAAATAATGGCCCGTCAGAAGAATGGGGCTGAAAGAAGGCACCGCATTAGCATGTGAAGTCAGCCGTTAGGGACGCAGCTGACCATCCTTAGTGCCGCGTTTCATGAAAACGATTTCCCGCTGGTTTTCTGAAGAGCAGCAACAAGGTCTGAAGTCCATGACAAGCAAGATGAGTTTTATTTGGACTGATGCTCTTTGCACCGTGCTTGGAAGTCGAACCCAGAACCTTCTTGCTGTGAGGCGATAGCTATAGCCACTCTTTATCAGACGAGGAATGGTCGATATCTCGCTACCTACTTTAAACTGAGGCGTGACACGGCTGGCCGTGTCTGAGGGAGGGAAGCTGAGAAGGTGACTGCAGGATTTATGTGGATGACAGCACCACTACCTGTAGGAACCGGAGACACTACAGAGACACGACTGAGAGAGGACGTTCACTCCGGAGCATCACGGCAGGTTTCGAGGTGACTCGGGGGTACAAGATCTGCCTCTGAACCAGCTCGACTGCATTCAGTATTCGACTTGTGCAGAAAATATCGCTGCTGGGATCTCCAGAGCTTTCCGTGACGTACGCTCGTGCAGGATTCCGTGTCCTGCGTGTACAACAAATAAAATCCAGACGGCGTGTGACAACTCACCGAGTGAACTGAGTGCCGTCCTAATTAAGAGAAATAGTGACCTGTGAGTCAGTCGACAGTCTTCCCACAGCGCAGACAGACAGGTGACGCATTCACGTGGACGCTGAAGCTGAAGGACAATTGCAACGCCGTCGTGACACCTAAGCGTCGCATATCAATGACCGCTAACCACCCCCCCCCAGAACAGCAGATGCTCTGTTGTCACGGTAAACAGCAGACAGAATTTGGTCTGCTTCTCTCGGATAAACATACAAGCACCGGTATCGGTCGATAAAACAAAACAACAAGGTGACGAGCGCTTACGTGACTGGAGACGAAGAACAAACAACGATGACGTTCAGAACTTCAGTATCCTCAGGACGTTCTGAGCACTCATACTGAAGAACATCTCAACCACGGCACCCGCTGATGCCGCCCTTGTGGGGTGTTTCAGGTCTGCAATGGTCAGTACCTATTATAACAGTGGTCCCAAAAAAAAGGCTGATGCATGCTGGGGAAAAGCTGCTGAAACATGTGCGTTATAAAACTTATTTTATTTGTATTTCTTTTCATTTCCTACACTTTTAGACGTGCGTGCGTGCGTGCGGACCTGTGTTGTTAAAATAAAAACTAATAATTGGGGTATTTTTCTTCACCGGTCAGTGGTGGCACTCGGTGGCAGAACAACGTTCCTTCCGGAAATTTGCATGGACACGGGGAGAACATGCCAACCACCGAACATCGAACCCAAGCTCCACACTACGATTCAGAAAACATGAGCATAATTGTCTTAATCTCTCTTTTCTCTCTCTCACGCACACGCACACACAGTTTGCTATGGCAACAGGATGCTTCATGTCAACAGTGCTTGAAAAGAGATGCACCTGATTTGCAACACAGGGTTCGTACTGTACCGGCTGTGTCTCAAATCGCAGCCTAGTTCACAAAACGGGGTGCATATCTACACCCATCTATAGCATTGAAATCCACCCTCAGTAACTATACGTGGTGTTGAACACGTTAACGCATCACAGACGGCTGAGTAGTGAGTAGTGAGTACACGCCAGCTGTCTATAATGCGCACTAGCGTGCTACTTAGGGACACTCGTCTGTAACGTACGACGCGGATTGGAACACGGCCCGTGTATCTCCTACCTAACGGTCAGTTAAACAGTGTCTGGGTTTAAACGTGCACAAGGGCGCTATATTCAACTAAAGACCGCTCATAACCACATATTCGGCTCGTGGCTGCATGTCGTCGCCGTGCATAAGTATGTGAACCCCGGGGAACGTTTAAACCCAGCACGAAAGGTGCAGAAATCAATCAATTAAATAAATAAAATACAGTGCAGTTCGGAATGAATCGCGACCGTGTCAACGCGGCGACAAACACCGTCGCATTTAAGTGTTTGTACGTCGTTTTCTTTTGCGTAAATTCAGCCAAAATATCAATAAACGACTCACCGAGATCAGGCGACAGTTAAGCGCAGCGCGCGCGTACACGGTCCGCGCGCGTAACGGTCACAGTCCGCGAGCGATGCGCAGTACGCTAGAGGAGTCGGTTCATTCAAACGACTCACCGCTCCGACGAGAACTACAGCGAGTCGGCTCGTTCCAAACGATTCACTTGTATTGTTTTCGTGGGTGAGTCGAGGAGTCGTTCAGAAGAACCGAACACGCTACTAACTAACGACAACACACACACACCAACACACACACGACGACAGTAACACAATAAACACGACAAACGTCGTCGTGTTTGTTCGCTACGTTCTCATATTTGGGAGCTTTACTCTCTCCAGTTAACAATGTGTGCATGTTTTTTTGGACTGTTGGAGAAAAACCGGAGTACCCGGTGTAAAACCACGCAGACCCATCTATCATCTAGTTTTACCAGCGCTTGATCCTGTTTAATCTTATTTAGGATCACGGTGGGACATGCACTACACTAAACACTTAAACAGGTCACCGGTCTGTTGCCATTTCAGTTCTTATACAATTCACCTAACTGCATGTTTTTGGACTGTGACAGGAAACTGGAGTGCCCAGAGGAAATCGAACCCAAAACTTCCTACCGTGAGGCGACAGATGCAAACCACCAAGCCGCCTCCATAAACGACTCTTCTTTCATTGTTTTATTGATCATCACAGGTGGTGAATTATATGTGCCTATATAAATAAGATGGAACTCACGGTTGGATTGAAAAGCTCAAACTGTCGGCGTCCAGATATTCAGATCCAAAATCTAACCATCCAAAAACATGTGCATTAATGACTTTCTCTTTGTTTTGTGGTGATTCTTGGAGAACTTGCTCACGTTGGATCTGAACAGACAGACAGTTTGGGCTCGTTTCCCAGGACACGCCAATAAACTGTTGATCCACAGACCTACATAAATGAACTCATTATTTGGGCACGATGACTTCACAACCTCATCGACATGACAACGGTATCACAGACATCAACACATTTATCACATCATACAATCTTTCATTCTCTTATTCAATAAAATATTTATCTATTCTTTCTTTTTTTAGCACAGTGGCATAATGGGTACCTTTCTCCGATACTGGTTCATCCGACAGTCTAAAGACATGCAGTCAGGTTAACTAGAGCTTAACTGAAATGTTCTTGTGTGTTTGTCTCTGTACCAAAGAGCAACAAAGCGGTGACCTGTTCAGGTGTTTAGTGTATTCAGCTCAGTTTGTCCCCCGCCGTGACCCTAAATAAGATTAAGCACTGGTAACACTGGATAATAAATAGATGATATTTATTTTGTTGCATCGTAGGTCAACATTTAAAGTTGCTTACCGAGCGTATTTTACAAAAACAAAGACTTTATAAGCTCTCAGAACCCCACAAACGATAAGAAAATTGATTTTGTAATCATTACGGAAAACAAACTTTAATCCAATTTAAATAAAAATGCTTCTATTACAATATTGTATTTTATAAAATAGTAATAAAACTTACCTGTATCAAAACATCAGTTGTGATTGTGAATGACTTCCACTCAGGTTCCTTTTTTTGTGTTTTATATTGTACTTAAATATTGTAAAATGTATATTTATCTATCATATATTTATATACTGTGGTTCTGGCTATTTGTTATAATGCTGTAATAATTTATTTAAACACAGTAATTAAGTTTATTTATTAAACCACATGGACAACAAGAGAAACGTCGGCGTGTGAGGTTAAGCCCCGCCTCTCTAACGCACCTGCACACACCCCATTGGTTGATTCGTGACCTTAATTAGGAGCATTAGCAACTCATTGGATGAACGTCCTGCCAATCAAACAAATCCTCTGACGCCCTTGAAATCGACCCGTCATGAGCCAGCCTGAACGAGAACCAATTTACTAAAGTGCTTAAAGTGTTTAATATACATAAATAAATCTATGTATCGTCTACTTTACAAAGTCTAAATTCATCAATGCATTACTTTGAATTATATGGCAGGAATCAATTTAATGTTTTGCTTTCAGGCACTCATTCCTACCTGTTTACATCTTTATTATTATTTTAAACACTTATTTACCACAAATATGGGTCATTAAATGCATTTAATTTATATTGGCGATATCTTTTCACTGTTATATCGGGGGATTTTATGTCCTTCTATCTGGCAACCCGGTCTGATAGTAGTCTGTCCTGCATTTGTGTAGAAGGGTTTATCCGTCGTCTGTTAACAATGTACTGATTTTTCACCGCGTATGGATTCGTGAGTAGTTTTATAAATGTTTTTTACACTTATCACTTTACTAAACAGTCGTCCTTTTTATCTTCTGTCTAAATTCGATTTTTAAAACAATAACTCGGTTAGCTTAGCGTAAAGCTAGCTCAGTGACAGCGGCTGAATCTCAAACGAGCCTCCTACTCCCTACCTGAGCGCCCTACGTAGGGTTTAAAAGACGTTGAACCGACCGGCAGTGTAGTGCACTTCATTTCTGGTGTATGTGTTTTTAGGATACAGCCACTGTCAAACTCCAAAAGACAGCAGCCAAGGAGCAGTGAACATCCTCATAAACGTAGATATGATAAACAATACATGTATTGTGTAAAAGTGTGTAAATAAAGTTAGTTACAGATAAACTTATGCATACTTATTTAGTATCTAGTGTATAAGCTGCTAATAAGTCCAGATGTTATAGCTACATATACAAATACTGGACATGGCTTTTGGGGATGAATTGGAACACTGATTGTGAGGCAGGTCCTGGGACAGGATCAAATGGAAACAAATCGTCCCGTCGATATAATTTGGATTTGATTTTGTGCTGAAATGAGAGCAAAGTGCACCAACACTGGCAGCGTGGTAATCAGATTTCAAACCATCGACCTGATTTGAACCCTTTTAAATGTTTCTACATGTTTTATTTAGACATAAAGTGGATTTGAGGTCCTGTCAGACTAAACAAGATGTCCTGAGATGACGATGCCATAACATGACGAGACGGTGTTGAATTGGTATCCAGAGATCACAGGACACCTTGGGAAGGATCTTGAGGGATCCGTACCCCAAGTTGTTGTCATGGATTATAGAAGGGGTCCAACAGTAGTAGTGAGTCTTGAACTGACAACCTTATGTCCTTATGATAGTACAGTATCTAGTAATCAGTAAGCTACCACTTCCCTTCCAGGCCGCCACTTTTGGGCCCCTGTTTGCTCGGGTCAAGGATCGCACGTCCCAACGTGACCTCAGAGCTTTGAGAAGCTTCAGAAAGAACCAAATCCAATAGTTGATCCAATTTCCATTTGTTTTTCCATTTCATTGGAAAGATCTGAATTAAAGGAGACTTGTTGAATTTAGAGGCGGCGTTACACCAATTCTCAAAGCAGTTTATAAGATCTGGTGATGTGGATTCAGCCGGCGTGAGCGTGACCGACTAATGACAGGTTCCTGGTTTCTGGTCTGCTTCTAGAACCTAGTACATCTTCTAATCTCATCTGCTGCTGCTGCTGTGATAGGAAGCATCAGATCCGAACGTGGCCTCCTCATGTGCATCATCTTCTTCAAGTTCGACCCTCGGCCTGCGTCCAAAAATGCCTTCAGGTGAGCCCACCCTGTCACGCACTAGTTTTTCTGGTTCAGGTTCCTCTGGTATTGGTTCCTCTGTCACTGGTTCTGCTCTAGAGAACCGCTCTACAGTTTTGTACATGATCAAGTGCTCACCAGAATAGCTCTTCATTAAATCGGCTCCTCATTTACTGAGGGTCTCGTTACTGGGACGTGGCGTATTTAATACTAATGAGGATCAGAATGTGAAGGAAACTGCAGTGTTGGGATCATTGGACCATTCAAAACTTTCCCACCATTCTGACTCTGGGATTTTGGTTAGTGGCATGATACCACGCTTTTGTGTCTGATACGATGCCACGGTTATTTCTTCTTGTATGTTTCGTTGGTTGACTTGATTTATGGGGGATAATTTATTATTAATTTATTGTGTGTGTGCTCACCCACAGTTGTAGATTTCAGTGTCAGTATAAAGGGGTACTGTCTCTTTAAGAGAACAACATTCTCTGTTGGTGTGTCCAGTCTTTGGTAAATGATTCTTACTGTGTGGAATCTGTGCCTGCTCTTGGTCAGCTCTAGGTCATTGTGGTTGTTTTTCAGTCTCGTCTGTCTTCCTGCAGGCTCATTTTGGCAGCGAACAGGGACGAGGTCTACAGCAGGCCGTCCAAGGCCGCCGACTTCTGGGGGAACGGCAGGGAAATCCTCAGCGGTAAGAGGATGACATATGACAATATGATTTCATTTTACCTTAAGTGTGTTGTGTGGCATGAATATGGTGGAGTTGCGGGACTTTCCACTAGCACACCAGTACCGAGCGTCTGATCTGACTGGTATGAAACCAGTTCATCTCGTACACCAGTGAGCACTGGATTCTTTCTGTAACGTCTGATGGTCTGATCAGGGGTTCTGGGTCCAGACCTGTTCCGCTTCATCAGTTACATTTAGACGTTTGACGAAACATGATTTTATAGCAACTGAGGGTCGCTTACGGGCCAAGCAGTTACAACTCGATGGTAGTGGGTCTGGAACCCCCGACCTTGTGATTCCTAACTCAGCACTGTTAGCTCTTACTGCCATCAAACCACTCGAAGTCTTGAAGTAGGAGTGAAGGGAAATCGATTTCCTCTGAGGCCATGGCGGACGATTCGACGTTTGCCCCCTTCCTCAGGCGTCTAATCATGCGGCGAGAGAGAAACTCGAACCCTCATCGCTCAGCCTGATGCGCAGATAAAAGTGTCCGACACATAAATAACATCGGCGTCAATAACGCGATCGAAACGTGCTCGAGTTCCAGCGCTAAACGCTTCAGCATCCGCCGGTCCGGGTCTCAGATCTCACGGGTGAGAGATCGACGGGCGGCGGTAACTGACAGACGCATTTATGCAGAGTGACAGGAACTACGAGGACGAGTTTATCTGTTATCTCAGAGCCGACGGACGCCAACGGCGACTGGACCCTCGAGAAATAAGTCACAGTAGAATAGAATAGAATAGAAATGACTGTACTGTCACTGAAATGACGTTTAAACTCACTGAACCAGAACGATTAAGATTCTGTTGGTTCTGTAACTCCTGACTGAGGTCAACAAGTCCAAAAGTGAACGTCCATGATGAGCTGTATTCATCCCGAGGGTCTCAATCCAAGCTGTTTCTTCAGGTCTGGACATGGAGGTAGGGAAGGAGGGAGGATCCTGGCTCGGCATCACCAAGCGAGGCAAACTGGCGGCTCTGACCAACTACATGGAGGCCAAGCAGAACCCCGACGCCCAAGGTCGAGGTGTGAATGGGTTTGAATGAACATAAATGGAAGCACCTGGAGTTGTGGCGCACAGGTCATTGCTTTCTTTCTTCACCAGGGTTCTTGGTGTCCAGTTTCTTGACCGATAGCCTGGACAGCTTCTCCTACCTGCGCAAGGTGGCATCCGAGGGGCCCCAGTACAACGGCTTCAATCTCCTCACGGCCGACTTCAGGTAATCCCACCGACTGTCCAGCAGGTGTGTGCACAAGCACTGACCGTTCCAACAATCAACCATTGGCCAAAAGTCAACGATTATTTCTGCTTCCTTCGCTTCTTTCGCGTGCGTGTGTACACGTGTGTGTGTGTGCATGTGTGCGTGTGTGAGGTGCTCGGCTTTTAACAGATAAACATCATAACGAATCAGCTTCAGTCTGACCTTTAGCACCACAAACACACGCAGCGATAAGAGAGATGCTAACATTTCTCTGCGCTGGCTAATTACTGACGCGCGACTCTGGGAACCGCGTTTACAGGTTCGACTTGTTATTAATCCTGCACACTGATCCCACCACAACCACAGCCGGTGCTACCGACCGTTCCGGCATCCATGTACAGACATGAGATGCTCCGAGATGCTCGCGAGCTCATTCAGCTTTGGTGTGAAACAAAGTGTGTTTTGTTTTATATTTATTTTCTTTCTTACATTGTTCTGTCATTTCTTTGTTTGCTCCCCCCCCCCACGAACACACACACACACACACACACACACACACACACACACAGAGTCCTCTGATGTATCTGCTGAAGTACGGTGCTTGTTAGTGTTTTGGTGTTTGATCTCGTCACACTGACCGAGCGTCTTTCCTCGTCTCTCACAGAGCCAACGAAGATATTATGTGTTACTATGGAAACAGAGGCAGCCCCGACCCCATACACATGACGGCGGGTTTGTGTTCTTTCCTCTGCACCCGCACACCCGATGCTTCCATAGGGCTTCACAGCGATTTATTTACACGACATCCACATACTTATATGTGTGTGTGTGTGTGTGTGTGTTTCAGCAGGAATCTACAGCCTGAGTAACTCCCTCCTGGAGACTCCCTGGAAAAAACTGCAGCACGGGAAGCGTAACTTTACCAGCGTGGTGGACAGGGTGCTGCCCCCTGAAGGCCTGGTGCAGGAACTGCTGTGTGTCCTGAACGACGAGGAGCTGTGAGTGTCCGTCCCTCTTTTTCTGTCCACGCCGGACGGTGGGGGCGTCCATGTCCTTCTGACCACGTGCTTGTGTGTGTCGGTCAGAAACACGCCAGACCCGATGCAGGAGGGTCAGGGGGGAGGATACAGTCCGGCCATGCTGCGAGCGCTGTCCGCCGTGTGTGTGCGCTCTCCGGGTTACGGCACCAGGTCTCTCACTCTCTCTCTCTCACACACACACACGTTTTGACACAGAAGTTTTGATGCCTCAACTTCTAGTTCTTTTATAGAATTATAGAGAGTAAATGAAAATATAATAAAATATTGTAAGCACACACTGGCTTCTTGGCCCTCTGGTTGTTGTCCTCTCTCTGTAGGACCAACACGGTCATCCTGATCGACGGCGAGGACAACGTCAGCTTCACCGAGCGCAACATGCTGGACGGTGACGTCAACCAGTGGAGCACCAAGAGTTTCCACTTCAAACTGCAGCAGTGAGAGTCCGACCCTCCACACCACCGGTGCCTTTCTCCATAAACCCTACACCCTTCCCTTCCGGCTCAAGCTAACGGGAGATTTTTTTACTTGCACTTCTCATAAACTGAGCCTAAACTATGATGACGAATAGTCACGATCCTCATACTGGCCCAGGAGAGCCACAGGCTCGCATGTTCCTAAGAAGGGTCACGCTGTGTTCTCCGTATCCTTCCACCAGTGGACAGAATTGAGAGGAAGCTGATTACCTGACATCTGTAACACACAGAGCGTAGCGTGATCTTCCGTTAGCATCTCAGTTCGGAATCCGCCGCCTTCGGCTGGTGTAAAGAAGCGATTCAGATTCGGAATCGAACGTTGCGAACTTGACCTGCATGTGTGTGAGCTTCGGTTAGCACAATAAAATGTTCTGTTTCATCCCGGCGTGATTTTATTGATTATTCTTTATTTATGTATGTGGCTGTTCCAGTGACTGCATGGCGAGTGATCAGAGGAAACACTAATTTACACTCGTTTATTGAATTTATCAATAAGATCCTCAGCAGATATTCCCCATATATTAGCACGACATGGTAACTAATGCAATCACAGGACGGACACAGATTCGTGAAATCATTAGAAGTTCTGGAACATTTCCTCTATTATTAATAAATTCCTTCTAATGTTTAATCTGTATATAAGTGCACAAGTACAGATCATTTGGGCTCGTGAGGAGCTTTTCGCTGTGCTACCTACTTAGGGTAACCGCGGTAGCTTTGTTTATATAACAAAATATGTGGGTATTTACTCGTTTAAGTCATTTCCAACTCTTGGGTCCCTCTGTGGGACGCTACCGATCCCCAGAGTTACTCAACAATTATAATTTTACGGGGTAGGTTGCCAGGTCTTTCTCCCACCCTGTATCGCTACAGGGACCTTGTGTGTGAGACTACCGGACAATTTGACACATTTCCGATCAACCTAGTGCATGTTTTTGGGCTGTGGGAGGAAACCAGAGCACCTGGAGATAACCCACGCTGACACGGGGAGAACGTGCTAACTCCGCACAGAAAGCCCCCGGCCCGCCGGGAATCGAACCCGGGACTTCTTGCTGTGAGGCGACAGTGCTGACCACTTAGCCACCGTGCCGCAAAAACCTTTGTGTAAAAACAAGTGTTAACCTGCAAAGTCGAAGACATATTTGATTAATCTCTAATGTAAACATAAACCACAACAAAAGTTACCAGTGCCAAATAATGGGGCTGAATTTAGGAACTTTATTTCGCTTTAAGTGCAGGCAAACGCGAATGGAATGGTTTTTGAGCCAATTAAAGAACTTTCATGATGAAAATTTACCACAGATTAAAAAGGCGGTAAAAAATAAATAAATAAATAAAGCACTGGCGGGAATCGTTCACGTCATTAGACCGAGCGTTTGTGCGCATGCGCAGTGAGGCACGGCTGATTCCGGAGGCTCGTGGCGCCAAGGCTTCTGGGTAATGTAGTTCGCGAGTCGTTGCGCTCTCGTGTTACTGGACGGTGACGGCTGTGCTGCGGGACTACAACCGCAGTGGGACGGAGCCGCTAATGGAAAGAACGCAGAGGCAGCCGTTAGCTTTAAAGCGACAACGCCAAGGTTGTGTTAGGTGAGTAAATACTGAAGGATAAACAGCGCAGACGGCTTGTTTATTCTTTTATATTGATTAGTTAATAATGCATTATTGTATAATTAATACGATTCGGTGTTTGAGTTTCTTCAGCACGGATTTCTTAAGCGGTTCAATAAAGCGAATTGTGCTGCAGTGCTAGTTTAATATTATCAGTTTAATTTAACGGACGCGCTAGTGCGTTTATTTCTTATATGTTTGAGTGTCAACACAATTATGACACATGTGTTTACTGTCAATAATAGCGCGCGCGCACACACACACACACAAACACACACACACAATGAATAGCTGCCACTTGGAGTGTGCTGTTCAATTTAACAAACGCGCCGTTTGCGTTCTTTAATTCAATTAAAACACTTTATGTCGTTTTAAGCAACGATCTTAATAGTTACTATATTACCAAAGTATTCGCTTGTTAAATCGCATTTATTTCGAATTTAAACTTGCTTCTTTTCTACCCGCTTTCCGGAAAGCCCCACCTTCTGGGCTCCGGTTGGCCAGATTTGCTGTTCGTCTTACGAGTTTAGCCAATTAGAAGACAGCACGCTGTTGATGCGCGCCAATCATCGCGCAAGAAGGCGGGAGATGTCGGAATACGGATGGGGAAAAAATGCAATCCGTGTAGGCAGAGTACGAGCGTCACAATCTGAATGATACACGTAACGATGCATCAAAAACATGCTGTTAAGAGCAACCATGATAACGTGTGTTCACTTTAATCCCAATATTAATCATTAAAACGACGTTTTCCTCCCACAGTCTAAAAGCAACTGAAGATAAAATCGATTATAAGTGTGTTTGATATAATCTTGTGTAACTACAGTGTAATAAATGATGTTAACAAACCTTTCTGTGCAGGTTTTGCATGTTCGCGTTAAGCACAGACACTGATTTGCACTATTAGATGAGTGTGTGTATGCGTGGACTGGCAACCCGTCGTCCAGGGTGTTACTGTGTGCCCATGATGCTGTTTAGCTTTAATTCTCAGACTCACGCCGACTTTCTCTTCCCTCCGTTAGCTGTCCCCACCGGCCGCACCCGTGCCTCCGCCTGCTCCTCGTCCTCCTCTCATGTCCCTCTGCTACTCGTCCCGAGTCGTCGTCGCCCCCCCTCTCCCGGCCTCTCGCCACCCCCTCTCCTCCCCCCGCGCCCCTCATGCTCGGGACGCCGCGTCAACCTCATGACTGCCTGGATCGTCCTGCCCGTCAGCCTGGCTGCCTTCTCCATCACCGGCATATGGATCGTGTGAGTAGGAAAACGTTCGGTAGCACCCAGCGGTGGCGGTTTGTGGCGTTTACTGACGCCGACGTTTCTCGTGTCTTCGCAGTTACGCCATGGCCGTGATGAACCACCACGTCTGTCCCGTGGAGAACTGGTACTGGTTTTCATCGCCGACTCATGTGGTCATTAAAGCTTATGTTTCTCTCTGCTTTACTGAAGACGTTTCTGTCCGTAGGTCCTACAACGAGACGTGCTCGACGGAGACGGCCGAGCCGGGCTTCCCCAAGACGTGCTGCACCATCCAGGACATCCCACTCATCAGGTGGCGCATTTTCACCAAACAGCCTGGTCGTATCGGATTCCCAGTTTGCATTATGCTTCCTCTTGACTGATCCGTGACGATAACGGGTGCATCTGACTTAAAGCTTCCATAAGGGGGCGCTGGAGTGCACGTTTATCTCGTGTTTGTGCTATCTGTGATTATTGTGATGTTTGTGTTGCAGTAAATGTGGCTCATTCCCTCCAGAAAGCTGCCTGCTCAGTCTGGTTGGAAATGTAGGCGCCTTTATGGGTACGAACACGCACACACACACACACACACACACACACACTTGATACATCCATTAGGGGCATCACAATCTGGAGAGCGTTTTACTGAGTCAGGTGCTGTAAATGTTTAATAATTTATCACAACAGATTGGGATGACCTGAGGGACATGGGGCTTTTATCGGGTGCTTAATGCCCCCCCACCCCACCCTCCGTTTTTAAACATTCGGTACCCATTGCTGTCTAATGTGTCTCTGAAATACCAAAAACATAAATCCCATAAGCATCACAAAAGCAGGATAAAAGAAGACCTCTAGCAGGCACTTTTATCCAGTATCCAGAAAGCAATTCAGGCTTTGGGGGCCTGACTCAGGGGCCCAAGAGGGCAGTGATGGAGCTGGATGCAGCATCCTTTCGAGTACTTGTCCAGCACCTCGACCACTGGGCTCCGAACTGATCTGTGGCTTCCAGTCCAAAGACGAATGAAGCCAAAGGGTGTAAAAATAGGAATAATATTTTAGCCCCTCCCCTTATTCGGCCTGTCCGTTTACTTTTGTTTCGTGGTATTTTCCCGCTCCTCAGTGGTGATGGTGTGTTTCCTGCGCTACGCTCAGATCATCGAACACGGTCACCACTGCTGGACCAACACGGGTGGTCTGGTGTCCGGGTGCACTAACGCCCTGGGCCTCGTCATGGTGGGCAACTTTCAGGTACGACTATATTCTGATATAATATTTACGATTCAGTGCCAGTGTGACCACGATGGCTCGTTCTGATTGGCCGTACCCCGTCTCTCAGGTGGACCACGCCAGGACGCTGCACTACGTGGGTGCGGCGGTGGCGTTTCCGGCCGGCATGGCGTTCGCGTGCTTGCAGTGCGTGCTGACGTATCGCGCCACCGTCACCGCCCTGGATTTCCTCATGGCTCACGTCAGGGTCGCCATCTCCGTCGGCTCGCTCATCTCGCTCGTCCTCAATATCCTTCCAGATCGTACCGACCTGTTCGTGAGGTGGATATATTATACCGCAAGCTCACATTTGATCCACGGTTGATGTCAGAAGCAGGGGTGGCTAAGCGTAAGGATTCGAGAGAGTTTAATGATGATAGACGGCCTCTGAAGCTCTTGTGGGTTGTTCAGTCTGCAGTGCTCCATATCTATCATAACTGCTCCCAAACCGGCGCCGGGGTCATGGGCGTCCGAGGCTCACTGGAGCTACTGAGGAAATAAATGTCCGACTACACAGTGCAGTGATTATCACTTTAAACATTCACATGTGTATGTCTTTCCTTAACTCCGCCCCCTTACGCGGTGTCTTTTTCATCCACGAGAGCTTTGTCCTTCAGCACGCCGCCGCCATCTGCGAGTGGGTCTTCACCGTCCTCATCCTGGTCTTTTACGGCACCTTCACCTACGAGTTCGGCTCCGTCACCGGCGAGACGCTCATGGCGGGCCTGCAGAGGAGTCTGGTCCTGGAGGGCGGGGCCACCCGAGGCCTGAAGAGCCCGGGCAGGAGCAGCACCACGTCCACGCAGCTGAACTGCACGCCCGAGAACATCGCCATGCTCTAGCTCGCCGTCAACACACACACACACATACACACACACTGCTGCCTTGAATTCGTACTCCCAGAATTCCCTCGAACTGCACTGCGCTGGTTAGCGGTTAGCATCCGTGTGTAATCATGCAGTACCGACACCGTAAAATGCTAAAAGCTGCTAAACCGTAACGAAAGTGTCCAGCGAGCGACTGGCTGTGTACATATACCACGTGCTATCTAGTAAAGTGTGTGGTTTAGAACACAGCCCATGTCGAGTCCTGCAGGTTACACATTAAAGATGGCCACGCTTGGCTGCTGATTGGTTGTTTCGATTCCTACTGGTACCTCATGGTAGCTCGTGATTGTTAACACTGTTAATCATGAGTAAAAAACGTCTGTGGGAATTTGTGCCCACTGAATCA
The DNA here is from genome assembly GCA_028566735.1 of Ammoglanis amapaensis. Lineage (NCBI taxonomy): Eukaryota > Metazoa > Chordata > Actinopteri > Siluriformes > Trichomycteridae > Ammoglanis > Ammoglanis amapaensis. The sequence goes on along the minus strand of JAOUQU010000020.1, from coordinate 2,860,562 downwards.
AAGCATTAGATTGATGCAATGTACTGTACCTCTTATATTGGGGTTTGAACCAGTGACCTTTTTATTACTAGTTAAGGGCCCAACAGAAGCGACCCAGTTAGCAGTGGGTCTCCCGATATGGTGGGTACCATAATGTACTGGAAGAGGTAATAAAATCTGAGAAATTGAGGTCTAAGGGCCCAACTTTGGCAACCCCAGAGACGAGGGCTTGACCCAGCGACCTCGACATACATTACTGTGGCAATTCAGGAAAAACAGCCTAAAAGTGAGACTTGAACCTGCAACCTTCTGATTCTGACTCCAGAACCTTCCCAACTAAATTACAACCGCCCCACTGCCATTTCGGTTCACGGGACCCTGAGCAGTGCAGTGCAGTTCCAGTCTCCAGTTGAACCAGGTCTAAACCAGTCCATTACAAACAAATGGCTCATTTCCATTCCCACACCACCATCCGGCCTCCGTCCTCATTCGCTGTCACCACGTCACATGACGTACCTCTTACGTAACCCTTACGCTCATGCATGTGCTCATATTTATTACAAATGATAATCCAGATGTTTCAATCCTGAATCGTAAGTAACCGCTGCCTTATCGAGTCAACGACGTGAATGCCTGTTAATGATCACTTTTGGATTGTATTTTTATTTGTATTATTTTTGTTTACATTTGTGTTGTCGTGCCTGATCATGTGCTCACAATCGGCCACTAGGGGTGCTGATGATCATTTAGCTATTTACCTCTATTATACTTGGTGCCATTATACAGTACACAATTCGGACCCATGTTCGAGGTCGCCACAGTTTTACACCGTATGTCCTTCCTGACGCAACACTCCTTATTTATCCAGGCTTCGGTGGTGCCCAGGTTGGAATTTGTCTTTTATCGAGATGGCTTAGAATTTTGTGGACCTTGTTCTCCTTCGTCCAGTTGGAGTCGCTTGAGCGCTCGAGTAGAGGCGGAGCTTGAACAGCACTTTTCTGCTCACCAGTCTAGACATGGCTGTTCAAAGTGACTATCACTACTGAGACAGTCACCAATCTGAGCAGTTGTGGCTCAAGGGTCCAATGGTGTCCGCCTGCAGGTGTTCAGTGTAGCAGTCACTCTGGAGACAGGAAGTGCCTCAAATTGCTGTCTTGTGGTTAGAGGTTTATTAAATATTAACATATTAAAAGGGCGTGCCCCAATCGTTTTGTCAATATAGACAAGATGTCGATGACTTCAGCCCCCCCAAGTGGTCCTTCACAAATCCTTCATCCAGTGTCTCGATGTCGCTCACATTTTGGTTTTTGAAGCATTTCATTCTTACGTTCCTTCATGCCAACGTGCAGCTTGGAAGCTCTCACCAACGACACCATGTTCAGACTTCAGTCCACCAAAGCACAGTCGCCACTTTACCAAACGTCAGTCAGCATCCGAACCCTGGACCGGGGCTTCTCAAGTCTTCTTCTACTGCCGCCCCCAAAACCAAAGTCTCTCACGCCATGGTGAGGTAGAATAATCGAGCTCCGAGCGCTTATTCCATTCCGAGGTTCTGCCTTCAGCTGGTCTGGAGTCAGAGTCTGTAAGGGCTTGAAGAGGCAGGAACACTCCGACCTGAAGAGGGCACCAGGTCATCCCGGGGCATCCTATTCCACTCATTCTTCCGAGGTAGGGGAAAGATTCTGTAGAGTAGGGACCAGATCTGGGAGAGAAAGGGTTAGTACTAGGTTTAGGACTAAGGTCAGGGTGAGGGTTAGCAGTGATGGTTTGTGGTCAAGCTGCTGGACTAGAGATCAGAAATGTGATAGTTCATTAGGTTTAGGACTAGCGTGATTTTTTAAAATTAGGCTCAGGGCTAGGATTAGGGTTTGGAATGGGTTAAGAATTAGAAGTACGGCTAACCTTTGGGTCTGGGCAAGAATAAACAATGTTTTTTAAACTAGGGCTTGTGCCATAGGGTCAAGGATTGGACATATGGTTTGGGTTTGGTTGTAGCAAGAATTAGGGTAAGAGTTATGGGGTTTGAATTAGAATCAGAATTAGGCTCAAGGCAGTGATTAAGGTTAGGACTATGGTTATATTTTGGGTTTAGGATTATGATGATTAGAGCATAACCTAACCGTAACGTACACCAGTAATTATTACTATTCAGTATGGGGTTTGGGTTCGCAGCCGCGTCCCTTCAAACATCATTTTGGCTTCTTCTGGTTTCTTCCACTGAAGAACCAACCAGTTTGTGTTGCTTCTTCGCTCGACCAAAGTGAGAGAGCGCCCTCCTCTTTCCCGCCGAGAGTTTGGCTTTTTAAACGTGCTGCTGTTTTTCTCTGTCAGCAAGACAATCTCCCAAATGTCCGTTTGCGACGTTTCTTCTCTGCGATGTTTGTGAATCCGGCGCAGAGAATCTTTTTTTATTTCATGAGATCGTTTGTGTAAATATGTACGATTCTTGTATCATTTTGATGATTTTTTTTTGTGTCTTCGAGCAGATGTTTCTATCCGTCCAGCGCTGAGATAATGAACGATAATAAAAGAACGATAATATATAGACACTCGTGTCCATCTGTGTGCTTCCATTTCCCTCCACTTCAGGTGTATGGGTAAGAATTAAATGCAGCGGTCCTATTCAGAAATCTGAAATAAGAATCATAATAAGACGGCACCATACAAAAATGTCCAAAGTTTACCTTCCTGACCCGAGGACATCGAATCGGCACACCTTCCGACACGTGAGCACCTTTTCACCTGCACGAGGAGAGTTTACAGCCAACATCATGCAGTCAGAAGCCTGTGTGAGTGTCTAGCATAAATCAGTGGTAATACAAGCGACGAATGAAGAAATAATAATATTTATTCATTAAACATACGAGAGCAGGACCATTTACAAAGAGACATGCTCTGTAAGCTTTGACCTCCCGTCCCTGTAGCCCATGTACAGTCAAAACGGACCATTGTAAAAAAGCAGACGTGCAGCAGTGTTGTTGGGAATTCAGTTCAATGCCAACGTCGTACACTGAGCCACAACTGGTCCTAATAAAATCCTAAATCTTTCATTTCCTGTTCATATAAAAGCTTTTTTTTTCTATTCCGCACACACAGGACGCTAAAACTCTTCACACAAAATGACTCGTAGTGCAAACATGAATCACACACTATTAAATATCATTTATATTCAAGTAGATTCTCATAACCTGGTCCGTATTAATAATAAAAGCCCTGCATATAAAGTGTGTGGTCATGTGTACATGGCTCCATGGAGATCCTCCAGACGATGTTCCCTCTGTCTCCTCCGGTCCTGCGCACACACACACCACCCGATGTAAAATCAGTGATCCTTCCTGAAGCAACCCTCTTATTTGTCCAGGCTCGAGACCTGCACTGAGAGTGCAACGAACTGGCAAAATTCCAGATTTCGTCCCGCCCCTATAGCATCTCCAACCTCTTCATGTATTGGTGTCTCTCTGCGTTCTAATTAATATCGATGTCAGGGTTGATGTCCGGGCTCAGAACCTGCAGCGAGAGTGCACCGATGCATATCTCCCATGACCAATTAACTAATTAAGCCAAGCCATGCGCTCACTGCATTGAAGATTCAAACCCGGGTCTACAAGGTCAATTCGATTACAGAGTACATTATTTATTCGATAGCCAGCACTTGCTGACCACAGGACCCCTTTTTGCCCCACCCCTTTCACTGTGTCTATATACTTCTGCTCATGTGATGTATGGTAATAAGTCTGTGTGTGTGTGTGTTTGTGTGTGTGTGTGCACCTTGTCTTTTTTGAATTCTTCGTATTCAGGGTCGTCTGTGATCAGTTCGAAGCGACACAGAGGGCACGAGTTGGTCTACAAAGGGGAAAAAAACAAAACACGAAAAGACAAACTAACTAGACCAAGAAAAAAATCCAAAGAAAAAAAGTAATAAGAGCATTTTTAAAAATAGTTTTATGGAGCCAGGCACGGTGTGTTTACCTTGCCGAGCCAGGGCAGGATGCAGCCAGAATGGAAGAGATGTTTGCAGGGCATCTCTCGGACCGTCTCCTGTTCCTCAAACTCCAGCAGGCAGACCAGGCACTTCAGTCCTTTATCTTGGGGGTAGGGTTAGGGGGAACGGGGACCATCAGACCAGGTCATAAAGTGACACATAACTATGTGGACACCTCACTGAAAGATTGCTCAGCACTGAATTCTGAAATCAATGGTGTCTGTAGCATCATGTGCACATACAGGTGTGACCGTGCAATGCATTAGTTATTATGAACAGTGGAGGAGAACACATCTTCACCTGCTTGCTGTGGGGAAATCACGACCAGAGGAAGACTCTGCACCACAGTCTTGGCCGCCGGAGGAGGGAGGCGATGATCCCAATCAGAAGTGTCCGAGAATCCAAAATCCACATCCAGACCCTGCATCAAAGACCTGGAGCCAAAACGTTGAGGTTTAAAGTGGTTTGAGAGAATCCACATTCAGACAAAACATCATAAGTTCAGTTGTAGCCCAGTGGTGAGGAACTGGAATAGCAATTAGAAGGTTATTGGATCAAGTCTCACCTCTAAACATGACATTTAAAAAATGTAGGTACAACTTCTTCTAAGTTTCAGGAGTTCCCGGACTCAGAGTCTAGACACACCCATGCTCATCACACAAGTTT
>JAOUQU010000020.1:2825702-2845895 GCA_028566735.1 Ammoglanis amapaensis | reverse complement strand
AAATCACTGAATTATTAGAAGATGTAAAGATAAAGAGAACCGATTGTAACTGTATTAAGCGTGAATGACGCTCGGTCAGAGATGCGGGTCACGTGATGATGACGTAGCTGATGTAGTGACATTCACTATTCCAAATTTTGATTGTTATCCAGAGCAAATTTTTAGCGAAATGGTTGGTCATTATCCGAATTGGACGCTATCAGGGGCGTTCGTTAACCGAGGTTCCACTGTATAGTCATGTGGACCAGTCAGACAATTACAGAGGGTTCTGCCTGTCCAGGTGGTACATTCTGATTGGAGGTCACCTCTAACGTTGAGGTTGCACTAATTCTATTTCCTCTCCTCCTCATCCTTTCGTATTCGTCTTCCTGACACCCACAGAGCCGTTTAATTCCATTGTTTGTTAATGGTGTGTTAATTAGCTACAGCTAATCGGTTCCGGTAGTGACTCTGAGCATCCTCTCGTTAGCACATTTGTTTAGGGCCGTTAGCCAGGCGCCAGAGTCATAAAACTACAGCCTGGAATGGACAGGCTCATGAGCAACGCTGTGTTGCCATGACCTTAGTGATCTCCCTTACTGAAAGTAAGCATTTCGGACGCGGTAATGAGGCTACAGAAATAACATTTTGATTACTAGTCCAGCACTTTTTACAGCAGAATTATTGGCAAAATCTCCCTGAAGGGTCTTGGTGGCTGAGAGAGATTTGGAAGGAAGTTCCTGCTCCTGTGATGAGGGTGAGCATAAATCCCAAAGGGACCAAACTTCGTCTCAGTCGGCTAAAAAACAGGAAGCTGCGACTCATTGACGGCGAAGGGATTCAGGAGGATTAAGGAACCGTTCGTTTGCTTTTCTGTTCTTGGCGCTGGGCTCTCTGCTGTCAGTCAAGAGGAAAAGAAGAAAATAGCATCATTGTGCTGCTTCATGCTAAAGTGCTAACAATTTATGAAATAAATTAACCAAGCGCCCGTTCTGAGGTCACTGAAGTCACTGAAGTCAGATGTTAAGTCGAGAGACCAGTAAATGGTAACGGCCTTATCATTGAACCAGGTCTGGCATACCTACTAGTAAAGGAACACATAAAGCAAAAGACTTTGAGATCTTTGGTTTGCATCCCAGCTTTGATGATAGTAAGCTGGGCACCCCCTGGTGTGCAAGGAGTGGCAGGGTTGTGAACGAAGTGTGAGGACTCTGGTTGCCCAGGAGAACAAAGATGACGGTGTGGCTCTTTGTAAGTGATGCTGAAGTTTGGAGGTGTGGCTTGCTTCTTGTCGAGTGTCAGTCCAGATCAGTGACCATTGGTTTTGGTACAGATGGTATCCTGGGTGGTGAGTGTGACTGGCGGGCGAGATGGATGGTCCTCCTACGGCGAGCACTACATTCCCTCTACGTAGGGTCCCGGTGGAGCTGGGCCGCCACGATGTGTATTAATCGTCAGCAAATAATTCTGAATAAGAGGCACAAGAGAGCAAGAGAGACAGAGAGAGAGGGGAAAAAGAAAGAGAGAGCTCTCTACAGTCTGACATGAAGCATTAGTGTGCCACTTCCTCGAGTTTCGAGGTGAAGAGTGCTGGCGCAGTCCTTTTTCTCTGCCTCCTAATATTTCATAAAATATTTTTTTAAACAGCGCTCCGGCCTACATGCAAACTTTTCCATGGAGTGAAGAAAATTTTCGTAAAACCTGCACGTCCATCGTTGTTTACGTTTCTACTACAGAAAGCATTTTGTCTTAAAAATCAAAGATTGGGGGCCTTGCTCAAGGGCCCAACGGTGACAGCAGTGCAGTGAGGAAGCTTTTAATTATTACTTTAGTACTTCAAACACCAGGCACTGTGTCTAAGAAGTTCAGAATCCTGTCGCTAGTGTGCTAGTAAATTATCCTGCTGTGCCACCTGAGTGCAATTGGTCAGTATTGATCACCTGATTGTACACTAGTCCACCACCGCTGAGATCCAGAGATAGAAACGTCCCATATGCACTCTGATTGGTGATGATGATGAGAAAGCAGGAGAATGAGCTCAGTCAGTGAGAAAACATCATCATGTTCCACACAAAGTCAACGAAGCTTTCAGACAAGCGCTAAGCCATTAGCGATACTGTTGGTACTAAAGCACATTTTGTTTTGGTTCGAGGTTCTGTAGTGTTGTGTTTAACCACAGCAGGAATGACATTCATCCAATAAGAGGCGGCTGTAATGTTTCCGTTTGAGAGAATGAGAGAAGATAAAAGCGACTCTTTCAAACCTGAATGAGGCTAAAGCGATAGCATCCCAAGCACACGAGCAAGCCCTGACAGAGAGACTTACTGCTTCTTGGATGATTAATGAATGCAGGAAAGCAGTTGAACTGTCAGTTGTTTTGTTTCTCAGCTCAGTTCTGAAGGGTCGACGTGAAGCTAAAGCTCGATAAAAAGTGTTTTTGATCCGCTGTCTCTCTTCAGCCATTTGCGTGGAGTCATGCTGTCGTGCTGTGAACCGTGCATATGCAACAAGTTACAAATTCTGTAACAAAACGTTAGCTCTGTAACAAACCTGAGCTCATGTAAGAGGTGTCTACAAACGTTTGGCTGTATCACATCTGGTAATGTTAGATCATGGTACTGAAGCACAGACAATGTCATGTCTGTGTTATATTGCAAGAAAAAGCAGAACCTTATCAGCAGAACACATGTGCTAGCAGGGTTGTCAGCCCAGACCTCCCAACACTCAAACCTTCCAGCTGCCAGAGACGCCGCCACACAGATTAAAGCCCCAAGAAAAAAAGTGGTGTGGTTTAGTTCTGGTTCCGTTTGGGTTTAATTTGGGTTGGTTGTCTCCGAGTTCTGTAGAATCTGAAATTTCTCAACGCTTTCATCACAGATCCTCACAAACACTGGTGCTGCCAAACAAACAAAACAAGGCAAAAAAACACCACAGTGGCTGCCAAAACACGTTTTATTCACAGCTTAGGCATACCCGATGAAAAAAACATGAAAGCTCGAGTGTTTTTTTAAATCCGAGTCGGGCTGAATGGCGAGTGGAGCGCCTGTCCAGTCGACTCAAACGTCCAATTCATCTCCAAAGTGGAGCAGATATCAAGCGTCCAGAATCAGAGCGTGACACAAATACGCTCAAACGCTCGAACATCAATGGCGTAAACATCAGTGGCATAAACATCAGATGATGAGAATTAAACTGTATGTTCAAAAATAAATAACACAACACTTTTGTCAGATGAGCTGCTGAAGCTCCTCAGCACAGACACATTCAGCAGGTTCTTATCATACAGTTTTGGTTTGTTTGTTACCAAAGGCTGCCTGATCAAACCCCAGTACTATGGTAAAACTGAGGGTGAGGTCGCAAACCGAGAGACTATTACCTTGGAGATGGCGGTTTGTTTGCAGGCTGTTTAATCACTGGACAAGTCCCAGTCTGACCTTGTGATCAGACTAGCACATGCAGCCGAAACTGTGGTATGCAGAAAATGAATTTCTTTGGACTGTGGACACACACACAATGGGAACACTAATTACCAGTTGGGCCTTGACATCAAGCGACAGAGCCAACATTCCAAAATCTTTAGGTGAAGGCTGACAACTAAAGTGGGTCGACATTTATGTCAACACATTCCCATGAGTACTTTCGGCTGTTTTCCTGAGCAGCCTTCACACACACAGACACACACACGCACACACGCACACTCAACTTTACACACTCGGCTCTGAAGAGTGAAGGTCTGATGGACGGTCTCCTTGACAATTTGACAGGAAGCGGTGACGATAAGAGAAGCTAGTGTCACGTTGTTAAGCAATCTGGGTCCAGACTAGTGTAGATGCTATTTGTTTCCAGATGGGAGACGCCGTGTGCCAAGCATGCCAAGGTCAGAACATCCAGTGACTGATGAAGGACTCGAGTCAGACTGATTGGTCGTTTCGTTTTTACATTTTCAGAATTAAGCAATTCAGACTTAAATATAAGATTGTGTAGATCACGATTATTACAGTTATTAGGGGAAAAATGCAAAGGCAAGTCATGAACTATTTTGTATCGTTACTATTGAGCATTTGTGGCCTCTTTGCTGACTGGTCAGAGCGAGGATGAGAGGATATATGAATGAGATATAGATAAAAACAATCACAAACAATGAATGCACCACTCATACAGAGCACAACACAACTCGTTTCCATCAGCTAGACTTCCACGTCATTTATCTACAAAAGAAAAGAAGGCAAAAAGAAAAAACCTTCATTATTCCTCCCATGAGGAGGTCAAATGGAACCTCCCGATGGAGCACTTGGGTACGAGCTCTTGAACACACACTGATCCCGCGACAGAGAGAACCGGCGCCGCCGACTGTTGTCGTTGACTGTGCAGCGAATCGGCCAGCTGCTCCATGCCGTTCCGTGTAAAGTGCTAATCGAGGACGGCATGCACACGTTGCGAGGAAAATAAATATCCATCATTGTGATGCTTACCCACTGAATGGGGCTGCTACCATGGCAACCACCAAAGCATCGTCAAAGAATTGAAAAGCAAAAAAAAGAGAAAAACTGGCAGAAAGCCAAAAGGTCGAGTGGCGAGTGCGAGTTGTGAAGTGTGAAAACGTGATGAAGAGCTCGCTGGTGCTATTAAAGCTGGAAAATAAAGGATTTTTTAAATGTTCTGCACCCGGATTCACACAGAGAAATCACACTCACACAGCAAAAATAATTTTTATCTACAACCTCCATTTAACAAAACACATGACCAATTAGACCTCAGTTTACATGTAACTCACCACCAGCAAACTTACGGCATTCAGCCATTATACATACACAGCAACTTGACAGAATAACAGTCTGAGAAATTAAGGTTAAAGGGTCTCAATCAAGGACCCAACCTGGCAGGACTTGAGGTGGGACTTAACCAGTGACCTTCTGAATACTACTACAGTACCTTGTGATACAGCATTCATTAGAACAACAACATAGCACAAGTATGTGGACATTCTACATTGCTGCTATAATCGTCTTTAGTCTGGTGAGCATGTGCCACCCGGGTGTACGTGAGAGTTTCCTTTGGAATTTGCCAAAGCGTGTAAAATGAAATCCCTGAAATGTCCTATAAGTACCAACCAGTAGGATGTACAAGCAGTGCAAACGCTAGTAAATAAAGTGGGTTGTGTCAGAAAAAAGTCCATTTCTATTTACCACAAAGTAAAACAAACATCTTAAACTAGGCCTTGTAAAAGCAGCTCAGACTGGTTTGTATTTTAAATCGTTGTTCTGGTAGGAAAAGGGAAATGTAGCCATTGAGTGAATCAAAGGAATCGAGGCCACTTTTCTTCTCCCAGACATTTCGGTCCTCGTCGCTCTGCATTTTTAGGTCCAGGCTTTAAATCTCAATCTGCTCTGAGCGTCACTGGGACTGTGTGTGTGTGTGTGTGTGTGTGTGTGTATGTGTGTGTGTAAAGGCCAATTACACTTCCGATCTGCTGAATTAAGAAAAGAGACATTTTTAAATGGACTGCAGTGGCAGATTCAGCTGGAGAGAAAATAACGAGACGATCAGCTTAAGATCTGCTGCTTTTAATAGAGGATTCAGAAAGAGTCGATTAAAGATGCAGCAAAATGTTGATGCTTTTGTTTTGTAAAGTTTTTATTGCAGTTTTTCTTCAGGCAGCGGATCTACATCTCCTGAATGAGGGTCCTGACTCAGCACTTAGTAGTAATAGAGGTTTGTAGTTAGTAGAAAGTTTTTGACCTTCCAATGAGGCCACGTTGTGGTTCAACATTATTTCTAACTGAGCACATGAAACAAAGAACAACAGGGTGGGAGAAGAAAACTGGCTTGACTGTGAACACACATCTCAGCAGCTTCTCATTCCTGTTAGAACTGTATGGTGTTGTTGTAAGTGGTGGAGGTGTTGGTAGTGGTGTTGATGTGGTTGGTACTGTGGAGTTATTCATGTTGGTGGTAATGGTAATATTGGTAGTGCTGGTAGTGTATTTATGGTGGTGTTGAGTATGGTGTTGGAAATGCTGGTAGTGGTTGGGTTGGTGATGGCGGAGTTGTTGGACCTGAGGAAACTGAGGTGAAACTTCTTACAGCTCTGTGTAAACATTTGGCTTCGCCTCTACACTAAATAAATGCAGATAAACACTCAGCACTTTTACCGCCGTTTCTTTATCTGACTGGTGTTTTTTTATTCTATGTTCAGTCTGACATTTGTCTTGACTCAGTCCTTGTAATAACACGCCGCATTATCAAATCAGCAAGTTCAGAAAAGTCCGGCAGACATTAGAATGAGCGAATCCACCTCTCGTACGTTCTTAAATAGCCCGGCGAGGCGTCTGCGACGCCCATGCTGACATTTATGCTTCTTTTATTTTGCCGCCCTTTACATCTGCAATAACTGTAGCGGGTTCCATCTCATCAAAGGAGAACGGTGACGATGACGAAGGTGGCCTTTAAGAAAGGCCTTTGACTGAAGACAACCCGGGGAAGGTAACATTTATCAAAGCGTGATGCTTCCACCACTGCCTCACACGCTGCCTCCAAATGTCATTTATCAAATTATTCCCCACGTGCAAAAGGACAGCTGGGATTAATTGACTTTTTTATTTTAGTCCGTGATACGGAGAAGTCTGTACCGGGTGAACTTAAGGTTTCTTTGATTTTTTTTATCACACTCATTAAATGAGCTCAGATATTGACGCCTGTTTAAGGTTTCACAGCTCTTCTCTCTCAAAGTGTGAAAACGAGTCCAATCCTGTCCAGAATTTCACTCTTTCATATTATTAATTTCTTTCTCTCGTATTTATCACATTGAGTCAGTCGATTGTGTCTTGGTGTCTTCTCCACCAATCCCAACCCTGCTCTGATCAAGGATCATACCCAATTCCTTCTGATCGGCACTATGTACAGAGAGGCACACCCTCATCAATGCTCTCTTTGCATCTGTGCAGGACCTAAGTTGGCAAACATAGATCACAACCGCCCTCATTTCCATGGTGTTTAATCCCACCCGGGCCGAACAACGTTCAAGTCGTCGGGAAGAAGACAAACCGACACATAACGCTAAATCTAAAGCTTGGCAGTCAAGCCCACACTATTCTGACTGACAGGCTTAAGCACTACCTGTCAAACTAGCATCGTGCCCACAAAGCAAAGTCGTGGATGGTGACAGAGCAATAGAAGGATGTTACATTATCAGACAATCATGTGACAGTACGTAGTTTGTGTTGTATTATTTATATTTATTCTGATTTATCATGTTACCCACCGTTGACAGATGAGCAAGTTTGCATTTCACCCTTGTCGCGCTATCTTGAGGCAGTATGGCGAGGAAGGTCGGGCTGGTTCAGAAGGCTCATTTTCTGATTCAGAGTAGCGAGCGGAGCTTGTTGAGCATGCTTAGATTAGCGCAGTGTTAAGCACACAGCCGATGCAATTAGTCGGGGGCCGGCGCTCGTCAAGGTGTGCGCATTAATTTGCCGCCGTTCTGATGTGAAGCATCGGCTGGAAATGAGCTTAACATAAAGGCAAATTAATCTGGCGGACGCACGGGTGCGCCTGGCTGAGAAGCCGATGCCTCGCCTTTAATTTCTCGCTCTGCCTCGCTTTAGCTACCTGAGAGAGAGAGAGAAAAAGAACTAGCTAGAGAAGAAGAAGCACAAATATGATTAAGTTTGTCACCCTGCTGCTGGCTGTGGCATGAAGCGGCCGCCAACAGTTCTAAATCTTTAAATAAAATAAAAAAACAGAACTAATATTTATTCATGAGGTCAGGCGTAAGGTAAAGTAGAAGCACGGGCAATAAGCCTCCCCCATCGCACCCGAAACAAAATAGGCTGGCGTGCTGCCATATTTATTTCATTTAGGTCCTCCCTGGCATCGGGGAGTCGATGTTACCCAGAGAGGAACTCAATCATTCACCCAGTCGAGCAACACCGGGTCCCTCTCACATTTCTCACTACATTGAGGTGAACGCTGAGTTCTCGGACTGCTCACGATTTGCTCTTGGTGGTCTGTTCACAGCCGAAGAAACAGTTTCTAAACTATTTATAACCGATACGCAGCGTGGAAGGAAGTGCTTGGCGCAGTATCTGCTTGGCGCAGTAACTGCTGGTACAGCGGGTACCACAAAGCAGCATGACTCCACAAGTCCCAAGCCTCTTTCTTAAAAGTTTGAAACCCCACGCAGAGCACGTAAGATGTGTACTACATCAACCATTAAATTAAATACACACCATGAATCCCAAAACAAAGGTATTTGGATAATACAAATATAGATTTATATACCTGCATTAACATTTTCTCACATGAATGTTTAGAGTAACTAATATGAGCCACAATTTATAGATAAGTTGAAACTTCCTGATTTTGGGTTGACCCACATGTAACTGTGCTACACGGTGCAATTCTGACACCGTTCTATCGACTCTGAGCATTATATTTGTAATTGCAGTGAAATATCTCACGATGACGAGATAATCAGTGTTATTCACTTCACCTGTCAGTGCTGAGATTGTTAGAGCTGTGGAGGAGAAAGTGTCTCAACAACTGAATGTTTGTGGTGTTTATGATCAATTATACAGAGATGCTAAATAAAACAAAGATTAAAGTCGGCTGGACTGGAGTGAAGAAGTTATTTAACACGATCTTGGTTGGTTTCTCCAACAGTTGAAAGAAACCCTGGTCAGATGTAAACAGGGCAGCGATGGCTAAGTAGTGAAGGTACCGAGATAGAAATTAGAACATTGCCAGTGCAAGCCCTGCTACCATCAAAACGTGTTACATTAGGTTTTTTGGTTAGGACTTTGAAGCTCCAAGTATGCACTAAACTCTCACAGGTCATTTATAACCTAACAGTAGGCGTATTGCTAATCTTCTTCCTTCGAGTTTTAGTTCAACAAACTTTTCTGGAACACAATATAATTATGAATTCAAGACATAAACCAACATTAAATGATTTCATGCTTGTATTCCATTACAAAAACTTTGTTCAGATTAAGGGCCCAATTTTTGCAATCTGGCAGTGGCGAAACTAGCACTGGAACAGAACCAGTGACCTTTCCATTATCAATCCATCACCTTAACCACTAAGCTACAGTTGCCTCGGGTCTTTATGAAGGTCCGTGCTGGCATACTTTTTTGTTTTTGGACTGTTGGCTAAAATCGCTCCTCTGAATCCTGCTCAAAGAGAACCAGTCCTTCCAGGTCTGATTTGGTCCCTCTGGTTCGATTTACTATGACATTAAACTGCAGTAACGAAGCTCGTCAGCCTGTCAAGATCGGTCCTCAAACTGCACATCAGGCGTTAGTACGAACGCATCATGAAGTCTCATTAGCTAACGGAAGCACAGCGGTGCGCCAAGTGATGCGCTGATGTTCCGCAGATACACCACACCTTCTCTCAGTCAGGATCGTGGCTCTGCTCCGCCATGTCGCTGCGCTGCTGTGTTCCCAAATCTGATTGGGCCTAAATAAGTGGCGTGTGGATGCCAGCACCTCCGGGCCCGACATTACTCAATCTTAAGTCTGGCTGGCAGGTCCGCCAGGGGACTTAATGAGAAAGGGCTTGTGGGCTCGTAATTCAAGGTACGGGTACTATATTTAGTGTAAAGCCATTAGCCACTAAAGGCTTGGGTCGTAATAAAAAGCACGACGCTAGCGGAAACGGCGTGAAGAAACACGCTGGGAAATTTTTTACGAGTGCGCTAATAAAGCAGACGGCGGGAAGTGTTGAGCAGGTGAATCTGTCTCCACGCTGCCGGATGGTGTGCGCCACGGAGGCTAAGCGTTGTGAGACTTCACATTTGAGGTTCTTTGAGGCAGTTAGAAGATCACAGGATTTTAAAAAGCTGTCAGCGTTTAACACCGAGTGAAATGAGTGAACGTGTGACAGCTTAACACTACAGATGAGCACTTTATTAGAAACACCTATATAACCATTGTGGGTATACAATCACTCACTGGAGCGCATACTCATACTGCACTAACACCGCTGTGTGTGTTGTTGAGCATTGTTTAAGTAACACACACCCTGTTAATGCTGAAATTAGGTTGACCCTGTCTGACCCCCTCTGACCACAGAAAGCTGGTGCAGACAACTGAACAGGACTCCCAACAGACCCCCCCCCCAGTTATCTGTTCATCTCCACACTGCACTGAAACTGAAATATAGATCAATAGATTTATATATATTTCTGTAGTATGAGTGCAGCAGTGTTGTTGGGATTTATTATAGAATCACACAATGTCAGTGTCGGCTGTAGATGAGCGATTATGACTTCCTCAGGCTGCACTACTTTCTTGAGAATGGGACCAGCACTACGAGTGCACTGCTGACCCTCCTTCGTATTTGAGAGGCCAGGAAGCCCCAGGAATCAGACATAGCTCTTATTGTTACAGATGCAACGGTGAAAAGTTCAAATCATTCCACAGCACACATAATCAACACACAGAAAGCCATTACTGACCCCTGAATGTTCTCCTACACCCATAAACCCGCCGGCTTTTACCCACGCTCAGGATCACCCGCTTCTTTCACCGCGAAACAAGCCCTCAGATTAATGTTCCCTCTGAATATTTAATAGCCGGGCAGCAGTTTATTTTTCTGCCCAGCTGCTTTTGCTAGACGGCATTAAAATTTCAGATCCAGCCATTAATTATCTGGAGCCCGAACGGCCGATCGATGTGTTTCCATTAATTATGTTTGATTCAAAATTCATATTTGCTCGGCCGTTCATTGAGATATTTACACAAACAAATGAGGCTATTAAGCAACCACGCCTGCATTATTGATGCGGAGGCTTGCAATTCTGTAACGAAATACCAATAATTAGCAGCGCATGTTGTTTAAATCCCGACCTGGGCTGATGTCTCATGCCAGTGAGGAAGGTTCTCACCATCTCTATTGTACTAAATGTAAATCGTACATGATTTTGTGATTTAGTCGAGAGCTAAACAATCGGAATCAGTTTTATTATTGGGTCTGTGAATACACAGAGGAATTTGGTTCCGGCTGAAGGTTCCTTTCTAGTACAATTTGGGTAAACAAACAAATTACAATCGGCAAAACAACGATACATGAAAAACTTTAATTAAAAATATACAAACTAGTAGATTATATAGTCTAGATCTGAAATATTGAGTGTACAATATTTAGTGACAGTTGTCTAGTTGTCTATTTAAAATACCTAGAACCTCAGATAGACTTGTTTATTATGTGGAACATACATATTTATTGATATACAATATATAAACATATAACGTCATAGCTTGTACAGTATAATTAAATATATAACTTTTTACATATCTACATTGTCAGCAAATGTACGAGACGTTCCAGTTAACAACCAAAACTCTCCCCACTAACTTACCACTGTCTGATTAATTGAGTAAGTTTCTCAGGACTGGTTATAGACCAGCTGGAGCATCCTGGTATTTTTTTGTATGATACCTTTCAGGTAACTACAATAGGTAAAGACGATAGCTTGTGTAACCTGAATATAAAAAATAAACCCCTCTGACCTGAAACATAGATTCTCACATGGCGGTTTCCACTGCAAGTGTGACCACGACCTTGGTGGCATTCGTCTGTGCTTACGAGGTGCCACACGGCCCTGACTTGAAGGTAGCTTTTTTATTGTGGGTTGTTTTATAGGATCACACATACGGAAGAGGAACGACCAGGGTGGAAGGGAGCATCAGATAGATGGCTTCTCTTAGCGGTCGGCCTTCCCTCGTTTACATGCCGTTAAATCACGACGGCGCTGCACGAAGGACACGTGAAGCGTTGGGCTCGACAGAGCCTGACTCGCATCTTGACGTTCGTGTTCCTCTGACTGGTCTCAGTGGGCTGATGGAGAAGCGGGCGTATCAATTCTGCTTAAGATCAGCCTCAGTCTCGCCCAGGCGAATCACAGGATCGATGGTTCAGCCGTGATCAGAATGATCTGAAGATCTTTTTCTGGCGTGGAAATGAGAATAAAAAAGCCAGATCTTTTAGGATATTGATCTGTATTGCTTAAAGGTGAATTCAGTTAAACAATTTTGTTTAATTTTTATTATTATCATTATTGTGCACACATATTCTGTATTGTCAAGTGTCTTAATCTGACCTGATCTCAGCAGACTTTAGTATTCCTCTCTTCTTCTTGCACCTCTTTGAATCATAACTGCAGAATCAAACGCTGGAGAATTAGCGCGATCCGTGATGTGGGCGGAGGGTTAAACTAAAAAAGAGGGGTGTGATGTTGGCGAGAGACTGGCGCTGCCTACTACAAAGCTGCTCTCTTGGCCCCTTTGGCTTTGCTACAGAGCGAATTGTGGATCTTGGATCGAAACTTGGAAGGAAGGCGGGTTTCCGGGGTCGGACGATAGCGCCCGGAGGCTCAGGCAGAGGCAGAAGACATTTCTTTACAGATGAAGAAAAGATATGTAAAGCAGATGATTCGGAGCAAAGTTCGCGACTCCAGGGATGAGTGAGAAGAACAAACAAAACTTGAAGCAGAAAGTGGAGAGGATCGATGAACAGCGAGGCGATGAAAGTTGCCTCCTCTCACAGACTCGTATGTGGTGATTCTTCCCTCGAACCTACACGCTCCCCGACGGAGGCCGGCAGTGCCGGAGTAAACACGCTGCCTCGGGAAGCCAACAAGATGATCTTCCATGGATTATGTGATTACAGGAGGATTATGGGAGCACACGGCATGGATGATATCAACTCCGTTAGCTCATTACAGACTCGACGTCTCTGGTGTCAGACTCGACTTTAGAATCACAGCTTGCACTCAGATCAGATGCTTCTTGAAGAAATGGTGCGACACTCACAGTGCAAAACGATTGAGCAGTTATGGTTTAGTTGTTAGGATATTGGGTTAATAACCAGAAAATCATTGGTTCAAACCTCACAAGTAACCACTGTTGGATATACAAAAATAGTTAATAAACTGTTAATAAACTGTTAAACATCAATAAACAATGCAGGATTATTATTAAATTCAGCAGAAGGAAAGTCAAAAACACTTTTGCTTGACATTATAGTGCAATCACGTCTTGTGGTGGAACTAATTGGCTTATTTGAACATGGATCTGAAATGTTCATTGTTAAAGACAATCGAGACCACTCCACTAATGGAGAAAACCCTGCATGTCCCAATACTTTTACCCATTTCTTCTCATTGCTGATTGGTTTTCCCCAGATCTGATTGGTTCTTGTGTTTTGATGCTTTTTTTAACCTTCATCCCCTGAGATCTGCTGGTCAAATCCCAACAGATTATGGATGATACACGACGGCTGCATGTGTGGTGAAGAAATGTTCCAACACAGTGTGGTCCTCCACTGACTGAACAACATCCTGATTAGCGCGGTGGATATAAAGACGATCCACTTCCTGTACTGCATGACACTATTATTCACAGACTTCACTCACATCTGGAACAAAAGTGCAATATTAAAGTTCTCCGGTTTTAAAGGTTCCGCCGTTAAAAGGTTCTAGGGAGGCTGCAATCTCTGAAGCATCGTAAAGGTCCCGCGTAAACAAATACATCACGGTGAACGAGGAGCAGAAACCCTCAGGCTGGTTCCGGTTGCTTTTTTTTATGATGTGTGTGTAAAGCCGCTACCGGACGCTGCTGTGCTTCCTGCAGAGCCGTAAATAACGACGGAGCCCCGACGCCACTAAATCCGAGAGCTGATAATAAAAAAAACCCTAATAAAAAGCTCATCTGCTTGGTGCCATCTGCAAACCTCGACTACCTGTGTAAAGCCGGGCAGCACTGGCACTCTGAGGGACTGACACCAGGGTTCTAATAATCGCAGCATGTGGGATGTGAACTTTAACATGAACTACGCTCTTCCTAGCCTGATACTCAAGAATCACTGTGTACAATAACTGGCTTTCCATCCGAATGTTAAAATACCGGCAGAAAAATATATTGAAAATGTCGCGTTTCCTCAGACTACAGTTCTGTATAAAATCCTCTAGGTGGCGTGTCGACGCGCTGCAGAGAAACAACACGGACCGATTTTTTAAATATTTTAAGTATAATAAGACTTCAGTATATGAACAACTGCTCAGTGGAATCGACTGAACCGATTCCTGAATCAAAATCACCAGCACTAGCAGAAATGTGCCTGCAGGGGGAAGAGAGAAAAATATTAAGTGTGTGTGAGTGAGAGAGAGATTAAGTGTGCGTGTGCGTGTGAGTGAGAAAGAGAGAGAGCTGTCATGGCTGATCTGATTATATGAATAAATCTAAGCGAACATTTAAACAAGGACAAAGAGAAAAATGAAACACAGCCCTCGTTCCTCAGCTGATAAATCCCACTGCTTTCCATCAGCACTATAAATCAGAGAGAGAGAGAGAGAGAGAGGGGGGGGGAGTGAAGGTCAGAGTTTCTCTCTCTCTCTCTGAGTACCTCTGGGGTAAAACGAGGAAGGTAAAAGATCTGACGTTCTGTGCATCTCTACATATTTCATGATCTGCATCCCAAAGAAAACAGATGAAGTAGGTCGACACATGAACTTCCCTCTCCGGGGTCTCTCACATTTACATCCTGGCATTTACTAAACGTGGTGCTACAATGTTAGAAGCACTTATAATGAAAATTGAGTATCAATATTTACATACATATTTAAATCATGTCACAAAAGTAATGTGACTTACAGTAGCCAGTCTGAGCAATGAGATTCAGGGGCCTCGCTCAAGAGCCCAACAGCAGTAACCTGACAGCAGTGAGGTTTGAACCGACGTCCGTCCGGTTACCACGTTTCAGAGCACCTACGAACCTAAAAAATGACTTTGTCGTTCTCCATCGGGTTCTTGGATAAACTACCTACTTCTCACATTCCTGCATTCGATGGTTTGTTTAATACTGCCAATCGAACCCAACACCGCACCAGGGTCACATCGGGGTCACCAAAAACATTGTAATGGGATGTGAATAGCACATGATGATGCAGAATATTACGTGTTAATCATGTAATAATACATCATATGTTACATGTATATATATAAATGCATGCTCAGCCCCCTCACTCACTCACTGTACTGAATCAGCTAGTACATAACTAGTAACATAGAGGACGTTTTTGTCCTTGCTTCTTCCTTGTTGCTATAACAACGTTGACTCCAATGTAAGGGGTTCGAGTAGAACTGTGACCACACCTTTACTTGATAGATTCGGCTCCACCTGCCGAAAACGCCACTGAAGAGTCGCATCATCGATTTCTAGAATTTAGAACTGCAGCACCAAGACCTCAGACAAGGAATCTGTTGCTGTAAACATATTTTGACTTTTGGCCTCACACACACACACACACACACAGGGTGTGTAAAACATTCCTTATATTTTTGTTATTGATTTTCACCTTCTATTCATTTTTTTCTCTCTACTGAAATGGTGTGTAATCATCTTCCAGTGTGTGAGAAAGTCAGTGAGGGTGTGTGAGAAAGTGAGAGAGAGAATGTGAGAGTGAGTGTGTGAGAAAGAGATTGTAACAGAAAAGGCGGTACTTTGTATAAATGTAAGCAGGGTTAATGATTATTTATTAATAGGGAAGTCAACAAAAGCAAACAAAAGCATCAAAATTAATGATATAAACAAAATCTGGCAAATATGTTATATTTATATATAGAAGCGCAATAACATGTACACACATACACACTCTTGCACACGTGTGCACTAGCACATGTGTGATTCGAGACGCGCCTCCTGTTCCAGCTGTCGAACAATAAAGGTTGCAGGAGGCCTGAATCTCCATCACTCAGGGATGCTTCTCCACCCGCCGCGTGAAGCGGAGGCTAATCCGCGCGATGTGACGCTGACAAGGAGCGCGGTGATAAGTGTGGCGGGTCTCCCGTCGTGCGGTGAAGGATGTGATGACAGAACGTTGGGTGGTGACGGGAGCAACTGTATGTATTTAACTGACTGAGTGAAAGCTAATGGTGTCGTCGACCCCAAAGACGCCCTCGAGGACGGATTAGCCTCGTGAATCTGGCTAATGGTGCATCTCACGATGGAGAAGAACGACCGTCGAGCTAGCTGATCAACTTTCGGTATCATCGTACTTTTGAGCTGACTTCTGTCGAACGCTTTTTCAAACTCTCAACAGCTGATGCTAGCTGATTTGCAAAATCTGCTAACTGGAAATGTTAGCGTTAGCACAAAGCACACAACTTCCTCTCGGCCCGACTGCGTTCTGTCTCACCAGGAGCTAACATGCTAATCTTATGTTAATCTCTCTGTACAGAAAATGATGCTTTGGACAACGAGGTGTGACCCGGTCATGCGAATGAATAGCGGCGGTTCATAAGAACGCCCGTTTCCCATCAGCAGCGAAGCGGTGAGTTTTCATCTGGGCTGCGACACCAATATTCTCTGACATCGTTTGCTGATAAAGCCACGCATAGGTCATGAGTGCGTGCCCGGATTTGTTCTTGGCATTTTTACGCCGTGGCGCTGCATAAATGAGACTTTGCGGTCACACGGGCAGACTCGTAAATTACCCTGAGACTAAACGCCGCCACGTCCGGGTGAAATCGGCCCTTTGTTAAAAGGAGGAAGCGCTTTTTATTACAGCCGTCGTTACTCTATTTCATCTGCCAGTGTTTGGCTTCATTTAAATGGAAATGCAAACACAGAGACGCACAGCCGCCGGTGTGGATGATGGATTCTGGGATGGGCACCACGACGGCGCAACGTCTTAATGACCTTCACCTAGCGGGTGCAGTAACAGCGATTTCAAACAATGATTAAATTGAAGCCTTCAGATAATTTCATCAGTCACAAAACGCTCAGCCATGACTGAGACCAAGGACTGGTCCTGAAGGTCCACAAGTCCACGGACATTAGTGCTGTCAAGGTAACGCTTCGTATTAAATAAAGAAACTGACTCCAGCGCTCTGACATCATCAGAATCTGGTCCACAATATTATATTGAATATAATATATTCAATATTCAAGTATTCGACATTCACTGTTACACGGGTGATTCGTCCAGCCCACAAAGTGAAGCGAACTGTCCAGAACATCTACATCTGGAACGCCACCACTCATCATGAATTGCAAATATAAACGCACGACCCACGATGCTGTGCGACATCTGTTCTACCAGCTTTGCTTTAATGCTGCCCATCCTCTTTTTTTAATTGGTTGTTTTTAATAATACGAGTTGTTTTCATCTCCAGATGTACCGGCTGGTCATTAAGGCCATTCTAGATGAAATTTCCTCAACGGCACATCAACTACGTGTTAGACGAGACAATATCTGGAGGCAAGGGATGATGTTTTTTTTCATGGCAATCTGTAATTACTATCTGATACTATCAGCTTGCCAATGTTCCGGTGTAAGCCCCTTCAGCCCTGGTTATTAAAAGAATGAGATGAGAAAGGGGAGCGAGAACCTGTTCTTATTATCCGCCGAGATGTTTGACGAGTAAAAATTGGCCTAAAGAAACTTAACAATCCTGCAGGTCTGGAAACTTCTTGAAGCTGCATGAGCCCATTAAAGTTGTACAACTGAAGAGATTTAATAACGCACTGTGTTGTACGCCCAGAAAGAAAGGAAACTATTTTAGCGGAGTGACGATTAGAACCCACACAGTGGAATCCTCGGGGCTGAGAAGACACCCACGGTGTATAGTATATATGTGTGTGTATGTGTGTGTGTGTGTATTGTGTTGCATGAACCCACATAGTGCAGAATTACAGTCTATATAGGTTGGTTCTCCCAGCGCTGAATTCAACCCAACTCAGATAAAATAACCATGATGCCGCTAAATCTTTAGGATGTGCGCGGTAGCAACATGAGGAAGATGAGTTCTGTAGGCAGGTGGATGTGAGGGACTCGGGTAAGAAGGCTGGTGGGGGGAGGAAACCCAAAAATAGGTACAAGAAGGGGAGCTATTTATTTGGCAAAAGCTGTGAAAAGCTGCAAGGTTGTTAATGGACACCGCAGCAATTTGAACCATCAGCAGTTTGAAATGAAACCGTGAACCGAGTGAGAAATGATTCATTATTGTGCATCTTGTGCTGCGTGACTCAAACCAAACAATGATAACATTTTTCAATCATAATTAACCATCCTAATTATTCACTCCAATCAGACACCAAACACTTTAATGGCTTAATTTAAACCCTACAAATAAAATCTATTAACTAATATAATCTGGTAATGAAGACTGGTGACAGTTTTAATGTAATAACAGCTTAAAAGATGAAAATAAAACAGAGTCACTAAACATCCTGCTGTGTGTTAATGCACCACTGTACATGTTAATTAAACACTTATAATAATAACACAGATCATTAATGTCAGACCTCGAAGAGTCAAAAACTCTAAATCCACAACAGTGTTAAATCACTCATTATCTAAACACTGTTGGTGTTAATTACACTGTAACTGTAACACTGTTGATGTTAATTACACTGTAACTGTAACACTGTAAATGTTAATTACACTGTAACTGTAACACTGTAGATGTTAATTACACTGTAACAATGACTAACACTGTAGATTTTAATTTTACTGTAACAACGATGTAACAAAGTAGATGTTAATTACACTGTAACACTAGTAATTGTTGTGTAACTGTGTGTAAATTACACAGTAACAATGAGGTAACAATGTAGATGTTAATTACACTGTAACTGTAACACTGTAGATGTTAATTTTACTGTAACAACGATGTAACCAATTAAATGTTAATTACACTGTATCAATAATTAACATTGCCGGTGTTAATTACAGCGTAACAGTGATGTAACAGTGTAGACGTTA
Source organism: Ammoglanis amapaensis (assembly GCA_028566735.1). Classification (NCBI taxonomy): domain Eukaryota; kingdom Metazoa; phylum Chordata; class Actinopteri; order Siluriformes; family Trichomycteridae; genus Ammoglanis; species Ammoglanis amapaensis. The sequence continues at coordinate 2,827,146 of JAOUQU010000020.1, read as the reverse complement.
ATTACACTGTAATAACCACTGTAACACTGTGGATGTTAATTACACTGTAATAACCACTGTAACACTGTCGATGTTAATTACACTATAACAATGCATGTACAATACAGATGAACTTAATAAATAAAAACTAAATAATTAACACTCTTATATTAACACTGAATATATAATATAGTACATTTTTACTTTCTATTAAAGCATTTACTATAAACTATGTATTAAAGCAACTCAACACCATGCGTGTTAATAACAGGTGCAGTAATAGTCACCGAGAATAAACCAGCTACCTGAACACTGGTATATTAACACTGCATCAGTTCCAGCAACACTGGAAGTGTCGATGCAGCATTTTATTAATAATAAATAATACTATGAACACACAGCCTGCATTCATCACGGTTCTAACACCGAACCGAACTCAACACACATTTAACACCAACTACAGATCCAGTAGAAGCGCACGCGCGCCGTTCATTACACGAGCACGTCCAGTAAAGAATCGTGCATTAAAATGCATTCAGATGCACGAGCACGTGAGTAATGAAACATGCATCTCGAGCACGAGCACTGCAGTGCTGACCAAAGGCGGGTCCGAACGACACCACATATAAAACAGCCACCAATTAAACAAAGAAGCATAAATGCTTCGTTTCTGATTAACTGCGCGTGAGACGTATGACGTTGCACGTGCGCCTGTTGCGCGCGCGAGGCAGAGCCCAGAGGGGAAATATTTTCAAAAAATAACGGTCGCGTCAGCTCGAGCGCCTCGTAGTTCAGTAAAATGTCAAAAAACACATAAAACAGACGCACAAGTTTGGAATAAAAGCTGCTTTTAATGAAGCCAGGCGGCTCACACCGGGAGTCGGACCGGTGCTCGGTCTTACCTCGGCCGTCCGCGCACTTCAGGCTGAGGAGAAGCACGGCGAGGAACGAGAAGTCCCAGCGGCGCCCGCTACTTCTCATGTCGGTGTCCGGTTCCCCGTCAGCGTTCCGTCAAGCTCATGAACCAAACTCGGCCGGCTGAGGCAGAAACTTATCCGGCGGCATCACCGCGTCCCGGGGTCCAGCTGCTGCTTCGTGTCCGCTCTCACTGGACTACACGGTTCCCGCTGCCGCGTCGTACTTTTAAGGCGCGCATACCGAGGCTCACGGCCAATCGCTCATCCAGAACACGAAACTGACAGCGCTAACAGCGAATCGCTACTCAGGTAGGCGGGACTTCAGAGTCCGGCTCAGCACCAGGTGTGAGGGAGAAGCGCGAGCGCTGATCGTGTGTCAGGGACAACTGTTAGCATTTAGCTAACATTCAAAAGCGAACACCGCAGTTCATTACATTTTATTAAACTTATTGGCCTCAAATGAGGATAAAATCTACAAGTAAAGACGTATATTCGTTAATTACTCGACCGATTAATATAGTTCAGGCGGGGGGGGGGGGGGTGACGCT
>JAOUQU010000020.1:2812795-2825602 GCA_028566735.1 Ammoglanis amapaensis | reverse complement strand
CAATGCTCACATTTCCCTGTATTATGTTTTTGTATTGTAAAAAGTGTATAATTAAGTCCTGTATGTCCAAATCTCAACCTTGTTATGACTCTTTCTTCTTTTCTGCTCCTTTTTCCTGCTCTCGTTTCTCCCACCATCCTTTGAATCTTATAAAACCACCTCCCTTTGATATCTCTCTCCCATCTCTTCTGCCATTCTTTCTTCAGTCTTTCTTTAATTATGCTTCTTGCTTCAGATTTACTTGTCTTAATTACAATGCTGATGTCATTTTGAACTGCTTTCTTTGCCATTCTATCTGCTTTTTCATTTCCTCTTACCCCTATATGTGCTGGTACGCACCGTATCCCCTTGACAGTGTGCGTCCATAAACAGGAGTAGGGCACTTCTTTAGTGCACTTGCTAGTGCACTAGGGTGCGATTTGAGTGCAGCCTTTAACGAACGCGTTTCGTCGCGGCCGGGAGACATTTTGTGTCCGATTCGTCCATGTTCCCTACTTAGTGTTTAAACAAACACCACGAAACGTTCAGTATTTCATTTGTTTACTGTTTATTTATTGATTATTGGATGGATTATAAAATCTTGAAACAAGATATTAAACGATCTACTAAACAATACACCATGACTTTATGTGGGTTAATGCTTTACAAAGTGCAATATTATGGTTTAATATTATTATATTTAAATGATGTAAAATTTCTAATAAGGCACCCTATCTAGTGTGCAACGAAGTGTCTAAAGGGGTGATTTGGAACACCGCCTGCGCTTGGTTATGACGTCAGAATCGCACCCATAGTACCCACGTTTCTGCACGTTTCTGTTTTGGTTCCATCGTCGATCAGATCTGAGACTGAACCCAGTTATTGTACCAGTGATATGAAGATCATGAAGAGACCGAACATCCTGATCACAGGTTCGTGCAGATCCACATCCAGGCAGGAATCTTGTTGTAAAATAGAATCATTGGTAAACATCAAAGCAAATTCTGCAACACTTCTGTTGGTCTTCTGGGTCCAGAGAGGATAAAATAAATGCGCCACACGTCAGGTGCCATCCATCCAACATTCATATTCATCCATACAAAGATTTTCTTTTTAATTCAGTCAATGTCCATAGTCAAGCAAGGTTATTAATATGGAATATTAGAACATACTGGAACTAAATGATCTATTGGATGTGTTAAAATCTGAATGCATACAACATAGAAAAGAATCTAGACATTTTTTATGAGTATCTGACCTTTAATGGAAATAAAAAGTCTTTTCTGAGAACGTGGAAATGTTAAATCCAGTTTAAACGACACACTTTTGTGTTTTCAGGGACGCCCGGGGTTGGGAAGACCACACTGGGGAAGGAGCTGGCAGAGCGCACTGGACTCACCTACATCAACGTCGGAGAACTGGCCCAAGAAGGTGAGTCCAGGTCCGGTTTGGATAACTGATGAGGGATTGGCGTGATTCGAATGACGATCGTGCTGTTCTACTTTTTAAATTCAGGTCAGCTATTTGAGGGCTTTGATGATGAGTACCAGTGCCCCATTTTGGACGAAGATCGGGTGAGTTCAGGACAGGCTGTTTGTTTATTGGGAGTGGTGGGCCTGGTGGTGGTCGAACTATAATGTTTATGATACCCCCTCTTGGTTCCTCAGGTGGTGGACGAACTGGAGGACAGGATGGCGGAGGGCGGCATGGTCGTGGACTACCATGGCTGCGACTTCTTTCCCGAGCGCTGGTTCCACATCGTCTTCGTCCTTCGTACGGACAACACCAACCTCTACAACCGTCTGGAGAGCAGGTCAGTGACAAAACGGCACCTATAGTAACATAAATGTAATTTCTCTGTAAGCATCCTGACCTCTCTCTCTCTCTCTCTTGCTCATGCAGGGGATACACGGCCAAGAAGTTGCAGGATAATGTTCAGTGTGAGATCTTCCAGACCATCTACGAGGAGGCCATGGAGGCCTACAAGCAGGAGATTGTTCACCAGCTGCCCAGCAATGATCCGGACGACCTGGAGAGTAATCTGGAGCAGATCTCCCAGTGGATCTCTCAGTGGATAAAGGACCATAACTGAACCCCCCCCCCCCTCCAAAAAAAATGGTTACAGACTCTCGATTGGACCTTCAGGTCATCGGTTCTGGTCTTTAGACTCTCAGGAGGCTCAGGCTGGATGATTAGGAGCTGCTATACTGATGGACGTGATAAAGAAACATCTCACATGACATCTCACTTATTGATTTGTATAAAAGTAATAATAAATGTTTTATACTCAACTCGCTGTCAAGTCAGTTTGTATATATTTTTGGTACCGAATATGTCGTGATGTAACATGTAAGTAACGACGCCTCAGCCTGGCCTGGTCGTAGATCATGTGACCATCTTTCACAGAGATAAAAAAGCAAACTCACATCAAACTCACTTAAATATTCATTTATTTTGTAGTAATACATGCCAAACATCCTATTCACATTGAGGAAAAATGACAATACATCTTTGTATTTGCATCCAAACACTCGCTTTACTACGGCGGGGTGACGCGACTCTTCTCTCCCCCCGGCCCCCACCCCCACCCCCTCGCCTCATTGTGGAAGAACAACATGCATTTTTTTAATGGACTTACATCCCCTTCAGGTCAGACCGCGCTCGTTATGCAGTTATTGCAGATACAACAGGAAGAGGACGGAGAAGGAAAAACAACGAGGGCGTGTGATTCACGACCCTAAATGCAACATGTATAAACATGTAGGAAAAATAAACAAAAATATTTGGGTTGTTTTGGCACAGACGTTTCCCATCTTGTTCAGGCCCTTCCTGCCATGTCGGACCCGGAGTTTCATCTTTATGATGGGAATAGAACCCAAAACCCAGGTGAAGAGTTCGGATCAAAGCAATGCCCTGATGTCACTACATTTCCCAAGAAACCACAGTCTTAACCCTTTCCTTTCCAGTGTTTTCATTTCATTTATTTATTTGTATTTATTTATCTTCAATAATTGCTCGTTCTGGTTGTTGGTGTTCATGACAGCGTTTATTCATTATAAGTGCCGCCCCACATGGGGATCGAACCCAGGACCTTCCTGCAATGACCATGAATATGAAAAGGTCCCACAGCTTGGAAACACCTCAGTGGTTGGTGAAAAGAAGTGGCGACCCATAAAAAAAAAATTGGAAGTTTTTTTTAACAAAAAGATGGCATTCAACAAAATTCACCAGAGCAGAGCACCACATCCATGTAAATACACACAGGGCAGAAGTCCCATCACATATGATTTTGGTTTCATTGCATGTGAACCGAGGCAAAGACAAAACCCACGGTGACCGATTGTGATGTCAGCATGATCCTAAAGGTCCCAAAATACAGATACAGTATCTCAGTGTATCTTGAATTGCTTATTGTTTCTCTTTTGTTTCATACCAACAACAGCTACAACTACGTCTCTCTTATCTTTAAAGGAATGTGGTCCCAAGGATAAATTTGTAAATATTAAACGGCCAAAAGAGTTCATAGTTTGCCCACCGTTGCCTCGGACGCTTGGCCAGTGTAAAACTGAGAGTCCCAATAATGTGATCTGTACAATTTACACACAATTGCTACTTCTGTGAAATTCTTTCTTGTGGAAATAAACACAAGATAGATCTTCGAGTGTAATCCGAGTGTGTTTTCATTGTGTTGGACTGATTGTGTTCCATTAAAAGTGCCTCCGACAGGATAAAAAAAATCCAAATCCACACAGTTAATAAAATAATCATGTAAATAAAAAGATTTATAATAAAACTCTTGATAATCACTCCTAAACCCTAGTACGTGTCACTCTTATGTCAATCAAACTGTCGTTAATGACCTACAGTGGCTGATGAGTTTAAAATAAATAGTAAAAATGTAAAAACCAATCCGATTGTTGTCAGGAAACTACTGGCAGTTGAAATCAAGATGTAATCTAAAGTGCATAAAAACCGCTCTGCCCCCTACTGCCCGGCCTCTTGCATAGCAAGTCGACATCAATCAGCTTGGCAGTGGCACAAAAAACGACAACCGATAAACAGGCGTCTGAAATCTGATTCACTGGACATCAGATGATTGATTGATTGATTGGCGCTCAAGCTTTCCACCTGAGGACCCAGTCACTGCTCGTGCAAGACCTTGTGGTCACACCGTACGCTAGTAAAGAGTTTCTCGAAGCGGGTGCCTCAATAATTCAATAAAATGTGTGTTCTCGTGATAAAATCTTCCTCTAGCCTATAATAGACATCTGTGAAAATATATGTGCATTTTTATAAACGATAAAGCACATCTACGCTCGTCTGCACTCGCGTACAAGGTACATAAAAATGACTTTATATACACGTCTTACTCTTAAAAATATTTCCCTTTGAGTTATTTGATTTGGGTTCGTGACGGAGACTCTCCACGTTGACTATGGTGTGACTGGTGCAAGAACAAAAACAAAACACAACAACGTAACGATGAGGGGATTCGATTGGTTTAGAACATCGTTTTTGCTATCTTACTGAGAGGGAGACCGTCCCTTACCTGGGTGTTCACACACGTGCTCGTCCGTTTTCTAACCCCTATCCCTAGACCCACAGAAAATGAACAGACATCAGACGTCACCGGTCCGAAGGAGCCGGAGCTATTTTTTGCTCTGTACTAAGCTGCCCCTAGTTTTCTAACCGTGACGGCGCTAACCGCTCGGATGGGTCTTTGGACTTGGAATGAGATTCCTGCTCCGTCTTATACTCGCTACTGATCTACGACGTCGTGCAGCCTTTCCCGGGCGCCGCGTCCGACATCACGTATAGTTACGCTTGCCGTCAAAGCTCTGGAAGGCAGACGGCTTGGCCAGGCGCCTTGCAGACAGCGAGTCTGTCTTGTCAGGCCTGGCGCCAGACTTGCTCCTTTGGAATGGATTCCTGCCGCGGCCCTTGTCCATGCGCTCGCTGATGGAGAAGCTCTTTCGTGCGTACACATTGGAATGCGAGTCGTCTGACGACGAGCAACTGTTGGCACGCTCCATCCTGGACATGGGCGAGTAGAAAGGACCCAGAGTCAAACCCAGGGCCAGATCCACACCCATCCCACCCCCCGTGCTGGATGAGGGCTTGGCGGCATCGGCATCCTCTGGGTCGGACTCCACGTGAGTCAGCTCGGCGTCCCGCTCCGGGTGTGACGCGCACAGGTCCTGCGGCTTCTCGAAGGTGAAGGAACCGCCAGGTGAGTCTGAGCGCTCGGGCACCGGGTATGGCGCCGACACACAGCGTGTATCGATGCAGTCCGTGATGCTGGTGTACTCGGCCGCCTTGACCTGCATGCCTACACCGGTGTAGTACGACCGCGGTGTGAACATCAGGCTGTGGGACTTCACGATGGATGGCTCGTCCATGAACAGCGGCGTGCCTGCAGATAAAAAGCGGCTGCTCTTCGAGCGCTCCAGGATCCCTGCAGACAGAGGTGGGGAAGCCTCGGCGTCCCAGACAGGTAAGGCATCTGGTGGCAGGGCACTGTCCTCAAAGACCGTCTGCCTTCCAGGGTAGTCCTGCCCACCAGCCAGCACAGCCTCCATGATCTCCGAATGGAGCGAGGAATCTCGCGGGACAGTCCTCACTGACGGGACTGGTTCTAGGAAGCACTCTTGGGGTGGTGCCTCCTCTGATGCAGACACATAGATATCTATGCAGGACGACGGGCGGTGATGCTGCTGGACAGAAAGCGTGTTCAACGGGGCGGGCTTGGATTCCTTTGCTCCAGCTCCGGATGCCACCGACTGCGAGCTGTTCGCCCGGTGGAGACTTAAGGAACGCTCTTTGAAGAACACCTCCCCTCTGTCCTGTTGGTTTTTGTCCCTGAATGAATGGCCCATGTAAAAGGAGTGACTCCGCACCCTGGGCGCCAGTGTGGTGGGTGAGGTCGGGGAGAAAGACTCCTCCCCACCTTGCTCCATTGACTCCTGTAGCCTGTAGGTGTTACCCTCCTGGCTGTTGAAGCTGCTCTGGCGGAGGATGTAGTTGGTATCCGTACAGTCCGAGGACGTCCTCGAGCGGGCCTTGGCAGCCTCTGGCCGGTCCACACCAGCAACCTTCTCCAAGGTGGTGACCATCCGTGCGATGAGTTCCTCCATCTGTGCCAGGCGGATATCCACCGTCTGGAGAGAGGCCTTCATGAAGTGCTCCCTCTCATTCACCTCCTCCAGGCGCATCGCCATATTCTCCACCCTGGTGGAAACAAGGATGGAAAATGTAGTTTCATGAACCAATCAAGTCACAAGATCTTTCAGGGATCTCCTACCATTTACTATGGGTGCCCGGGGGTCACCGCTGTAGCTATTGGCTACAGCCATCGTACGATAGCTACAACCATCGCATGGTTCCTGCTGGAGCAGACAAGGTTAAGGGTGTCACTCCAGAACAGCGAGTCAATTGGGGAGTCAAGTGTTGACCATTCAGATTTTCCTAACACATCCTCTACCCGCTATAGACACCCCCCCCCCACACACACACATACACACACCACGCAATTCAATCCAGAACCTGGGCTGCCCTGTTCCACTAAAATAAAACAACAGCCCGTTTGTCCGAGAACCTTTCAGACGTGACTCGTATCCTCTCATCGTTGGAGGAGTTGAAGCGATCGTCTTTCTCTCGGAAGTATTCCTCTATGCACTGCTCCTCAAAGTCGTGAACCTTTTTCAGCTCATCCTCTGTGATGAAGAGCTCTGATGGGATCACGAAGAAGAGTTTAGAGACTTCTCAGACTTATTTAAAAACTTTTGGCGTCATCAAAGTGTCACTCACTAAGTCCGAAGTCACGCTCGTCGTCATCGTGCTTTCTCCAGCGGCAGCACAAGTGCTTCAGGACCATGGTCATGTGACTGAAGATGATGAGGGGTGGAGGGAGGACCGGTCGCTCGTGAAAGGTCATGATCAGCTGGTAGCGCTGGAACTTCCAGACCTGGTTCGATATGGACTTCACCTCAAAGAATGTGTTACTGAGGAGAGAAATGATCTTTTATTATTATATATTATACACACATCAAGGCCTGAGGAACTGCAATAAACCAATGACACTGGTGTAGAAGATCTACATCTGTAGAAGGGTGTGTATGTGTGTACAACGTAGGCATTCTGTGTTTGTTCATTGTCCTTACTTAAAGACCGCAATGAGGAGATTAACCAAGAGGATATTGGCGACTAGCAGATAGCACGCCATGATGGCAGGGACGATCCAAGCTCCGGTCTTGCACGGTGGCAGGGGCACGATGGCGCCGTCCTCCGTGGTGATGTTCTGCCCACACGGTGCTACAGACAGACAGTGTTAGTCAGCATAATCGAACCCCGCGAAATGCCCCCCTTTCCAATCTAAAATGACATGAAACACTCATAAGGTCTCGTCACCCTGGCGGCGACGGAGCACTGAGGGATGACGAGAGCAATGCTGGTTCACGTCCAGTCGCATTCCGTCGATTCGCATATATATTTCAACATTTCGACAATGTTTAAAATATATATCGAGGCGTACACGTGTCTCGTAAAACGATGAGCGGGAGCAATGTATCAGAAATACATTGGACGTCTGTTTTTCACAAGGTTTGGTTCAGTTGCTAAAGGTCTCAAAAAGAGCTCGGCAAAGTCGTGCTATAAACAAGGTCAATCACACTTGGAAGCCCAAAGACAGAGAACTGAAGTAACACCAATTAGCGTTCGGACTTATTCAAAATATATATTTATAAATCTCATCTGTCCAAAAACTCTGACAACTGAACCACATGAAAAAACGTTGAATGATGAAAGGAGGGAGCTCGTTCTTGATGACTCTGCGTACACAAGATAGTGTGTGCACTTGAGAGAATGGCGCTAGCATTGCATGAGACGTCAGACCATGCAACTTTATGGTGATCATTCGGCGTGAATGACCAATGACGGGCTTGGCGTGATCAAGTTTCCATGACAGGTGAACAATCAAAATCGGACCAGTCATCTTTCCTTTGCATTTTGAATTGAGAACATGGCTGATAGAAGGCCTCTAAAGATGTGGCTAGTTTACTTCTCCACTAAGGTTAGCTTGTGGTTAGCGGCCTGTATTCAAGGTCACTCTTATAAAAAAATAAATGTCCAGCCGTGACTTCTGGATCTCTTGGTATTGGGTATATAGAGCACTGACTATCGAATTGTTTTGTTTTAACCTTGACGATCGCTGGCAGATGTAATAAATAAAAGCAGATTAAGGAACAATTTGGGGAGGGTCTGTCCCTATCAACGAAAGAAATTCCTGTCCTCAATTACACTCAAAAGATTTGGAATTAACTAGAACATCAACTGCGGATTGGCTGTTGTACTAGCGCCAAGAAATGTAATCATAGTCAGGTGCCCAAGTACTGATGAACATAAAGTGTAACCACAAACCAAAAGTAAGTGGGTGTGAAGCGGTAAGTCGTGATAGTTCTTGTCTGAGACTGAGGACGCTTATCGTCCAAATTTATCACAATCGTTTTGGCTGCACTAAGCTTTAAGTTAGTCGCAAACGATTGACCAGATTGCACCAAGAGTAACAAATTCGGTCAATCCAGGACGAATGAGAATCCCTGTCATGGAAACTGACTTGTCAAGCGCTCAGCTGACCAGAGATGATGGAGTGAATGGGTGGCATGGCTGGTGAGGGATGCCCGTCTAATAAAATAACTGGCGGTCAGTCAGTGTGTAAATAGAAATTGCCTATATGGGATGGACCACTGTTACGGCCAGTTCCTTGGGTTCGAACATAATTTTCGACCGGCCAGAGTTTTTCATTCAGTCTGTTCTGTAGCTTCCTACTATTCACATCTGCAACAAGAAACCACAGCGTTATTTCAGCTCTCTTGAGTTTGGGCTGTCCAGCTTTATATAAGAGCATAAATATACGTACACACACAGAAGTACACACATACACTTAATACCACATTGTGTTTTTAGTGCATACTTTACTGGAAAACCTTGCTTACGCAACTCTCAGGGAGTAAACGATCAGTTTAAGGAATACAACACTACCCAAAAGCTAAAAGTGTGAAATTGATATAATTTTATGTCATATCCAGTTTCCCAAATGTATCTCCTGTACTGCTGCATTCGTCCAGTTTTTACCTGAATGAGGTCTTTCTGATTTGCTATAGGCTGGTTGGACGCCTAAATGCACCTGATATGATGCTATTACAATGGCGGCCTCTGCTGGCCAGTCGATGTTCTTCACAGGAATGATGAATAACAGATAGCGGTGTGTAACCCTCTTAATATGATATTGATCCCTGTGTAAGAAAAAGCGATTATTGTTTAAGGGTCTGCAGGAGTACAGGAGACACTAGAAAACAGAATTACATAAAGACCATTTTGGGAAAAGAAAACAAACGTTGGGCGTAAAGCTTACGATCGATCTGGTCGGCGAACACCTCGCCATAGATCATCCAGTACGGCATGAAGAAGATGTTGCGTGCCAGCATCCACGAGGGGTCCTCGTTGGGGTTCAGGATGGCCTGCCGCGCCACACCGAAGCTCATGAGCACCACCAGCATGATGATCACGAAGTACATCATGTCGATCATCTACCAAAAGAGAAGGAGCACATATTACAGCGGTTAGGTAGCTAACTAATTACCTAGAGACACTACGCCAATATTCTTACCATCTTCCCGATCATCATGACGTACGGCCCGAGGTATTTGTTTACGCCGAAAATGTCCAGCAGGCGGATGTACCAGTAGATGATGTTGACACAATAGATGACCCGTCCGTAGCTCATTAGAGGAGGTTCCTGGAGGCGTAGCACCATCCCGATAGAAAAGATGAGGATGGCCATGAGGTCGGTGATGTTCCAGTACTCCTGCAACCACACTTTCACCTTCTGCATCAGCTTACCGGGCTCCGACATCAGGATCTAAATAAAAAAAATCTGCTATTTTCTCGGGGACATTTGGTCGCAGCCTATGCAGACAAACCTGAAAACCTGTCTGGTGTTAGCACAAAAAATATTTCCAGCTACTTCTGAGCTCTGAGTTCCAGAACCTGAAAAATAAACGCATAGTCATGGCTTAAAATGAAATTAAAAGCCTCGTCAGACAAAAGATGTATGCTCTTCATCGTGATAGTCATTATATGATTACACAATTCAATAGTCTCACAAAGTGCTGCCTGATTATGGACTGAAGTGGTGTCACATTTCCTCCGACTGGACTCTCTCGGGCAACCGAGATGCATTTTATATGAATTTAAATGATATTTAAGCTTTAGCATGCTAGTCTGAGCTGCTTTGGTTTACTAAAGCTTTGCTAATGCTAGTCATTGTTGGAGTCCAGTTAAAAGTTTTATTTATTAGCCAAGTGGAGATGTAAACATCAGCAAAAACAATTATTTAATAAGTAGGGTAATTAATTTAATGAGCTAGGGTTAGGGGTATATGGTCTAAGCTAACCTGTGAGCTTGCTAATGCTCGCGTGGCGCTTTGTTTACATAGCAAGATATGCTAATATACTGTAGTGTGCAAAATAAATACAAATAAAAGTGTTTTATGCTAACCGCTAACCCCTGCTACACATCATTTAAGCAAAACAAACAAAAATAAGCATTGCAGAAATTAATTCTCTGGCGAAATGAATTAATGCATTTAAAAACTTGAAATAAATGAAATAAAATAAATGATATTTGTATTTACATTAAGTTGCACTAAAGTTTTATGGCCACTGGGAGGCAGTATTAGACCTCCCGAATACTTCTACTTTTACTGATTTAATGATTACATAGTAAATAAAAAATATAAATTGCTCTTTCACAGCAAAATGATTGAAAAAGTTCCCAAATTCTGGTTGAGCACTGAATCCCAGATGAAGACTGAATCTTAAGTCGTGGAAAACTTAGCGTGATGAAGAATAAGTCATTATAATTACATCCTTTTCACATTACACTGTAAGGATTAACAAGTGTAATTGCATCGTGCAGGATGTGTGTTAACCCAACGAATGGTGCAACTTATATTCAGCGTCTCTCTGAGCTCTCGCTGTCCTATTTAAAAACCCCAAGTGGGATTTGAACACTTGCTGGAGACTTTGAAGTCGCCCAGGGTGTGATGTTCTTTGATTTAGTTTCCACGTCAGGAAGGTTTGAAGATCCCAGACGGCCACACTGTACGAGTGGTCCTGACGAGCGTCACCGGATGTGTGTTATATAAAGTTCTTCCACCCGGGTGGTGCCACCATCTTAGCAGACAGGAGAAATATATGGACACGATCCTCAAAATTCTGGTCAATCTTACATCCCTAGCCACGGCGCCCGGGGACCAATTAGGGGAGAACTTAAGAATAGGTCGGCTACAGGAATCGACCCGGCAACCTTCCGATCACAAGCCCATTTCTCTAACCACCAGAACATGGCTTGGCCCTAAATAAGGAAAATGAAGTATTTGTAATATATTTTGTGCTAATAATATAACAACAGCACCCCCTGCTGTTTAGATCAAATAATAGATTCATGTTGAAAATGAATCATCCGACTGAATCGATTCATGTCCCCTTCGTTTCTTCACATTCCTTCACTGGTGTTTTCCCCACCCAGCAGACCAAGAGATGATTTTGTTGGCTGCCGGTTCTGCCCACTGCATCCACAAGGGGGCAACAATATATTATACAATTAGAATCGAATCATATTTATATATAATTCTGAACTCGATATTGACGTGTGACATCATGTGTCCTCCTCAGACAAAATAGGTTTTAAACAGCCGACAGTAAAAGTCATTCTGATCTTTAAAGGACGTGGTAATTAGCTTTTGTTGGTGGGTTTTAAAAAGAACACAATACAAGGACCTTTTAACTGCAGGGCGAAATGCGACGCAGAAAAAACTCCGCTGATTGGATCTCAGAGGGCAAAAATAAATCCTGAGAACGTGCCGCATGCTTCTGCTGCATAAATTACCATTTCTTTATTTATATTTATGCTCTCCGCACTGTGTGTGTGTGTGTGTGTGTACACTCATTATCACATACAATCTTCCTACGCTACATGAACAGAAGTATCCGGACGTTCCTTCTCTCGACGGAATTCAGCCACGGCGGTATTAAATTGTTGATCTAACGCAGATCACATGGACAGACGGACGGAAAGCATCGCGCTCACCTCCCTCATCTTCTCGATGCCGTTGGTGAAGATGTAGGCGATGACGATCCACTCCTGGGGCGAGGGCCACAGGTCCATCTTCACCAGCACGATGTAGTTGAAAAGCATCAGGTAACCCACGTAGGCCATCTGAGGAGAAGCACGAGTCCCGAAATACCTCACAAAGTGTTACATAATCATAATAACTCTTTATTATCATGTTACTATCATATTTTATAGTATTAATCTATAATATAATATTTATTCTATGTTGTTTTATTATTGTTTTATTTTTACATTTTAGCACTATAATTGTGGTAGTTCTCTTATTGTCTCTTATTAAATGATTATTATGTGATTGATTTCTCTTTGAGACAGTCAGCACTCTAACACCCACATATATAAAAGCCACTACACACTTTATAACACTTTATAACTAATAAACTCATGATGATAATGTGTTTGGGATGATGTATGATGATGATGATGGTGATGATGATGATGATGATGGTGATAGTGATGATGATGATGATGATGATGAAGATGATGGTGATGATGATGGTGATGATGGTGATGATGATGGTGATGATGATGATGATGATGATGATGATGATGATGATGATGGTGATGATGATGATGATGATGATGGTGATGATGATGGTGATGATGATGATGATGATGATGATGATGATGATGATGATG
>JAOUQU010000020.1:2795828-2812695 GCA_028566735.1 Ammoglanis amapaensis | reverse complement strand
TGATGATGATGATGATGGTGATGATGATGATGATGATGGTGATGATGATGGTGATGATGATGATGATGATGATGATGGTGATGATGATGATGTAATGTTCCCCCCGTTGCTTGGTTCTTCTCACTCTGAGCTCTGATGTAAGAGCTGAAAGGATCTGCATGGTGACGCTGGTCATGCAGAAGTAACTCAAACGTACAGAGATGAACAGCGGCGGAGGAAAAGTGCAGAAATAATTCAGCTCCAGTGTGAGAGGCAGCAGGAAACGAGGCTCGTTACTTCCTCCTGCAGTACAATAAATACCATAAGAGTGGAACTCACGCCGTCGCCGCTTCATCACAGCTTCTTAATTCTCTTCTATATGTAGAGTTACATCCATCTCCATCTGTGTTTCTATTGGACGAATTGTGATTGCTTCTTTTCCATCCTGTTGTTCTTCTTCCTCTAACGTGCTTCTTTAGTTTCTTCTTTTCTTCCCTCGCTTTCACTTTATTTAAGGTTCTTCGTCCTTCCATCACACGTTATGTGTTATATATTAAGGTAGATTTCCTGGATATTTTCCTTTCCATCTTCTTATTTACCTTTTGTTGTTACTTAACATACATATCCTCGTTCCCCTTTCACTTCACCTCCGTCCTTCCCTAATGTATTCCTTCCTTTCTTCTCTTCAATCCTTGCGAATTTCTCTAAAACGTCTTGAATGCTAATGCAGCGGGAATTAGCATTCATCCGTGGTCCGTACCCGTCGGCCGCGGCGTTCTACTCCTTTAGCACCTCATAATCCAGTGATAATATCGATAATGTTGTTTTATTCAAACACGGCTCGGCGTTCCGCTATCGATCCTCGTGTTGTGCCAGGAGAAAGAGGAGCTGACACGTTCCCACTTTGACACTATTTCGAGCTCTCCTATTTGCATCTCAGCTTGAGATCATTGTTGGTAACAGCTCCCGGTGACTTGGCGGTACCTGGTCATGGCAGCACTGAGCTATAAAACGAACCCGAACTCAAAGGGTCTCTTACCGTATGGAACCAGAACTTGACGATGGGGGCGTTGTAAAACTCGTAGATCTTGCGTCCGACTGGAATCAGACGTTGCCGATTCTGCGCTTCTTCCACTTCCTTCTTCCGAGACACTTCCGAGCTCACGTTCCCCAACATAGCCTGAGGAACCCGAGGAGATGAACGACCCGGGGAGAGACAAAAACCAGAGTGACATTTTTCTATCCACCACAAACAAAACAACGGTTCGACTCAGAATTGTCCGAGGCTGAAAAATGTCCCAACAATTCTGCAGGCAGGTGGAACATGTGACTGTAAAATGGCAAAACAATCCATGATCTCCATGTTTCAGAGAAACACATCTTTAAAGTCTCGAGTGGGGCTGATCGTGATGGACAACATGGCTCGCTCATGGACGTCGTGTCTCAATTGTATTGCAATTCTTTCATTATCGGTTCTTAATTATGTCAGCTGACTCAACAACACGTCCAGTGCGTCCAAATCCTGATGGTTGCCCATCGTACAAAGCTACTTATGTTAAGTCACCTTGGAGCTTAAGAAGCTTGTTCTGATGGTTATTAATGACCAACCACTTTGGGAATATTGGAAACACTTGATGTTTTCCACCTTGGGAAGACAAGTTTTGATGCTCAAACAACTTCTAGGTTTGATGGTCATTAATTGGTTATCTAGGTTGGGTACCAACGCTACGATATGGCTGTTGGTTTAGTAACATGCCACCATCGGTGCAGGAGGTTAAAATTGCAATACAATGTTTTTAACTTGACAGCTTTGATAAGCTTACAAATCTGTAACAGATTCATAATAGCAAGTGAAAGTGTTGTGTATCTTGTTACCCATGAGACATTTGTGCTGACCCAGTTTATCAAATGTAGTCATGACAAGAAGGTATTGATGAGCATGAGTAGTCAACAAACAACCACGTGTTGCTATGGGCTAGACAAAGACGTTAATCGATCACGGCTAGTGGCCACTGATAAAGAAATGAATCTGACCATGTTATTGGCTGGCCAGTGAATTAAGGGTTTATATATTTATAGTTCCTGACAAGAAACACACAAAATGTGTACTCCATGGTGCCTCGTGTGAGGATGCTTATAATGAGGCTTATGCAGATTGTGTCAGTTGTTTAAGGACATCAATTTTTTGTATGGTTGTCACGTCATTAAATGTTGACAACTTTTGTGCTCATCACGACCCAAAAAAAGACACCAGATGACAAAATTCTGTCATCTCAAGAATAACCGGCACCCTTGGTCAATGCTTTTGAGGTTCATTTATCAAATCCTTATTGTAACATGGAGAGCTTTTCCCATGCCAGGGTAAAAAAAGAAAGATCTATGCCAGAGTAGGAACCCCAAACTCTTACATATGGGTAGGAACCAAATGAAAAAGGGGGACTAATACACAAAGAAAACAGGACTGCCGCGGAGACAATAATCCAGACAAATGTGGATGATTTATAATGTGTTGGGGTTGCTTGACCTTGCTAGAAATATTGAGCAGAATATTAAGTTAGCAGAGTTTAAAAAGTAGTAAATGTCAGGCTGCCGGTCACTCTGGAGCTGATGGGATGTTCATGAGTTTGTGCAACACATCGTGGGAATACATTTTGCATGGAAGTTTGCACAAGACGGTTTCAGGTGTGAGAAACCGTCGACGTGTTACACGCAGGAATGGCGGGGCTGCATGAACAAAGAAAGGAACGAGCGACCATGGGTGACAGTACCGTACTCCAGACGCCACGTCGCTAAGAGGAAGACAGGAAGAGGACAAGGACAGAGACAGGACAGAGACCGGACGGCGGAAGGAAAGACACAGAGACCCGCTACAACTCCACGACCACACGTCTGTGCTAGGACAACAAGGAAGAAAGGTCGAAGCAGCAGCAGGGGGCGGGGCAGGGGCCGGGCATGGCGTACAGATTCCAGAGGGCCGAATTTTGGGGAGCGGTAGGACTTTGTGTTGAGTGTAGAGTGAGTGCCAGACTCTAGGCTAAGGAACTATAGGCTAAGGTGGATGCTCTCACCACGGAGTTGTACTGCGCCTCACAGTATGCTCTTACGGTGAACTCCATGTCCTCCTCTTCTTTGTCCTTGGCCGGCTTGTCGGCCTCGTCCGAGTCCTTCTCCTGGAGGTAGGCCTCCTGCTCCTGCGGCATGTATGACATCTCGTCCTTGTTCTTGAACTCAAGGCTCAAGATGGAAGGTGGCAGCAGAAGGCCGAGGATCACCTGGCGAAAGAAACGCACAAGAGAAGTGACTGGGCGACACTAAACTGATAGAGAATAAGGCACTGATCCCCATTGTCCCTCATCTATTTACAGACGCCATCGACGAGCCCCGAATGTGCTTCGACTCGGGGATGTCATGATTCAGTTCGAATCAATACATCTCGACTCACTTGGTCTTCGGAATCAATCATTCTTTTTAAGATCAATATTCACTTTAAACAGTAGGGGGCACACAAGTTTTTTCTTTAATTTCATTCTTATGTTCCTTTTGTAAAGCCAATATCGTGAACCGCAACGCATCATGCGTCAAGTGTATAATTACGTCCCCGAGTCCCAATTTGTGTCCTTACAGGCACCAGACCTGTCGGTAACCAAGTTAACTCAGACAATTTCTGACTTCCTTTAAATAGAAATGAGCAATTTCACAAGAACCCTACTTCTCCCTCAACTGGGTCCTACTTACATCCCAAAAGGTTTATGTAAAGTTTGTAGTCGCTGAACTTGCTCGAGGCCGACAACACTAATGTAGTGTAAAAGCGGCCATTAAAATCTCATTATCTCACAATTTAACGTGCGCTGAACAGCAACACAATATTTTCAAACAGAGTAATCACAAGCTTCTGGCCTGTTTTATTTTCTGTCCTGAGGCAACACCCATAACAGGCGGTGCGCTCCTAATGAGCCGCCAGAGTCTAGTAATGTCTTTTTGACCTTCAGTCCCGAGTTCTTGCGCATTCGCAACCGTCCCATCCACATGTCGGTCAGGAGCATCTGGCTGCAGGTGTGGGCAATGAAGTCTCGGTGCTTGGCGGCCACAGCCAGCTGTAGACAGGTGGCATTACTCCAGTTCTTGAGCTCGTAGGTCAGCAGCTTCATGGCCATCTGCTCATCTTGCTTGTAGGACTGGTCCAGGAGCTCCACCGCCAGCTGCCCAAACTCCCTGAGAGAGGTGGACGAGAGTCGCTGTTATCAGTATATACATTTAGAATCATCAAGAGATCACGATGAGGTGATTGATACTCGTGTCGCAAGAGTACCTGGAGTTGTGGTTGAGCTCCTGCGAGATGTCATCCACCATGTCATTCTCAGAGGCCTCGTGTGCCATGGCCTTGGCCAGCTTGCAGGCCACCAGCGCCTTGGCCATGGCCTCCTCGCCATGCTGCCAAAAAAACAATGCCATCTTCTGCCTCTTCATCAGCACCGCCCACACCATCAGCTCGTGGAAGGGGAAGGGGAAGTGGTTGATCTCTGGGTCATCCAGATCGATGTCCACCTCCTCTTCTCGTTTCTTTGTGGTCTTCTGCCGCCCACGGCGAATTGGCATGTCATCCTGTTCAACCAGTAAATATAAACTCAGTGGTATTAAATTCATAATTTTTTTTACATATATTTAAGTAATATGTACATGTCGGTGACCACGGGTGAACGTTGACGTGACCGCTGTACGATGTCGGTGTGATTACCGGATAATAAGAACAACTAGATTTTAAGAGCTGGGCCATAGAATGTTTAATTTCCCAACTCACCTCCATCCCGAGCAGCTTCAAGGCCTTAGGCTGTAAATAAACGAAAGGAAAAAACGGCTTTTAGAGGCCGAACAGGAATCGATTTCTGCGCATTAAAATACGGCAAAACTTCCCACGCATCTGTGCATTCACGCGTGACGGCGCGTTTACTCCGGACCCCGATTCCTTCTGATTCCACGGATCGGGATTTCAATGCTGACAACATCTGCACAATCAGATATCAGTGCTCGCCGGCACTGCGGCTACATATCGATCGACTCTTTTATTTATTTATTGATTATTTTTCTCTCGGAATCTCTTTATCTCATCTTTTTTGTCCCAGAGGTTTCCAGACTCTGAAAACAAATCCAGCCGCTCTTAGATTTGTTGACACTGCCGATGTACCACTCTGCCTCGATCGATGTGCAGAGATGTGAGAAAATCACCACTCGCCGGCTTTCAGCGGGGGGGGGAGGGAGGTGATGGACCATGATGATTCTTTTTAGACCTCGTACTCGATCAATGAGTCCACAACTGAGACCGGTCATTACTGAGGGGTTAAGAATCTGGGATGTACACGGAATGGGTCACCATTGGATGACATTGTGGTCAGTAGTTTTATTTAACAGTGGTGTGATAACTGGACAATGTTGGTGTCACCAGTAGCTGATATCATGTTGATTTGATATATCAGTGTAGCCAAGCATCGATGACCCCCTTCCCTTTTTTTTAATCCGGTCTTTTCCCACCTAGCGTACGAGTGGTCGGTTTTGTCTGCTAAAAGCAATGGTAATTGTGCCCACAAAGGGGCGCTCGACAGAACGTCACTAGAGTTGGCACACATACCCTTTTGGGGCCGAACAAGTTGTGGTAGAGGGTCCGGAACCTCTTCCGCGTGTAGTTGCAGCGATAAGCTCCACCCATCAGGTATTCGATCACCAGTCCGATGTCGATCAGGCTAATGCGGTAGTCGGGCGGCAGGTTACCCTGAACACAAAGACGTTACTCGTCGTGTGCTAAGCTAATATGTAAACGTCTAAAACAGACTTAAATGTACAGCCATCAACCCCCCCCGCCCCAACACACACACACACGCACACACATATGGACGCACGGACACGCTAAGCTAGCGCTAGCTAGGACTACGAGGACATTCGACTGGCTGATTCACCTTGAGGTAGATCCAACCGAATGCTGGATATTCTTGCTTGGAAAGAACACACAAGGTAAGTGAGTAGAATTCAAGCGAGGGATTCGACACACCACACAGCCTGTCCTGACCCCCCCTCCCCCTCCCCCTTGCAACCGCAACCGAAACGATTCAAGGACGCAAAAATCTAATCACTCAGCACTAACCTTTCATTTCTGGGAACTTCCTGCACATTGTTTTAAACACACCTCATCAGTTCAGTCCAAACGCAACTTCCTTAATGCATCCTGACCGAGGAGAGCCGTGACTAACACACTCCCCGACCTCTTCTATTCACCCGCAACAAGTTTCAGCACAGACCGCTTCTCTTCACCAGTTTTATATAGACATTTATGCACCGATCTCTGTGCTCTTGTGCAGCGCCTTCGATCAGCCACTAGAGGTCACAATGGCAGACATCCTGGCCTAAAATGAGCCAATTATTGCCCGGAATAAAAGGAGATTTTGAAGTCTGAAGTACAGAGAATGTCGTTCGCGACTCGGAAATAATAATGTACCAAAGAAGGGGTTTTTAAGTAAAACACACAATTAAACGTGACTGGATAAGGATATAAAAATCAGTGCACGGTTCCGTTCTTCATTACTGAACGACCCCCAGAATCTCATTAATGTGCTCAGATTTTATTTAATGTCTGAACTTCTTTCTGTCTGACAGTCCGGCGAGACGTCGCTTCAGTCTGAAACTGTTAAAAGTCAGAAATATGGAACTTTGAAGATCTTTTCATGTCTGAAACGCAACCAGACATAAAATATGCTGGAGAAGAGAAAAAAAAAATCTATGAAGGCAGGAAAGATCTAATTAGCTGTCATGGTCACTGCTGGGAACTGAACCCGTCATGGCGGCGGCGGTGGTGGCGGATGAAGCCATGTGGCTAACGACGCTGATCTAAAACTGTCCGAGAGAACCTGCTCATTCAATCACACACGGACTCGCTCACAGACTCACAGCACGACGGGCGCTTTACCTTTTTCACGTCTCTCACCAGGTGGTACAGCGTGTTGGAGGGTCCGTGTCTCTGTTAGGGGGCGAGAGAAAGAGAGACACACGTCCTGTTACATTCAGAATTCTGTCACTAAATTCTAAAATATTTGGACACTTGGCCTTATTTAGGGTGGCAGCTGGGGGTGGCGTCACATCCATCCCTTTATAAAAAAGATGTATGCAATTCTGCTTATTTATCTGGGCTTGGGACTGACACCTTAATGCACTCGTTCACGAGATACCTGCAGGAATCATTAAGGCACGGAACAGGAGATAGGGTTTGCTTTAGACTTAAAGTTTAGGGTTTAGGGTTAGGTTTATTGTTGAATGTTAGTTTCAGAGTTAGATTTAAAGTTTGGTTTGGGGTTAGGTTTAAGGTTAAAGTTAAATCTAGGAACAGGATTACAGATCAGGGGCAAATTTTGAGTGAGGTTCTAGGTTCAGGGTTAGATTTAGAGTAAGGTTTAGGATTCAGGGTTTGGTATTGGGTTCAGGATTAGTGTTAGATGTAGGTTTAGTGTTCAGGATTAGGTTTAGGGTTAAGGGCTAGATTTAGAGTTAGGTTCCAGGTTCAGGGTTAGATTTAGGCCTAGATTTAGAGTTCGGTTTAGGTTCCAGGGTGAGCATCAGATTCTGAGTTCGGTTTAGGTTCCAGGGTCAGGGTGAGCCTCAGATCTCGAGTTCGGTTTAAGGTTTAGGATTAGATTAGATTCAGCTTTAGTCTGAGTGTTACCGTGTTATAGAGCTCCTCCAGCCTGGACAGTGTCAGGAAGCGGTGCATGCTCACGCCGTTCTCGATCAGCAGCTTTACAAAGTCCACGCGGTCCAACACCAGCGCGTCCAGCATGGCCTGCTCCAGAGATCCCACCTATTAAACACAACCAAATTATAATATATAATAATAATAATTATTATTATTAAGATCATTTGGAAACATCATGGTATAATAAACGACTCTGGGTCTGATGGGTACGTTTACCGGCCACTGTTGTCCGTAGATGAAGATCTGGCTGCGAGCGATGTCCACCCGGTTCCAGGCCAGCGCCAGGCTCAGCTGGTCGGGCGCAGAAGCGTTGGCACCTGTAACGAACCAAGAGAAATAACCTTGACAAGGTCGATCTGACTGCCGGTTAAGAGTTTATAGATCCACTTTCAGAACAGGAGAATCGTGCCGCCTCGTCTGGTCGTTCATGATGATGTTTTTCGGCGCCAGTTACCTTTCAGTAACGCGGTGAGAATGGCCAGGTCAATGTCCTGGTGCCCCTCCGAGCCCATCCGGAACACGGTGATCTAAACCCGGAGCAAACAGCCAAATCACAACATTCTGTTAGTAAATACTCACCCTGCGTGATTCAGGTCACGCCAAAGAATTAGTGAGAGATTTTGTACTTATGTACTTTTAACGGTAAGTAATTACGGTGATGCTGGTCTGTTGTAGACGTGTCGAGGTTTAATAACTGAGCTCAGCACATTCAGAAGTGTGTTTTTATCATTAAGATTTAAGATTATTAATGATTTCTTTTCTCAGTTTTCTAAGGAAACAACCAGATTATTTCCACAGACGTGGATGTGATGTATTTTTAATCAGTGCTACAGGAGATCGAATCACCAGCGAACGCTTCTTTTAATGAGAAAGCGTTTGGTTATTATTCTTTTCAGTCCTATTTTTGGTAACTGTGCAATTGTGTGTGTGTGTGTGTGTGTGTGTGTGTGTGTGTGTGTGTGTATGTGCGCGCTGGTTTTTAAGCATTCAAACACTGACACTTCAGTATTTTAATAATGCAGAACGAGCGACGAGCGGCGGCGGTTCTGTGACTCTATTGAAATTCAGAAAGACTCTTTTCGCCGCTGCGCTCTTACACACGTCGTAATTATTCCTCCACACTTAATCGCGCACATGTGAAAACGCACATTAACACACACTAGGGGGCGGTAGTCGGCACACACGGCCAATGCTGTGTGTGCAGCCCTGTTCTATTCTTGCCACGGCACCCGGTGATCGGTTAAGGGTTCGGTGCCTCAAATAAAATGGCACTTCAGTGACATGTCGACCATTGGAATCGAACCAACACCCTTCCGATCACAAAGTCTTGTTCTTGTCCACCAAGACACGGCTGCCTCAAAAATTGCAGGGTAATCTAAAACAATGTCGATAAAATGAAGTCCCGGTCCTCCTGAAATGCTTATTTATTCCTCCAGATGTCAGTTCTCGTCACATCTCGTGGCCCCGAGTGTTTAACCTTCGAGTCTGAGTCCTCCGAGTCAGCGACCTACCGAATTAACACGCTGCTCCTCAGGTGAGGCTGAAAGGCACCTTGCAGGAACGATTTCCCATCATCGTCTGTGGGATTTAATCCGGATCTCTCGTCCGACCACGATCAGGGAGAGTGTGACCGGTCGATTGGTTGCGGGGCGAGCGTGACCCGGCGGCACATTCGTCCTCTTAACACGGCATGAAATGAAGGCATATTGAGGAGAAGAATGAGTGTGTGTGTGTGCGTGTGTGTGTGTGTGTGTGTGTGTGTGTGTGTGTGTGTTAGGTGATTAAATGGGTGTTTGGCTCATTATGAATGGAAGATGAATGGATCGATGCATGGTGGATGTTGATGGGACGATGGATGTGAGTGGAGCTTATGGACAATGGATCCATCCATCCGTGACAAACAATTCATCCATTCATCCATCCACGCACCCTTCTGACCTATTAGACAAACATCCATTCATGCATCTACACAGTCATTACAATCCTACCATCCATTGCTAGAATCTTCCACCCACCAGTCTATTCATCCATCCATCCCTCCATTCATTCCTCCACCCCTCCATCCATCCTGGAATCCCTCCATCCCTCCCTCCATCCAGGAATCCCTCCCTCCCTCCATTCATCCATTTATCCATCCATCCAGGAATCCCTCCATTCATCCTTCCATTCATCCATTTATCCATCCGTCCTTCCATCCATCCAGGAATCCCTCCCTTCATCCATCCATCCCTCCATTCATATATTTATCCGTCCATCCATCCCTCCATCCATCCAGGAATCCCTCCATTTATCCAGGAATCCCTCCATCCCTCCCTCCTTTCCTCCCTCCATTCATCCCTCCCTCCATCCATCCAGGAATCTCTCCATCCCTCCCTCCATCTGTCCAGGAATCCATCCATCCATCCCTCCATCCATCAACCATACAAATAGATGGATGTCTATATATCAATCAAATTCATCCATTCATCCATACCCAACTTTAACTATCCACTATTGTCTAGAGTTATATGGACACCTGACTGTGTATTTCGAGGACCCCCCCCCAACCTTCCCCGTATCTAAAGTAATAATGAGTCTGATTTTCTCATTAGTGTTGGTGGTGGGTTTGACTGTGTTGAGTACGGGAGGTCCGGAACGTTTCCTCACAACGCTTATATAATGCAGCGACGCCTCTCGTGTTGCCGACAGCTTGATGAATCGTATCATCGCTCAGAGACAGATTGAGAATAAAACAGAACGGCGGTCCTCACGTGCTTCTGCACGGCGGCCTGCTGCTTCGTCTCACAGAGGCGGAATGTGATTATTTATCACCATCACGGCCGCTGACGGCGGGAATCACGCCAGTCCGACTGAACTGAACTGATTTTATGTCATCATTAGATCTTGGTGTCGTTCCTAGTTTAGATGTGCTAGATCAAACATTTTATCTTCCTGAACTCTTCAGATGAGGAAGAAACGCCTCGACTGGACACTAGGAGTCGCTCTTGTTCAGTCCTGAACATCCTGCCAGGACGGTGTAGCTTGGTGTAGCTTAGTGTAGCGCTCTGTATAATATTCCTCAATAGTGTGCTCAATAAATAAATATTATTTTAGTATTGTTGCTATTATTTTCTTGTTTACTCACCAGCTCCTTCTTCTTCATGCACTCCATGAGGATGATGAAGAGATGCTGTGCCTGAGTCCGGCTGTACGTGAAGGTCTTCTGGATGGTGACCAGCAGCTGGTCCCTGAGAGACTCGTTTATCAGCCTTAGAAGAAAAAGCAGAAGAGATCAAGAGATCCTTCTACGAGGTTCCATGGGTTTAAACTGCCAACTGCTAAGAGAACTTTGGTTTCCATGTATTGTACATGTGTACAACCTCAAGTAGGACCCAGAGTAAACCCTAAACTATTACCTTGGTGTGCTACCAAGAAGAAACATTTTTGGTCACTTCATTTTGACCGGGTCACCCAGACTTACCCTCCCTCCTCCGAGTATTTGTGGCCGAACGCCAGGATGTCGGATGCCCGGCCGCTGCCATCACACACCACCACAGGTACGGGCGGCGTGTCCCTCAGGTATTCCAGAACGATGGAGATGACGTTAGGGCCGCCCTCCACGATCAGCGCCACCACGGGGACCCCTTGTCCGATCCCTGCCAAGACAAGAGCACCAAGGTCCATCATCTCAGCACATGTCCACATACTTTTCACTAACTGAAAGTCTATCGGACTCCATTGGACCAAAGTGAGAACGCAGATCCCCGAATTGGCTGCTGAGTTTCAGTGTGGTCCCGTTCTAATCATAACCGATTCACCCTGAACATCTGCTCCACTCGAACCCTCGCCATCCACATGAGCGCTGGGCTGGAGGTCTATAAATAGTCGCCTTATGTGACAGATCCCGATTTAGGAAAAATGACAGCACATGTGAGACTTCGACACCCCCCTCTCCCCCCCACCCACAGCGCTGTTTATGTGCCGAGCCGTCTTGATGCCATATTTCTCACCAACAACCCCCCCCCTCCCCGACCGGAGTCTTTGTGCCGGGGCTCGATGCTCATGAATTATTGATGCGCTCGGCGAGGGAAGCCACTGCGGCATACGGTTCAGATCGCAGCTACAATACAGCACTGACGGGTGACACAGAGCGGCGCAGGAGCCAAAGAAAGAAAGAAATTCAGCTGATGGGTCTTTATGTCGCCCTGTCAGCTTTGTGCACCAATGATTAATCACACCATCGCCGATGCCCCGTGGGATTTGGGGACCAGCAACTGACCATAAATAGAAAAGCTTGGTTATTGAGCTGCTTACTAAGTGCCATGCAGAGAAATATCACCCCCCCCCCCCCCTTATATTACCGTGTAGTGAACAACATAGAGAACTTTCTGCAGTAGTTCTGCAGTTTGACCTAGACCCCCCCCCCCCCTCCTGCCACTAATAGACGCTACCAGTTTTATGCCAACAATTTAGTGATGGATCTGAGCAACCAGCCCACACGGATGTAACGGACCTAATGGGCAACGCCGCTGTGGAATATTCTAGAAAGATGTCTCTTCAGTACAATCAGAACGTGGTGAAGAGAATTCCAGTTCAGGTGTCCATGTAAGGAATTTAGGCACTTGTTATTCCCCTTTATGCGTACCGTGATCCCAATCTTTTATCTGAAGTGTGGTTATTGATTCGGACACTTTTCATTACGGCACCCAGGTGGAACGGTTTCAGTTCTGAAGAATGGTGTGTGTGTGTGTGAGTGTGGAAGTTCATTAAAAAATGATCCACTGCTGGAAGCAGAAGCATGAAATTTAGTCAATTAGCATGCAGCGGTATTCCGGGCTGGTCGCACGGACCGATGGGAAATATGAGGAACGTTAGCGCCTGTTTCGCCAGAAGAATCAGAACGTAATAAACAGCGACACACTGCCGCAGGGCACAGTTTGTTTACCTATTGTTTTTTTTTAAACCTCAATTCCGCTGTACTCTTCGGTGACCTCTAGTGGTTGTAGTACACCTGTGATTGAACGACTCTGGGATGAATTGGAATGCTGTATGTGAGCTGGGGTTCGACCTCCGAGCCACAGATGCTCTTCTTACTTTCAATCTTCCACATAATGAAACTCCATAGCAAAAATAATCATAATTATAACAACACAACGTGAGCTTTGTGTGTATTATTAGTCGAGACAGGAAGTCAGATACCCATAATGCTGAGCGCATATGCCACGGCTGGCATGAAGCCAGCGAGACCCGCAGAGGGGACGGTTTGAAAGAGGCGACAGGAAATTGCCGTCCAGAAATAGTCAAACAGGGCCGAGGGAGCAGCAGATGCCATCATCACATGCCGCCCACAGCTCACGTTTCTGGTCTAGAAGGACTCAAGGGGGTCGGGCAGGGGGGTCGGGGGGGCGATGACCCGACAGACTTGCCGTCCGAACCTGCTCAGTCACCTGATCAAAAGTTTGAGGATGGGGTAGCGGTCATTTGTTGAGGCCAGATGTTGAAAACGCTCGATGTCCGGTATGACAGCTGGACATCCTTTTGCCTTCCCAGCCCCTTCTGTAGTTCCAGGCATAGGATGACAAAGGGAAATCCAGCGGTCAAATGACTTCTCAGCTCCTTCTAACACACAGCAGGGAAATCAAAAACAACGGGCACCAAGAGTGACCCCGAGAGTAAGAGACACTGAGTACGACTGGAAGTGAAGAGCACTCACGTGTGTTGATCTTCTGAAGTGAAATGTGCTTCTCCAGCTGCCGGCGGAGCTTGACCTCTGCACCGTACTTGCCCGTGGTGCCATTGTCGGCCAGGATGAAGTGCGAGTGTTGGCTGTTCAGGACCGTCAACTTGCTCATGGGGTTGGACATAGTCTGGTATGGCCGGACTACCTACGACACCGTACAAAACAACCAACACGTAAGAGCAGGAAGTGGCTTCCTCAAAAGTAGACGAATCGCCACAAAACTACGTACGTCTTTGCCCACGAGGTCCTCCTGGTTCTCCACGATACCCCAAGGTGCAATGCCAATGGTGCAGATCTTGCCTCTGGACTTGGAGGCGTGGTCTTTCAGGGCGTCGCCGACATGTCTGATGACACCTACGGGCAGATGTCAAAACGTTTATTACACAACACCTTGCTGCGCTCAGCGTTCTCCGACAGGTAGGTCCAGGGTCCTAAGCATACCTGTGTTGACCCCACCCGTGAAGATCCATGCCCCTGTGGTCATGGCGGCCTTGATCAGGCCCTTGCCGAACACCTGCTTGAGTTTGGGCTGCAGCTCAAAGTTCTGCAGGCCACCGTGCACCGAGATGAGCAGCTTCGGGAGCTCCAGCTGCCACTCCTTCGTCATCAAGTGGAGCAGAAGGTCGGCTTTGGTATCGTAGGACACTCGTACATACTGCAGTCACACACACACACACACACAAAAAAATTGAGTCTCAGAATTGCACCACATAAACCTTCCATTACCCAAAGTTAAGAATAGCCTTCTTGTGACTCCATGTCTGTGGGAACTTCTTCCAAACATTTGCAATGAATCTTCATCTTCATTACTCCTGGTGCTAAAGTGTGACCTAGAGTACGACCAACAATAACACCTACACTGTGTAGCCCCTATAACCCCTATAGTAACCCATCTATTACAACCTAGAGTAAATAAGATCTCAAGCATAACCCCTGAGATATGACCTACTGTAACTCAGAATACAACCAAGAGTAACCCTTAAGTACAGTGACTCCTACAGACATGTCTGTGGGAATTTGTACTTAGCATTTTGATCCAACCCATGTCTTTGGGACCCCCATTTGGTACACTTATCACTCTACACATGTGTCTGTGAGTGTCTGTGGATGGGTGAGGTACCATAGCCTTGTTGGAGTGCCCCCCTCCTTGGAACTCGATGGTTCCGAAGGCATCGGTGGGGCTGAGCTGCGTGTGCTTGCTGATGGACCATTTCTCCGCCAGGGCGTCGACCTTGGGCGTACGCTCCGAGCGGACATTCTGATTGGACGAGATGCCAGGGGGCAGGCCCACATGCTGGCCGATCAGACGGCCGCAGCAGCACCTGACAGGCGGGAGACAGAGTAGTTACAAAAAAAACCCCGTAATGACTTCTTATAGAGTGAAATGCTTGTGGAGACTCACCTGTGAGGGTCTTTGGTGCTGACGATGATGTGGACACATTCTCTCTTACTGAAGACTCGCTCGATCCACGACTTCTGTGCCTGAGGAGACACAAGCAGAACGTCTGGCGGCATGAAGAGACCCGGTGTAACCCGCGTACCCCCCGTCCCTGATCCCAAACGGCTCTCCCAAAACAAAACCGCCGCTGGACGCTTCCATGAATCCCTGACCCTCATCACTGACCATAATCATCAACAAAAACGCATTCTGGGAGGATGACAGTCGGAGGGGGTTAGCGAGGTATATATATATAAGGTCGCCTTATAAAGGGGTTATAAACAGGCCCTATTGATTAGGTTGTAAATGCCTTAAAACTCATTAATGAGCAGTTATAAAGCATTCATAAATGAGACAATAGAAACAAATTTAGTCAGTTGCTAAATAGTGATCCTACATCAGTATGTACATTTGTCACTTTAGAATGTGAATGTAGGATCACTATTTGGCAGTAAACTGTAAAGAATAACCTAATAAATAATAATGAATAGACACCTGATTAAATATGTTTATATAAATAAATAAAACATATATTTCTAATAATAAACGAACCTTTTCAGCATCTATTAGACGCCTTTATCCAAGTTACACTGTACGGTGTAAGCGATCGAGAGTTAAGGGCCTCGCTCAAGGGCCCAACAGGAGCAACCTAGCACTGGTCAGGTTCTCCTGTACTGGCTCTCCTATGGAGGAAAACATACAAACTCTGGATAATAACGAATTTGCCAGGAATCGACCCCATACCCTCCTCAAGTATCCAGATGAGCTCAATGGCGTCTCGCCGAACGCAGATCTTTCAAACCAGGACGAACCGCGGCGCTCCGTCACGTCGTCTAATGAGCTTCACTGCAGACGTTCATCAGGACCGGGTTCCGCTGCGTCTGAGCGGATGCTAAGTTGATATTTTTACTGCTCCACGTGGAATGCTAACCGAGGGAACGATGTCTCGCCAGGCTCATCCGCCGCCGCCGATGCTAATGTCTTCGTTTCTGCTACGGAAAGTAACGGCAATTTACTGGCGAGTCATCTGGTGAGTACTTGAAAGTTTGTTTTGACACAGGAGACACACACGGCGCCCCCTTCTGTTAAAAAAGGAACTTCCGATTCTGACTCTGATTCATCTGATTGGATCATCGTTTTGTTTTTGCTCCTCGTCTCATCCTCTCGCTTATCCTGACCACCCCAAGGGTCCAACACCCCTCCACCCCTTCTCACACCATCACTACCTCACCACCTCATCAACCTGCCTCGCGGCTTCAGATCAAACATTAGGACCCATTCCTAACGGACCGGACACTCGAAGGAGGACAAGAGGAGGTGGACGAGGTTAAGTTCCTGTTGATCCACCGTTTATAGCTGCACGTTAGATCGACATGATGTTTAGTCGTACATTTGATCTTGAGCTACACTCCAGATGTTTTGAGTGAGGTTTCGGTCCTAAAAGCTTTCTGACAGACACAAAGTGGATCCATTAAACGTGTCGGCACGCGAGGGTGAAACTGGAGGACGGACGGTGAGAGACAAGGAGACACATTATTATGATTAAAGTCCATTAATCATGTTCAGGACCAACGAGCCAATTAAATCTCAGTTAAAGTTAAAAATCGTAGAGCAGCCGAAGAGCCACTGGATCTAAATAGAGCCGCAGATCCAAGAAAAACAAACAAACAAGAAACATCTATATAAAAAAACAACAGACTGATTGTTCATGCCAAAATAAATTATAAACTAAAGACATTTTTTAATTAATTGGAAAGTAAAACATGAAGGATAAAATAAAAAAACTCTAAAATAAATAGAACTTTCGAAGAAGAAGAAGAAAAAAAGAGACGTTTGTTTACTGGGAATGTTTTCAGTGAACCGTCGTTCTTCATCACAGACCAACACGCCTACAATCCAGTTCCAATTACAGCCCAGCAGCCCAATCTCACACACACACACACACACACACACACACACACACACACACACACACACACACACACACACACACACACAC
>JAOUQU010000020.1:2734562-2745030 GCA_028566735.1 Ammoglanis amapaensis | reverse complement strand
CACACCAGGCATCCAGGCATCAAACAGATGGTTTTACAAGGGTTCGAGCAAGGGGGGCTTCTTCTTGTGATCGACCGGCCAGGTAACAGATTCCAAGACATCTAGGATCGCAGCAGGGGGCGAATCAAATCAAGCAGATAAAAGAGGGCGTGGCGGCGAGTTCCACGTGTCAGTCGTGCTGCGTTCAAAACCCAGAGGAATCGGAATCATAAGAAGGAACGATTATCATCCAAACATACCTAACGCACTCAGATAGGAAGCGGCGGACGTCCAGATGCTCACTTGTCTCTTGCTTTTTGGAGGATGCTTTCGTTCTCGCTGTCAAATTCTCAAGGGACCGGATGTCCCCCTCCTCTGTGCGCGTGCGTGTGTGTGTGTGTGTGTGTGTGTGTGTGTGTGTGTGTGTGTGTGTGCACATCTGTGTGTGTTCGGGCATGAACACTGATCGTCTCTCTGTGTGTGTGAGTATGTATGTGCATCTTTCCCACGTCATTCTGTCTTTCAGTTGCCGTCTGTTTTACCTCTGATTTATCCTGGTCAGGGTCCCCGTGGGCCGGAAACAACACAACTTACCAAGTTCTTCATACACGCACACACACATTAAATTTCAGTCTTGACTTTGATCTTATTGGAGGGAACTGGAGGACCCGGAGGACCCATCTGAATGGGTTTCCATGACGTGACACTCAGTTCAGCCAACCGGAAGCTTAAGTTGCTAGAAAAGTGTGAGTGGATTGTGAGTGTGATAATCTGGCTGTTGCAGGGTGGGTGAAACCATACAACAAACTGTGTTGTATGGTTTCTTTCCAGTCTTTTCCAGTCTCCTCGGGCCCACTGAGACCCTGATCGGGGATAAATCAGTGTTAAATCAGACAAAATAAAAAACAAACTGTATTTGTATTTTGCAAGTGAATATGGCACAGAAGAGAATCGGTGGTATTTTCACATTCCTTCAGATTTCGTGTTAAATCCGCTTTAGAAATGTGAGCCGGCAATCTTTCGCCAAGTAATCCCGTGTGTTTGGGTATGTTTGTATATCTAAGTGAAACAAGAAGTGTCAGGCCATCTTAAATTTCACTAATGATTTACCAGTGCTCCCCGGCACTAGTCTGGCCCCGCTGGGTTGTTTGTTTGTGCGTCTGATGGAAGGAAACAGGATTTTTCTAAACCTGATTTAACACAAAATCTGTAGGAATACGAACGTACCGCATGTTTCATTCAATAGGTATGAACGAGCAGTAATTATTGAATATATTTGTTAATAAATTATTAATTATTACTCATTAATTATTTTATTGTCTGTTATATTCTGGACTTGGTCTCGGCGGGTTCCGGTTCTCTATTCAAAAGGCACTAAACAACCGATTGCCAGATCATCATCCCTAATACTATGTTATGTTACTGCTGTATTATCTTGCAATACTGATTAACTTGTTAAATAATTAATTCATTCATTCATTTAATGTCTATTTTACCATTTCTCTCTCCTGGTCTGGGTCTCGGTGGGTCCAGTTTATTTAATTAAAAGGCCAGGCAGGTTGCCAGATCATCTCACATAACTGTTACTTTATTGTATGTTGTCTTATAGTGATGGTTAATTTGTTCGTTCATTCATTCATTGTCAGTTTTACAATCATTCTCTTCCCTGCTCTGGATATTGGCGGCGTTCAGACAGGTTGCCAGGTCACACACAAGCACTACTTAACGTCCTGTCCCGGATTTCCGTGAGCGGGATCGGACTCTCGGGATGAACCCGTCAGGACGTTGGGCGGGGTCGCCGGGCTCACTGACAGCCTCTCAGCAGGCCCGCTGTGAGTTCCCCTCCCTTCACACCCTTCTCTCCTTCGTTTCTGCTTCTCTACGGCTTCTGTCTGCACTTCGACACATTTGCTCGGGATTAGCCACAGACAGTAAATTCTGCCTCCTCGAACCTTTGAACGGACCCTCGGCCCGAATCTACGCACATTCCCTGACCACCCTTCTCGTTCTCTCCACCCCTCCCCTCCTCCATCTGTATCTCACTTTTATCATATCCAACCCCTGACCCCGTTCGTCCACCAAACAATTCCACTACAGAGACGTTTTGGGCAGTGATGGCCACTTCAGAAGACCAGAAAGTCACCGGTTCAAATCCCACTACCACAAAGTGGCCGTAGTTGGGCCCCAAAACAAGGCCTTGAAACCTCAATTGCTCAAAATCGTGCTCAGATATGTCGCGTTCGGATAAAGACGTCGATATTTTATTTTATTTTACAGACTTTACCGACTGTTGTCGGTCTCACGTCCCGTCCCCCCCATCCCTCGCTCTCTCGCTTCCCCTCTCTCCCCCGTCTCTATCTGGAAACAGATGTTGTTTGTCAGATCCTATCATTACTGGCTAATTAAGCAGACATCTCTTCTCTCTTCTCTCCTGCCGGCTGCTCACCGATTCTCAGATTCTCCGGGCTTTGTTTCCCAACAGAGTTGAAGGTGCGTTCGGATACGCGTCTCGATTTTCGTGATGAGCGTCTTCCAGTTTCTTCTCTCGTTTGGAGAGGGCTTCTGTCCATGCCGCGTTCGAGAATACCTCAATAAGAGGTAAAGACGTGCATGTAGTTGTCGGGGTGAAAGTTTTGCACTTCTGGTAGATGCTAACTGCTTTGTGTTACCCTGTAAGTAATAAGTAAAGACAAAAAAATCTGTCCATCGGACTGGGAAAGTAACGAATTACATTTCCATCTTTTTTTGTGTAGTTGTAATTTTTAAGTAGATTTTACAGCCTGTACTTTTTTACTTAAACAGATGAGCTAAGAATAATCGCTACAATTAAAAACACATTTATTACTGAGTAATCGAACGGTAAGCATCGTGTCTAGGGAAAATGCTGCAGTAAATATTGGGTTGCCAGATCACATCGAAGTTTAATAAAAACAAACATTAAAGATCTGATACTGTGTATAACATCCACAAATATGGCAACATGACACACAGCCTGTAGATAACAGAAGAATTTAAGGAGCTCATATGTCTTATATCTACTTACCTGTCTCCCTACCTGTCTGTCTATCGGTCTATCTACTTACCTATATGTTAAGAGACATCTGTTAAGGCATTTGTTCAGTCTCTGGTTGATGCCAACAACTACCAAGTTTTCATTGTTGGGCCCTCGAACGAGGCTCTCGACCCTCAAGGGCTTGGATATTTTCTACTGGTAATGGCATTATTTATTTATTTATTTTTATAACCCTCCGGTTAACTCTTATTGTTTTGAGGTTCCTGGTCTGACCGAGAGACTTTTCACTTTACTCTGAGCTTAATCGTCGTGAAATAAATCGTCCGCAGACTCGACGTCTGACATCTGACACGCAAAGGTGAGAGAGAGAAAAACGAAACCTCTTGCACTGTTTTTTTTCCGTGGCTTGTCGGAGCCGGTTGTGAAAGGTCCAGACTCTTCGGTGTG
Organism: Ammoglanis amapaensis; assembly: GCA_028566735.1. Taxonomy (NCBI): domain Eukaryota; kingdom Metazoa; phylum Chordata; class Actinopteri; order Siluriformes; family Trichomycteridae; genus Ammoglanis; species Ammoglanis amapaensis. Next base: position 2,741,591 of record JAOUQU010000020.1, on the reverse strand, counting down.
GTATGTGGTGACATGGGTATCGCCCGGCTCTAGCGCCCTGTTAGCAGGGGGTCAGAGGTGGCCAGCCCAGGGTGTTAACCTTCGTGACCAGTCTAGCCTCGGTCTGCCAGGGGATTCTGGGAGTACGGGGGTATTTATGACCCTCCGTGCTCCCCCTCTCTCCTGTTTCTTTAAGGCCAGTCCTGTGGCTCCCATGATTTTACTCAGTCAGTGGAAAATATTTATTATTATACTTTTTTTTTGCTCCAGTTTTTGTTGAATGAGATGATGGTAGGTGACCGTATATGGCAATAAAGCACGTAATAAAAGATTATAATGATTATTCTTGGTGGTATTTATGATATATTTCAGATCTATACAGAAAGTGTGTTTATCCCTAGAAGGTACTTAAATAAAAAAGAATAAAAAAGCCATTACTTATCATATATAGTGTGTTTATATACATGTACGGCACACTTGGAGGACTCACGGTCTTTCTTAAAGGTCTTGTGTAGCTAAGCATGGATTCGAACCCGCACACTTACAAGTGATCGCACAAAGCTCCGCCTAACTGCGGCCTCACATCTGGTTTACTAATTTCTTCTCCACCCCCCTCTGGCTAAATGTCGTGACATTTTTTTTTGTTTTTCCTAGCAGGGTGTAGGGTTGATGTGGACGAATGGGGATTCTGATGAGTGATTAAGTGACTAAATCCGAAATACCAACAAGCCGTTGGGGTCTTATTTTTAAAGGGGGTGGTGATGGCTGGCGTCAGTTCCTATACCCGGTCATTAATAATAATGATTATTTTACTTATTACTCATTATTTTTGCATATTCATGCTTGTTTGAGTTTAAGGGCCGTACTCAGGGGCCCGACTGAGGCTTCCTGGCACAATTAAATTAGCCAGTCATGAGCGTGGATTGGGGTAAATATACATAGCACCATAACTTAATTTTATACATTTTTACAGTATGTAGAGTAGCCACTGTTGGGCCCTTGAGTAAGGCCCCTAATCCTTTTGGCCAACAGCTGTGATCGCAGTTGGCGTAACTTTCTCTACATCAAGAAAGTCGTCACTTCAGAAGGCGTCCCAAAAGTAAAGCAGATGCAGACAAAAGACGGTTCGGGGAATCCCCATCGGCTTAAAGCTCGACTTAAAACCTTTTGTTTTCCCCGACAAGCGATTGAAAGGGAAACGAGTGTCGCTGGAAATCATTCGAACACGTGGCGACGTCTGCGGCTCGAACACGGAAACGTAGACGCTGCTGATTCAGCAAAAAAAAAGAAGTACCGACTCGGACGTGAAAGACGGAGGCGTCCATCTGTCGGCTCGGAGTATCACAGCAGACACTAAACAGTCGTGTTGATATTAACTTCCCCCTTTCAGGACGGGCGAGATCAGGCGGGCGAGTGGGCACGAGCAATATGAGTGTGTTCAGTAGAGCTAATTAATTATGCAAGATAGGACTAATTATAAAGTGGCAAATGGTTGCGACGGCAGCAGAAGGTGTGAGGCAGGCGAGTCCGGGAGATTTGCATGCTAAGTGGGCAGGATTGGGTTTCTTTTGGTGGGGGGGGGCTGTTGGCGTTTGTGTGTGTGGGGGTGGGGGGGGGTAAATGGTTGACTAATGCATGCTAATGCGCGTATGGGGTCAGTTGATTTCATTCGGGTTGTTCACATCTGTGTGTATCTGGGACTTTTTGAAAATTGATTCAAGATATGAATCAGTTATTTCAGTTGAATCAATGTTCACTTTGAACAGCAGAGGGCGCTGGTGCTATGTACGCTACACAATGTGAAACTAGCATTTTTGGGCTTAGTTTTGACTTTGTGTATTTATGTTCTAATGAGAAATAGCAAAGAGGAAACTTTCTTCATGTTTGTTTTTATGCTGAATGCACTTTCTGCTGCAACTCTCCTGTTTATCGTGGCATGTGACCTACACGAAGAGTGCACCGATAGGTTCCGGTTCAAACTTTTCTGTATTCATAAGGCCAGTTTGGAATTCGAACCCAGGACACCAATCCAGCTCTCTCTGGCAGGTCCTGTGCAGGAATGCAAGTTCCCAGTCTCGTTTACTCGTTACCTTGTTTGCGCTCTCCTGTCCACCCTTCCTTAAACATTGGGGACTTGGGGATTGCGGCAGAGCTGGGTTGCCATAGCAGCAGTGCGGTACCACCGGACGGTAAACACTCGCGGTTCAGAGTGTCCAGGCTTCTCTTCCTACTTTGGTGTAAGTATACAATAGGAGGCTCACTGTTACACTTACAGAAAGGCCTCATGGGAGTTCATCAGAAAGCTAATTCTAATTCTTCTCAGTCTTTTCATTGCTACAAATTGACTTAACTTGAAGTCCAATTCACTAAATAGTGGGTTTGAGGTCCGGTCCTTGTACATAAAAATCCTTAAACGTCCTAACGTTAGGCCTCACCCCAGATGGATTCCAATTCATCCCAATATCGGTCAACGAAATTAAGGTTTGGTTCTTATGTTTGGTAATAATAACCAATCTCTATCCCAATCTCTAACCTTAACCCCAGATGTTTTTGGTCACATATATTGACTATGGTTTTTTTCTGTTTCCCACAGATTCTTCCTAAAGTTCTTCCTGAAGTGCAACCAAAACTGTCTGAAGACTGCCGGGAATCCTAGAGATATGAGAAGATTCCAGGTACACTTTCATATTTTATACACATTTAATACACATTTGTGCTTTTGGCGGGAAACCGGGGGAACGTGAGAATCCTGGATCCTTGGAGGAAAAAAAACAACATCCCAGAGATGCAGGCATGGCAGGAAATGGTCGGAGATGTTTCAGGAACTTGTCAAGATTTGACTGATTGGTTCCAGATGTGACGGGTCAGACTCCATGACCCAGGAAGTACTCACCGGGGACCTCGTTGCCTCGCTTCCACCAACACATCTTTCACCACCAGAATTTCTCCCCCTTTTTTCAAATCTGACATTTCTTCCTCTCTGCATCCTTCCATCCACGTTTGTTTGAACCCGTTCCCACCGATGCATGCTGGGCCATGAGTTCCACGTGCACGGAAGGCCGCGTTGTGAATTTACGGTTATTTTTCCAGAGAACGGTCTCAGGACTTGAGACCCGAACATCTGCCCGTCACGCTTCATTTTACTGACCTTTGATTTACTGCTTCCATTGAACCGATTCTTGTGGAATTCTGAACAGAGCTGATTTTTATGATACTTACATGTCACATGATCACGAGCATCAGCTAACATCAGAAATGAATGTAAGACCCTGGTAAGTCATCATAGCCGTCGCCATGTCCACTCCAATGGCTTGGAACCGAGAAGTCTGTTGGATCTTAAACTCCACTGTTACTTACTCTTACAGGTGGTCCTCTCGAGCACGGTCAGTGTGGACGGCTCCATCCTCGCTGTCTCTGACAACATGTTCGTTCATAACAACTCCAAGCACGGACGCAGGGCCCGACGCCTCGAACCCGGCGAGGCTCTGGAGAACACCATGGAATACGGTGAGATGAGTAAGCAGCATCGTTCTTCCAGATTTGAGAACATTTAAAACACTTGTACGTAGCGATGGGCTGAGATTGAAACATCTGTGTCTCGACAGCCACGCCGTGCATCAAAGCCATCAGTCCGAGCGAGGGCTGGACCACGGGGGGCGCCATGGTCATCATCATCGGCGAGAACTTTTTCGACGGCCTGCAGGTCGTGTTCGGGAGCATGCTGGTCTGGAGCGAGGTAGAATGTGCACTGTGTGGTCGTCTGACCAAATATTGGAATCGTGATTGGATTGATACTTTAGTTTTCCCGGTAGAATTAATAATCTGGAGGTTGCCAGTTTAACTCACTGCCACTGTTGGTCTCTTGAGTAAGGCTTCAAACCTTCAGTTGCTTTTTGGTTCTGTGAAGTGTCCACAATCTAATTATCTGATCCAAGTCTCTAGGACTCCACCTAAGAGTCATTTTGTTCAGTTCAGGCAAACCACATGCTGTACTAATAATCAGAAGGTTGTTTAAAGCCCCATCATGTTGATTTGATTTCTTGACAGTTAATCACTCCTCATGCGATCCGGGTCCAGACACCCCCTAGACACATCCCGGGTGTGGTAGAGGTCACACTGTCATACAAATCCAAACAGTTCTGCAAAGGCGCTCCGGGACGATTCATTTACACAGGTACGTGTAATTAAACATTAATTTCAATTCTTTATTATTTGTTGTGGTTGATTTTAACTACTGACTTTATCTTTAGCGCTGAACGAGCCCACCATAGACTACGGCTTCCAGAGGTTACAGAAGGTCATCCCCAGACATCCCGGGGATCCCGATAAACTGGCAAAGGTCAGAAGACGTGCATGTTACTATACAAATGTTTTCAGTGCATGCACTTGTAATAATAATAACCTGCTTTTCATTTGTGTTTCGGTAGGAGATGCTTCTGAAACGGGCGGCAGACCTGGTGGAGGCCGTGTATGGAAACACTCACAGCAATCAGGTCACTGATTCTTTTATATATATAAATAATTTGAAAAATGCTTGTTTATCCACGAAGGCAACAAATCTTGAATCAAACACCTGCTATAATAAATATGTTTTTTCCTCCTCTCAATGTGTAGGACATGCTGCTGAAGAGGGCGGCGGACATAGCCGAGGCTCTGTACAGTGTCCCGCGACCCCACAGTCAGCTCCAGGCCCTGCCCAGCTCCCCGGTCCATGGTAGTGTCATGGGACTGAGTTCCTACCCGTCCCAGCTGGGTGTGAGCATCGGAGACCCCGGACAATCCGGACAAGGTGAGAGGACAAAAGAATATAACGTACTGTGTACAGTAAATACTTTCATCCATACCACACACATAATACAAGAGTTAATGAAGTTATTCATTTCTTGTGCAGGTTACATGCGTAACTCCAGCAGTCTGTCTCCACGGAGTTACCCATCGGCTCATACCCCTCAGCAGTCTGGCTACGGTTCCGGAGGAGGCATGAGCGGAGGGTATGGAGCCGTGCCCATGAGCAGTCTGGGAGTCCCTGGGTCACCAGGGTTCAGTAGTGCCTCACCGAACAGCTCTTCATATGGTAATGTACCATTAGTACCGGGTATCAATCCAAGAAATATGAATATGTGTGTGTGTGTGAGAGAGAGAGTGAGAGTGAGAGAGAGAGAGTGTTCAAATGTGGGTAGGTGGATACAAAGATTATTTCAGGCAGTTGCTACGGTGTTGCTAGAAATCTGTGTTAATATTTATGTTTTTTTTTTTCAGTTATGCCACCTAGTCCCACTATCCCAGGATCCAGTGCTTCTTCCTCATTAGTTCCCTTCTCAACTTTCCCCTCCACGGCAAAACAGAAGAGCGCTTTTGCACCCGTCCTGAGGCCCCAAGGCTCGCCATCGCCTGTCTGCCCGAACTCTGGAAGCAATGGATTCCGAGGTGAAGCCTTTTTTTCAATACCTGTACCATGAAGTCTCGTTGTTTGTCCATTAATAACAATCTTATTACGATTATTTACCAGCGATGACCGGCCTGGTGGTTCCACCAATGTAAATTCTTCCTCCAAGACCTACGCAGTGAGCCGACCGTCAGGGAATTCGCTTAGGCTAGCGACGTCTGCACCTCGTAACGAATGAAAACAAGACTTCTCAACTACAAGAAGAAGCAGCGCAAACGTAACGTTAGGTTCAGTAAACAGGGACGAGCGACAGAAAATTTCAATCCCTGATGAGAGATACAGAGACGTGAGGTTTGAGAATACCGGCGGAGAAAAATATTCGTACGCTCTGGACGGATGGAGGATGGATACGAGATTCTGAATTGGATTCTATTCTAGACTGCAGGGTGAATTTCGAATTTCGGAAAGAACTGGCCAAAGCATTTCAAGGTTTTTTCGTTTGTTCACGAAAGACATTTTACATTAATATAGATGTGCGATTTTTAAAATATTATTATTACTATTAAAATTTAATTTCTTAGTTTGAAAAACACAGAACTTGGTGAATGATTTGTGAATGAAGTACCTCATATATTGATTATTTAATGACAAAGTGCTATATAAGTTATTCTTTAGGTTAATTAATAATAAAAACGTGACTATTTTGATTGTATTTGTTTTTAAGCCACAATGTTATTATTTTTACGTTATGATTTTGTAATTGTTGTTAAAATGTAGGAACTATTTTTTTAAACTGGCGGACGTTTTTTTTTTATTAATGAAATATCAGTCCGCCCTATGTCGGGCGTTTAGGTTATAATTGTGTAGACTATGCAGTAGACTTCGCTGTTTCGCTTTACGACCTGAATTAATTTGTCTTTTCGGGTTTTTATTTATTACAACCAAGTTTTTAGCGAAGTTTTATTCACAGAGAGACACTTTGGTTCTCCTCAGCACTACCGCTATACTCCTCTGTGTCACATGACCCGGATTAAACTGTGTGTAACCTTCCATCAAATCAATAAAATATTACACACTCGATCATCAAATTGTATTTTTTTCTGCAAAAAATAAACACCCTAACATAAAAGTTCGTCTTTAATACACATGCTGGGTTTTTTTATATATCTGTATTGTGTGAAGTAAATTCACAACACGACGATCAAAGGGGTGTTATATCGATTAATGCCATCCGTCGAGAGTTGCCCTACTGAGCATGCGCACATGCGTTCGTAACGTGCTATGTAATTACTATATCCACCATTCTGAAAGGTGCTGCCTGTAATCTGGTTTTATTAAGAATTAATTGCATAAATAAAACAAATGTACTATGTGTACACATCGGCATAATGTGAAGGAGTGGGGATATTTTGCAGCTGTGCTATCGACCTGGCCAGGATTCTAACAGGCACAGTCGACCGTGTTTATAATTTCTGCTTGAACTTCCGCCAACTTCTAGTTAAACAAATTCTATTTGTGTGACTCCAGTGGGAATGCAACTTTTAAATCCTTGAAGACTCGTAATCAGAATGTCACCGGGATCCCATCTGTAGATACACACACACACACACACACACACACACACACACACACACACACACACACACACACACACACACACACAC
>JAOUQU010000020.1:2671471-2689359 GCA_028566735.1 Ammoglanis amapaensis | reverse complement strand
TGTGTATAGGTCTTTGTGTGTGTGAGTGAGAGAGCGACACACTGTCCGTTTGCCTGCCTGTCTGTTTGTGTGTGTATCTGGGTGTGTGTGTCTGTCTCTGGGTGTGTGTGTATGTGTGTTTGTCTGTCTGTCTCTGTGTGTGTGAGAGACACTGTCTGTCTGCCTACCTACCTACCTGCCTGTGTGTGTGTGTGTGTATATGTCTGTGTGTGTGTGTGTATAGATATGTCTGTGTGTGTGTGTGTGTGAGAGAGAGAGAGAGAGAGACACACTGTCCGTTTGCCTGCCTGTCTGTTTGTGTGTGTGTATATGTGTGTTTGTGGCTGTCTCTGGGTGTGTGTGTCTGTGTGAGTGTGTCTGTCTTTGTCTCTCTCTCTGTGTGTGTGTGTGTGTGTGTGTGTGTCCTGACCTTTAGGTACAGTAGTGTTGGGAGGTTTGCTGGAATGTGTTACATAAATAAGTCATAACTGAATAAATAAATACTTCTTAAACACTGTAATACATAATCATCACAATTACAATAATTAAACACACACACACACACACACCTTAAATAAATAACCTTTAATAATAAACGGCTTCTAAATAATCCACTTTCTCTCCTCCAGACTTCTTTCTGATCAGTGTTGGTCTGATTCGGACGTTTGTTTTGTGTGTTTAACATCGACGTCTCGATGTTTTTAATCTGATGATTTGAAATGTTTTTGTTGTCGCTGGCGTCCACGATCTAGAAGCATCCACGTGAGACGCTTAAATGTTCCGGTTTCATCTGCTCATCCTGACCAAAGGGGCTTTTATTATGAAGCCGTTTACTATTATTATCTTTGTTTATTGGTAAACACTCTTGCTGGGTGTTAATTGTTTACGTTTCTTCTAAAATTCTGATTCCTTTTTGTTTTGAGCGACTCGAACCCTGAACCAGCTGCACTTTAGTAACAGACGTGGAGGTTCAGAACTCGGTTAATCCAGCGGCCCTTTAATCCTGAAACGGTCATCTGATCCGGGTTCTAACTTTAGTTCTGGCCTCAGACTTTTCCCAAACACCAGACCTCATGAAGCCCCCCCCTCTCCACCCCTGTACCCTTGCACCCCTGTACCCCTCCACAATCACCACGTACCACTGCGGCATTTTATATGAACCCACTTCAGATGTTTGGTGATGCTTTTCTAGGATGTTAGTGAAACTAGAGGAGCTCAGCAACACCTCCCGAAATCGCGCCGCGCCCCCTCGGTTGACCCGCCGGCTCGTTTTGCTGATGCTCCTCACAGAATTGTTCTTCTTCTTCCTCTTTTTTTTGTTGGCTGTAGGAGGAAGGAAGGTGCAAGGCTGTTGAAAGTGTGAATGCGCCGCTGTGAGCTGTAAGCCCGGGTCGATGCTTCGTGTCGAAGCCACAGCAGCTGCCGCCAAGGAACAACCAGTGGAACCATGAGCACGGCCAAACCCAGCGGCATCAAAGCGCCCAGCAAGATCAGCAGACCCGCCGCGGCCGCCAAAACCTCGACGTCGGGTACGTACGGCTTCCTCGTGTAATAATAAATATAAATAAATTACAGCTGAATAACTATAAATAACTCCTAATACATCATTCTTAATCAAATGTTCATTGTCCAAAAATCTCAAATTAATAAGTTAAAACAATAAATAATCATAAACGAAATAAATCTTAATAAATAAACGAATTATAAGTAAATAATTGTATGAGAATGTAATAATCCTATAATACATATTTATTACATATAAATGATTTCAATTATAAATAATAATAATATTTTTGTCTCTTTCAGCCTCTAAAGCAGCTCCGGTCTCGACTGATGTGCAGGATGCAGGCGACACGTTTAAAGTCGGGGACCGGGTGTGGGTGAACGGCAACAAGCCGGGTTGCATCCAGTTCCTGGGCGAGACGCAGTTTGCCCCCGGTCAGTGGGCGGGCATCGTGTTGGACGAACCGATCGGGAAGAACGACGGCTCTGTGGCGGGCGTGCGCTACTTTCAGTCCGAGCCGCTGAAGGGCATCTTCACGCGGCCGTCGAAGCTTTCACGTACCGAGGACGAAGCCAATGGAACCACGACGGCCCCTCCGTCACCCACGCCGTCGCCCACACCGCCAGCCACTGCCGCGCCGCCGCCCGTGCCCACTCCTTCAACCAACACCAAAAAGGTATCAAGCACCAAACCCAGCACGAACCTGACGCGAGACAACTCTGAGTCCGTGTCGAACCTGTCGGAGGCGGGGTCACTGAAGAAAGGGGAGCGCGAGCTGAAGATGGCCGACCGCGTCCTGGTGAGTCCGTGAGTTCGGAGCCCCGTGTTTGTTCTTCTTATTACCTCCATCTTTAATCCGTACCACTTTCTCTTCAGGTGGGCGGCACTAAAGCGGGCGTGGTGCGCTTCATCGGCGAGACCGACTTTGCCAAGGGCGAGTGGTGCGGCGTGGAACTGGACGAACCGCTGGGCAAGAACGACGGCGCGGTCGCTGGCACCAGGTCTACGCTCGCCAACAATAAATACATTCTAATAATAAAATCATTTCTAATCAATAATTCAGAAATAAAGAAGCCATAATAAAAATAATAATTTATAATATATTGATAAAAAATCCCTAATATACATCTCATTCAAAACAAACATATAATATAAATATAATTAAATACTTTTAGGTGATATTTCTAATTCTAGTAATATTTCTTAAACAAATCCTAAATCAATAAGCGTCTTAAAAGTAATAAATCCTAAATATGTTAATAAATCTAAACTATGAACACACAGTTAATTAAAAATAGTTTTTAACAATTATATCATGTATTATTAATAAAGTACATACTAATAAGTAAACAATAATAAATAATTTATTCAATAATTCCTGACTGATTAAATGCACTGGATGAATGTCGTCCAGCACGATTCTCATCCTCAGCGTCCACATACTTTCGGTACCCCAGTGTCGTGTGAGTTCTTTATTTATTTGTTTACTTTCTCAGGTATTTTCAGTGTCAGCCCAAGTACGGCCTCTTCGCCCCGGTGCACAAGGTGACACGTATCGGCTTCCCGTCCACCACGCCGGCCAAGACCACCGCGCGGAAGGTGACCGCCACCCCGGGTCTGAAGCGCAGCCCCAGCTCATCGTCCGTCAGCTCCATGAGTTCCGTCGCCTCGTCCGTGAGCGGCAAACCCAGCCGCACCGGCCTGGTGAGTCCAGACGGACCAGTTCATGCCACACGGGGGTTCGGACGAGAAAAGGAACAGTTATTTTTAGAATACTTGTATAGAACGAATTAACACTGCAGGACGAATGAATGAAAAGTGTTTACATCACACCGAGTGTTTATACACAACACATGGTGTTTACATGGTAGGTAAGCTGCAATGCATAAACTGACCACAGGAGAGGGGGCGCTGTAGAGCCTTTGATGTCATAATATAATAAGTTAGTTTATTAGGAATGATTTGCCTCCCCTGTTCGGTACAATGAGCACTTTCCTTCTCGTCCTCCTTCACGTAGCTGACGGAGACGTCGTCCCGCTACACGAGGAAGATCTCGGGCACCACGGCGCTGCAGGAGGCTCTGAAGGAGAAGCAGCAGCACATCGAGCAGCTCCTCGCCGAGCGTGACCTCGAGCGGGCCGAAGTCGCCAAGGCTACCAGCCAAGTGGGAGAAGTGGAGCAGGAGCTCACGGTCCTCCGGGAAGGTCAAGAGCAGGTCAGGACGTCCTCAGTCGGGGCTCGGGTGGGACGTTTCGGTCTGAATTAAATTTTCTTGATATATATTTACATTTGCAGTACGTGTCCGAGATGGAGGCCAAGATGGATCAGCTGCGGGGCCTGGTGGAGGCGGCAGACAAGGACAAGGTGGAGCTTGTGAATCAGCTGGAGGAGGAAAGGAGGTGAGTATCGTGGGTAAAGCGTCTCGTGTATTACCTCCATACTGTCTCAGCGTTTCAGCTTTCGGCTCTTTTCCCTACAGGAGGGTGGAGGACCTTCAGTTCCGAGTGGAGGAAGCCTGCATTACTAAAGGCGATCTGGAGGTAAACCCAGTCGCCCACATTTTCACCTCCATCACGTCCCTCTGTACATGACCGTACATCCTGGACATCCATGAGCTCATCGTCGTCCTCATCCTGTAGCTCGACCTGCCCGGTGAAGATCACGTCACATGATCTCCTCAGTGTCCATTTCTTCCTTAATTACATCGAATCAGTTCCCAACTTGTGCAGGTTGTAAGATTCAACCTGCATTAAAAAATAGTCGCTGTAGTTTTTACTGCTGGTGAGTTAGTGGTAACCGGACTGTGGAGCGGTAAGATGGTTCCAGTGGTTTGCCGTCGGGAATGACTAACAGTTCGACTTCCGTTTGTGTGTTCGTGGTCTCTCTCACCTCAACTGTTCGTGTCCTCCAGATGTTCTCTACTGACGGCAAGCTCAGCAGCAACCTCTGCATCCGGCGTGTCCCCACCTCACTAGTCCTCATGCATCCATCATCACCCGCATGTTTACACCCCCCCCCAACACCCCAATTGCTTTTCTCAGCTTATGCATGTGATGGTGGCACTGGTTTGTGTTTTCTCTCTCTCTCTCTCCCCTCCTTTCTGTACTAACAGACGCAGACCAGACTGGAGCATGCCCTCCTTAAGGAGCTCGAGCAAAGTCTGCTCTTTGAAAAGACCAAAGCTGACAAACTCCAGCGGGAGTTAGAAGACTCTCGGGTAATGGATCTCTGACGTCAGCCTCCGCCGGCTCGCCCATCCGACCGGTCGTGCTTAAAATATGAACCGAAGCGACGTTTCCTTCTGGGGATGGAAGAGCGGGGCAAATAAGTCGGGGTCCAGACCTGGATCAAATCCTAATGCGTAATGTGTGATTTCCTTTAGGATTGTTTTAGCATCTAAAAGGGCAGCTACAAGGTTTGTAACACTAAATCGTGAGGAGTCATTCGATTGCGTTCCAGACCTAGCATCTAGCTCCTAGCATCGAAACGAAATAACCTGCATGAAGTGTGTTCTTACTAAATCGATGTTGCTTTTTCTGCACGTTTGCGTACTTATCTACAGTTCAGAACAGAGTTCACGCGTGTAAATAAAGCACACATGTCGCCGGGGTGGCACAAGCGCCTGATCATGATTTATACTGATTTATTTATTTATTTAAATATTTGAGAGCATTGGTGCCGCTATATTGATTTTACAGTTAATCCAAAACTCACAAATTTAAAATGTCACAGCAAAACCATTTTTTATTTAAATAAGCTTTATAACTTCCTTATGCTGCTAAAGGTTTGTGTTGTAGAACCAAAACGACACCCCAGATTCTAGACCTCTGGTTCCTCGTCGTGATTGTTAGCTAGAGTTTTTGAATCCTGTCTGTGAAAGAGGACGTCCAGATTGGTACCAAAATCTGGGTTCTCGGTGTCTTCAGGTTGCAACCGTCTCCGAGAAGTCTCGCATCATCGAGTTACAGAAAGACCTCACTCTAAAGGAGAAAGAAGTAGCCGCCCTCCGGGAACACCTGGAGACTCCTGGCCAGGAGCCCACCGGAGATCCCACAGCTCCGATCCTTCAAGCCGAGCTCATTTTACTGAGAACCCAACTCTCTGCCCAAGCCACGGGCCATGAACGGGAGCTGACAGCCTTGCGCCGTAAGCTCGACGAGGCAGAAAAGGCAACCCAAGAAAACCTGTCCAAACTGGAGGCCTCGTCCAGACTCCTGGCCCAAGAGAAGGAGAAGCTTCTGGTTCAGCTGAGCGAGGCCGAGAAGGAGAAAACGGACGCCATCGAGCAGTGGCGATCCAAGCTGGAGTCTGCCGTGATTTCTCATCAGCGTACGATGGAAGACCTCAAGGCCTCGTTGAGTAAGGAAGCCGGAGAGTCGCAGTCCGAGCACGGCGCGGACGTCACGAGGTTTACGAAAGAAGTCGAGGAGCTCCGGAGACAGTTAAACACCGTGACCGAGGAGAAGGAGCGGCTGGTGGAATCTCTCCGGAGCAACCTGGACAGTACCGAGACGCAGCACCTGGTGGAGTTAGAGGAAGCCTTGGGCAAGCTGCACACGTTCGAAGTGAAGGTGAAGGAGCTGGAGAAGAAGAACGCTAAGCTTGAGGAGCAGGTTCAAGGAAAGACTCGAGAGATCCAGGACCAAGACGAAGCCCTTCAGAGACTCCGTTCTCAGCAGAGCCAAGGCAACCAGGAGGTCCAGAGTCTGGTCGCACGAGTCGAGGAAGCCGAGGGCAAGGCACGGGTGCAAGACGGAAAGGTAATTCTAGCATAGACATGAGAGCGCTTTTCTACACAAGACTTAGTCTTGACTTCTTGGTTTCAAATAATAGCGAGGCAAAGTCATAATAAATAAAGATCCCGTCATTGGTGTCCGTCACCCTGCTTTGAGGAAAAATGGTTCTGCTGTCTGTAGGTCAAGGAGTTGACCACGGCGCTGAATGGTAAGCAGGAGGAGCTGGATGGGCTGCGGGAGAAACTGACCTCACTGGAGCAAACTAACAACTCTTTGGAGAAGGAGCTCGTCGACTTGGTAGGTGGATGCAGTTGGGTGGGGTGTTGCCTTGTTATTGCCCCTGCAGTGGCAAAGCATGTTCTTTAATTACATGTCGTCCACTAGTTAAAGAAGTGGCAACCTTCTGTGTTTTTACAGAAACAAACGGTTAAAACCTCCTCCGATGCTCAGATGGAGACCTCACAAGCTTTGCAGAGTAAGTGCTTTGATGTTTTTGGAGGTTTTATGCTAATTGGATTGTTGCATCTCTAGTTTTAATGAGCTTTGGAGACCAAATAGTTGCCAAAAAATTAGGTTCTTGATTCGGTTCCTATAATTGAACCTCTGTTTGGCATACAAATGGCATCATTAGAGATTTGATGACTTCAAAATGTTCTCATCTATGATTCTTACCTCTCAAAGCGTCTTCTCTGTGTACTTGCTGGAAAAGTGCTCTCGTGTTCCTAACAGTTTTAATCGTGCTAAAATGTTCCTCAGAATTACAAGAGACATTGAATAAGAAGGCGGAACAATGCTCGAACCTTTCTACCGAATCAGACAATCTGAAGATCCAGCTCTCGGGTAAAATAAAAAGACCCCCATCGTACGACTTGAATCCGTCCTTTCTCAGCGCCTCATAGTCGCTTTCCTCCCTCAGGCATGGAGGCGAAGTTGAAAGCAGCCGACGAGAAGCTGGAGCAGTTGACCAAAGATAAAGCCAAGCTCGAAGGAGACATCGGCGAGCTCATAACATCGTCTGGAGACAACTCGGCTCAGCTCGGCAAGATGAACGAAGATCTCAACCAGAAAGAGAGGTGCCACGTTTCAGCGTTCTAGACCAAACTAAACAGAAGTGACTCCAGACTCCAGAGTGCTAGTATTTGGGTCTCCTAATGCAGATGATTTAGTGATCATATTCTGTACACAGGAGAATCGAGGAGCTTCAGAAGCAGCTCTCGGAGCAAAAGGAGGTGGTCGCTCGTTCTGAGGAGACCAGGAGCCAAGAGCAGGCTCGAGCCAAGCAGGAGCTGACGGACATCAGTGAGAAACACCAGCAGGAGGTGTCCAACCTGCAGGAGAACGTCAAGCTGCTGGTAAGATCAGACTTCAGAATATTAAACAGTGCTCAGGAATCGGAATTTGATAATTTAGTTTTTAAAGAAAAATTCCCAATGATTTGTAGGAGAAGAACATCGAGGAGGCTGGAGAGAAGCTCAGTGAAGCTCGAGCCTCGGGAGAGAAAGCACTCGCAGATGCCTTACAGAAACACACAGTGGAGCTACAGGAGCTCCGCGGTCAGGTAGAAACGACTCAAAAGCAGCTCGCTGCGTCTGACGAAAAGTGCCTAAAACTTCAGCAAGAGCTGGAAGAGTCGCTGACCTTCAAAGAGCAGGTTCAGGTAGGAGGACGACATTTCTTATCCGGTTTCCCTGGTCCTTCTTTCGGATCTTTTACTGTTCCGGATGTCCTACAGGTCTGGGAAGTCATCAGTTAAAATGTCAGAAAGAATTTTGATATGTTTCGTTCTCAAACAATCTTTCCCCATCTGGCCTTTGCAGCTTGCATTTTTGTACGCTTCTTTGTGGTTCACATCTTGGTACCTTTTGCCTTTGTTTTAAAGGTTCTTTATGCTGATGGGTCTTCAGACACTTCGGTTCTAATTAAACACACAGATTAGCTGAAACATCTGGATTCAAATTATATTATGGACCAAAATCTATTCCTAGATCAGGTTCAGGCTCTTGTCCTCTGTGTATTGCCATATTGGGACAGTTTTTTGTTCAAGTAATTAAGGAATGGGGGGCATTGCTGTGGCGGGAGGGTTTTAAACTAGCACCCCTTTGATTGCAGTGAAAGAGGATCATGACTCCAGACAGTACAATACTCTGTCTGATGTGGTTCTAAAGTTTTGACTCAAACCTTATCTGTATCTGTGATGGTTACCGTCAGTCCTTCTTTCCAGACAGTGTAGCAGCAGAACAGAGAAAAAGTGTAAAAGCTGTTAAAATGCTTAATGATTTATTAATATCTTTATTATGTCCAATCAGTTGCACAACTTCCCCATTCCCTCATTTTTGCTTTGTTGTTTACTGTATATTTCTGCATTTTTTTTTTTGGTGTTTCCTAATTTTTTTTTCCTCATGACCCTCCATTTTCTCCCCCCTCCTTCACTCAGTCACTTACCGCTGAATTGGCTCGCTCCGTGCAAGGTTCTGAGAAGCTCGCTTCTGAGCTCGGGGATCTAAGATCCTTGTCTGAGCTTCTTACTAAAGAAAAGGACGCCCTTCAGAACGGGAAAGAAATTCTGGACCAGCAGATTTTGGAATTTCAAAAGAAACTCTCGAGCTTGGAAGACGGTCAGAAAGAGCTTTTATCCAAAAACAATAAGGTAAGCGCAGTCAACGAGCAATTGACTAAGGAACTCGAGGAACTACGATCCACCAGGGAGGAACTGCAAGCGGAAAAGGCGGCGCTTACACAGGACAAGAAACGTCTTGATATAGAAGTGGAGAACATAAAAGATGTCTTGGAAAAAATCAAAGCAGAAAATGTTGTCCTTAAAGAAACTGAAAGCAAGTACCTGGGTCAGCTAGAGACTCTTGAAAAGGGTCAAGCCGAGCATCAAGGAGACATTCTAAAGTATCAAAAACGGGTCCAGGACCTGGAGAGTCAGAACGAGGAACGTTCCCAACAGCACCTCAAAGCTTGTGAGGACCAGCATAAGGTTCAGGAAGAGCTCAGAACCTGTCAAGAGGAGCTGGAGTCCAGTAAATCCCAATTAGCTATGAACCAAGGACTTCAAACGAAGCTCCTGTCCGAGAGAGATGATCTTTCCGTCGAGAACATCAAGCTGCAAGGTGAAATCGAGAAGCTTCGTTGTGAGAATGACAAACTTTCGTCAGATCTAAAAGCCACCCTAGAAGATAAAGAATCCCTTGCAGAGGAAAAGGCAGAACTTCAAAAAGAGCTCCATGCCACCAAGGCAGGATTGGAACAAGCCCATAAAGACAAAGCTGAACTTCAGGCGTCCAAGGACAGCTTTGCTCGGATGCTCGAGGAGATCAAGACGAGCAGAGAGGTCACGGATTCCGAGAGGCTCCTGCTCATGGAAGAGAAGGAAGGCTTGCTCGAAACGCAGAGGAAAATGTGCTCCGAAAAGCAGGAGCTTTCGAAACAAATCGAAGAGCTCATCGAGAAGCTGAACCTCAGCACAGACGAGGTCAAGGTCACTAAAGAAAAGCTGGATTTTAATTTGACCGCTTTCTCTCAGGAAAAGCAAGAGATTTGTGCAAAGGTCTCTGAGACTGAGAAGATCCTTCAGACACTTCAGGAAGAAAACAAAAGCTTAAAGGCTGTCTTTGAGGAGCAAAAGCGACTGATGGATGACGTGCTAATAGAAAAGGCCGCTCTTCAATCAGAGCTAGAGAGAATGAGACAGCAAATCGAGCAGATCGATTTGGAGAGGAGGAACTTGATGCAAGAAAGTAGCAACCTGAAGGAGCTTTTGCAGCAGAAGAGTTTAGATGCAGAGTCGCTTGAGAAGGTGAATCTCGACCTCACCAAGGAGAACCAAACGTTGCAGCTCAGTCTGGATCAAATGAAGGGACTTGGTGAGGCATTCAAAAAAGATCAAACCTCCTTAGAGAACGTTGTAGACGAGCTCAAAAAGGCGAACGGTGACTTGCTCCAGCAAGTCAACCAACTGACCGATCAGAACCAAGCTCTCACTGAAGCCAAGGGCACTCTGGAGGCTCACCAGCAAGCTTTAGAATCTGATAAGAATGTTCTATCTGGTGTTAAGGAATCCCTTTCTAATAAGGTTGAAGACCTTATGAAGAGAGTTACACATTCTGAATCCGAGAGCACCCGTCTATTGGAGGTGCAGGCCCAGCTGGATGAAGAACTCGCGTCCATCAGGAACGAAAAGGACAAGGTAGAAACGGAACAGCAATCTTTAGTCAATAAGATCGATCAATTATGGATTTCCTTGAATGATCGCTCAGAGGTCAGTCACATTTCCGATGAGTCCGGGATGGACCTCTCCCAGCGATCGGCTTCAAGTTGTCTCAAAGTTGAAGAGCTTACCAGAGTACTTAAGAACATGACTGACGAGAGAACATCCTTGTTGAAAGAGTTCGAGCTTTTAAAGGCTCAGCAGAAGCAGAGTGACGACGTCCGGTCGGATTTGGATGCAGCGAAAGCTCTTCTCAGTTCCAAAATCGATGATCTTGAGAGGAACTCTTCACAACTTCTCAGAGAGAAGACTGACCTTGTGGCTTCTCGTGCCTCCGTCGAGCAAGAAGTCCTGACGCTCCGTAGTGACCTGGAAACGGGCGAGAAGAAATGCTCAGATTATCTGAAGAAGGTAGAAGAGCTGACGGAATCAAAGGCCGTCCTGGAGACAAAAGTACAAAACCTTCAAGATGACAAGAGGAAGCTGGAGGAACGACAGCGGGACTTCGAAGGGCAGGTCGACGTTTTAACCAAGGCGAGGGATGAGACGTTGTCCAGTCTGGCTTCGGTGCAGGCCGAGAGGGATGCTTTGCAGGCGGAGAAGGAAAAGTCCGGCTTAATGCTGACGCAGCTCGAGGCGCGAAACGAGAGCGCTCTAGCAAAGCAGCTTGAGGTATTCAGCAACTAAACTTCCTTAAATCTGTTAACTGCCAAACGCTTTCTGCTTTCTCCTTCTTCATCTGCTACTGGAATCTACTAACATCACTAATTTACTTTTTATTTCCCTGTCACAGTAACAAGCCTCTAAAACACCGTCTGCGGCAGCACTAAGGTCTTCGCACGTTTCCCTCATGTCAAACCCGCGTTCCAATCGATTTAAGGCTTTGCTTTTGTTGCGCTGTTAAAATTTAAAAGCTTCCTTAAAACGGTGGTCCTATAATTCCTTCAAGAACATCATCCTCATATTGGTTAACTTTTCAAAATAGCTCCACAAAGCCCTTTGAATTCGGAATTTGGACCCTTAATAGGTGTTAATTTTGAGGAGACTTGCGGACATCTTGTTCTATCATTTAGTAAACATGATACAGTACGAAGGTTCCTCAAGATGTTTCTACACCATCAGGTCTGGTGCACCTTCAAACTTCAACCTTTTGTTTAAAAGTGTGGAAACATTTTGATGGACGCTCGTAAATGCTCACATGGTGGCGCTGTTCTTGCATGGCCTATTTACTTGTATGGTTTAAAAAAGAAAGAGAATTAGACTTATCATTGAACATAATGCAGAACTAACTTTCAGATTCTACACAACAATTGGAAGGTTTAACAATCGTAGCTCGGACTTCATTCTGCTGATAATTTTTGAGACACGACGTGCCAGTACGTTCGCTTTCGACCGGAAAGTTTCAGAAACCGAGTTTTTCGACCCTGAATCTATTCCAGGCAGCAGAAAGTGCCGGACACACGGCACAGGCTCTGGAGGAACTGACCCAGAAGAAGGTCACGCTGGAAAAAGAGAAAACTGAGGCAGAGACTCTCGTCCAGGAGTTGAAGAGCACCAAGGAGCAAATGCAGACTCGGGTGAGTGGACGATGATGGCTGGGAAGTTTATCTCGAATCCCCCCCCCCCGTTGGCTGGAAAGACTTCCATCCTCTATCCCAGTCTTTAAAGGATTCTAACGTGGTGTCGGACCTTAAATATCCGGTCTGCAGACAGGCCAGTGTAGCATCTGCAGGTTAAAACTGCTCAGCCGCACTTTAATAATGAATGCAGAGTAACAATCTTCATCCACTTTCTTTCCCGGCTCAGCCTTCATGATTTGGGGACCCTGTCAGGGTTTATGAACCATCTGGTACTGCAGATGGGTCCGTCACTCACACTCTCAGATTACACAGCAATGGTTTGAAATCGCTCCAGAGTTTGTAGTCTCACTCTTGAACTTTTTGAATCTTTTAGTTGCTTAGAGTTAAATATGGACATGGTTTATTCCGTTGATGATGCAGATGGACGAGCTGTCGGAACAGAACTCGCAATATCAACAAGAGCTGAAGAAAACCAAAGAACAACTGACCTCTGGCACGGGTACCACCCAGAACCTTCAGAAAGAGATGTGAGTGTCATCTATATTAATAGGCTGAAGTGTGTGGACACGTGACCAAGCGCAGGAGATCTAAAAATGGATTTTGATAGGTATCATTTTAAAATGAATGAATAATTGATTACATTTGTTTTTATATGCAGCGAGGAGCTGAAACGAGCAGCGTCTGAAAACGTCCTGAGCTTAGAAGCTCTGAAGAAGGAAAACATCAAACTGGCTGAAAAAATCTCCAGCAGCCAGAAGAAACACGACGGCCAACAGAAAGTAAGAATTCTTTGACTTTCTTGATGTCGAGTGGATTGAAAAGCAAACATCCGATGTTCTTTTACAGCTCAGGGAGGAGTTGGCGAACCTAAGCAGACAGTTGAAGGAGGCGGAGACGAGGTACGACGATGTTCTCCTCACAGTAACTGTGTCTGTTCCAGCTCAGTGAGGTCTGGCGTGTTAAACGTTTCTGTGTCTACAGTAAAAACACCCTGAAGAATGAACTGGAGCAGGAGAAATCTGTCCTCCAACAGTCTGTGCACAAATCCAGTGTCCTAATCACCGAGAAAAGCAATGAACTGGAAACCCTGAGGAAGGAGGTTTGTACCCGCTCCGAAACGAAGTGTAATAAACATGTAATAAACATTTACTCAAATGCTCACTTACAGTAAAATGAGTGTAACGGTTTTACAACCTGTGCTTTTATTTTGACTTTTTGTTTATAAATCTATAAACACTCCAAGCTAAATAAAAAAGTAAATAATAACAATAATCGATCTGTTTTCTGTAAGTTTATTTTGGTGTCAAGAATCACGACGCATTTGGATTCCTTCTTTTATTGTGACATCACAATGAGGAAATTGGCATAGAACTTCCCTGGCACCATCCATTACCAGGTGGCTCCTCCGGCCAGTGTAAAAACCAACAAACATAAAAACACAGGATAGGTGGGTGTGGCCAGCAACAGCTTATTTGCATAAATTCGACCGAGCCCTTAATTAAACATTGCAAAAGGGACTGAAAGTGGCTACAGATCGATTCTAACTCGTCTAAAGATGTTTCTTTCAGGTTTGTTTGATATAAAGTGTTATAACTGCTTATTATGAATGAACGTTTGTCACATCGTCAGTAATTTTTCGAGGTTTCTTTGTGTGAACAGGTAACGGCTCTGCGAGGTGAAAGTGCCGCACTAAAGACGCTGCAGAAGGATAAAGTGCAGCTCCAGGAGCGAGTGAGCACCCTGGAGAAGAGCCTCTCGGGCCCTGCAGATGCCCCCTCAGGTACGCATCTCTCCTGCTTCAATGATCTAACGGGTGGAGGAACACCTGAACCATCGAACCTCTCTGGAATTCTGGACTTTGTTTACTGACCATAAATAAGTCGTGTAATGAATGTCAACTGTTGTACAGGAGCTCTGGAACTGATGAGGGAGGCGAAGGAAATGGCCGAGTGTCAGGTATTCATTCTCATCCATTCATTTACCTTTCATTTGTCATTATGTATACACATGTCAGGGGTCGGAGTGCATGGGTCAGTCATTGTACAGCACCCCTGGAGCAGGGTGGTTGATGGATATGAACCAGTCATCGACTGACTGTTTTTTTTCTGCATGGCAGGTGGAATTCTTGAACTCTGTCATCGTGGATCTTCAGCGCAAGAACGAGGATCTGAAATCTAAGCTGGAGAAAATGGCGGAGGCCGCGCTCAACGGGAACACGGTCGGCGAGATGGACAATCACGAAAAGTACGTTCTGTTGTGTACACAAAAGTACGTTCTGTTGTGTACACAAAAGTACGTTCTGTTGTGTACACAAAAGTACGTTCTGTTGTGTACACGTTGTCTTTTTTTATTTCTGTGGCTGAGATTTGAACCTGACACTTGGATTGCAGCCGTGCTCCTCTTCTTAAGAAAGTCTTTTTCTTCTCTCTCTTCTTCTTTCTATCAGCCTGAGTGAATCGAAAGCCAAAAAGAAGCCGCCGCCGCGCCTCTTCTGCGACATCTGCGACTGCTTCGACCTACACGACACCGAGGACTGTCCCACGCAGGAGCAGCAGCCCGACTCACCTCCTCACACCACCTACCACGGCAACTCCGCCGAGGAGAGGCCTTACTGCAACATCTGCGAGGTCTTCGGCCACTGGACTGATTCCTGCAACGATGACCAGACCTTCTAACACACACACACACACACACACACACACATACATACATACATACACACACACACGACCCCCATGTAATACCGCATGCGCCTTCAACAATACATTGCACAAATGTGTATGTGTGTGACATTCTGTTATACGGTTCTCGCTTTACATGTCTGTGTGTGTGTATGTATGTATGAATGAGTGTGTGTTTCAATGTGTGTGTGTGTATGTAAGTGTGTGTGTGTGTGCGTGCGTGCGTGCGTGCATGTTTCGATGTGTGTCTTTATGTATGCGCAAGTGTATAAATTTGTGCCTCTGTATGTATGCGTGTGTGTCTGTGTGTGTGTGTCTGTGTGTGTTCGTGCGTGCGCGCGCGGTTCCATCGCTTTAAGTTCACGTTTAAATTCATTTCTCGTCTTTTATAACAAGGCGGTTCTGAGATCAGCAGATGTTTTGTGTGTCTCATGTGGTATCCTGTAATGAATCTGTTCTGGTCACGTGGGTTTGCTTTCGGGACACCGCACAAGGGCGTACAGTTATGAATGTGTGGAAGGAGACGGGCGCTACAACGCTGAAGCACTTTACTCAGATATCGGGCTTAATAAAAAGCAAAGATTTTGATGCTGTTCACTTTTTATCGAGTTTTTGAAAATATTCTACATCTGTATAAAAAGAGAGAAATAAATATTGTTTAATTCATCTGCAGTTCGTCTTTCATTCTGCTGCACACAACGCAACGATCATTAAGGAGGGACGGAACGATTCAGAAAGAATCAATACAAATAGAATCAGTCGGATCCTTTTGGATCGATTATTTCTTTAAAACTGAATCAACACTGACTTTAGACAGCAGGGGGCGCTGATGCTAGCTAGTTTTTGTTTGGTTAACGTGAATCTAGTATTTTTGGTATCGTTTGCAACATCCTAAATAAAATTTGACATTATTTTTTGTATGATTTCTATATTGAATTATATTCTTCTTTACTTTAAAGTGTATTTCAGTTCTTTTAAGTTCATTTATTAGAATTTTAACGTTCATGTTTCACACTTCGGTTAAACTCATGACAGGACACGGTAACGCAGGTTTCATCAGTACACAGGTTATATTAAACCTATTTATACACACATCCTGGCTGCATATTGTTAGACTGTGGGAGGAAACCCGCACAGAAAGGATCTGGACCTATTGGGGATCGAACCTTGAACCTTCTCAATGTGAGGTAGTGATAGGGTGATACACAATCAAGTAAAGATGAAAAGTAACTAATAAGACAGTGATATAGTTTAACTGTTTTGTTTTGACGGGTTTTTAGAGTCTTAAAACAAGAAAAAAAAGCTTCATTTATGTTTCTTTGAAACGATCAAATATTTTGCGGGTGTTATGAAAAAATCAGACACTGTCAAATAAGGCGACGCCACACGTTTTCTCGTGACACCGGACGTGACGTGAAATGGCGCCAAATGCGAGATTCTGATATAGCGAACCGGTCAAGTTCAAACCGAACCCGACATGTTGTAATAATAATAATATGAACATGTTTTAGTTTAGTTAATGACAGTTAATGATTGCGGCGCTTTAATCTTCCGTGTTTATGGTGCATTTAGAAATATTTCGCCGCGGAGAACTTTGTGTAATCAATTTGTAAACAAAACACACCCAACTGCTAACTTAGCTTAGCGTAGTTCGGTTTAGCTTAGCATAGCGTAGCGGCTCTTTTTGCTCCGGACTCCGCGATGTGGAACAACGTGGACCTTCTGATCAACGAGGACACGAACACGGTGCGGCTGTGCAGGGAGTCCGAGCAGGGAAGCGCCCTGTACCAGGTGGACACGCTGCTCCGGATCTCCGCCTCCGAACAGGTAAACCATCCCGCTCACAGCGTCGAGGACCTGGGTTCGATTCCCACCGTGCGCCTTAGAAATGACGAGGTGTGTCAAGGGCTACCAAGCAGCACCTTGGACTGAAGGGTCACGTTATAACATCCAGTCGACCCCCTCCATCCATCCATCCCTCCTTCCCTTCCTCCTTCCCTCCTTCCCTCTCTCCATCCATCCATCCCTCCTACCCTCTCTCCATCCATCCCTCCTTCCCTCTCTCCATCCATCCTTCCCTCTCTCCATCCATCCATCCCTCCTTCCCTCTCTCCATCCATCCCTCCTTCCCTCCCTCCTTCCTTCCTTCCCTCTCTCCATCCATCCATCCATCCCTCCTTCCTTCCCTCTCTCCATCCATCCCTCCCTCCATCCATCCCTCCATCCATCCATCCCTCCTTCCCTCCCTCCTTCCTTCCTTCCCTCTCTCCATCCATCCCTCCTTCCCTCCCTCAGACACAGCCGTTCGAATCCATCATGTCCAGGTGGTGGTTAGAGAACTGGTCTTGTGATCGGAAAAGGTTTCCATTCCAGAGACTGGACTGTTGTTGTTGTTGGGCCCCTGAGCAAGGCCCCTTTTAAAAAGTCTGTACACGTTAATCTGTAATTGTACGTCACTTGTCACATTGAACTGTTCTTGGGAGCGAGGCACCGTGGCAAGGGCTGCCCACTGCTCCTGCCACTTGTGCTCTCGACTGCCCCCTAGTGTGTGTGTGTGGGGGGGGGGGGAAGCACACTTTCTAGATTCTCTCCTTGTTTACCCAGGTGCCCTCGAACTCCCGCCTGTATGCATCCAGCAACACCAACTGCTGCATCGTGGTGGCCGATAGCACCGTGTTCGTCTTCGACTCCGGTTACCAGACTGTCCTGCTTCACCTCTATTTTGGTAAGCTTACCCCCCCCCCCTTCTTCTTTCCCCTACCCCCAAAGACCGGCTTGCGGTGAGGATCTGGGTTGTCGTGTCTGACATCATCATCGTTACAGTTTGAGTGCGGGTGCTCGACTGGGTTTGTCATGGCTGCATGTCGCTGATACTAGTGAAGAGTTGTTGGATGAAATTCGACTCTGTGTGTGTGTGTGTGGTTGACAGACAGCCTGGTGGACGCCGTCTGCGTTTGCCCCCGGGGACAGTTTTTGTTTGTGGGAGAGAGGAACGGAAGTCTTCACATCATCTACGTGCCGCTGAAGAAGACCATCCTGAGCAAAGTGAGCGAGTCTCTCTGTGATCACTTTTGGAACCCGAGCGCAGCATCAGAAGGTCTTTATACACTCATCTATTGCTTTATCTCCCCCCTCCCCCGCCCCCCTCCTCCTCCAGGACCTGCAGGAGCATCATTCGAACGAACACGAAGCCAC